>CM035189.1:8833599-8847801 GCA_020233015.1 Callinectes sapidus | reverse complement strand
TATATATATATATATATATATATATATATCCTATCATGTCATTCAGATTTTGGAAGGTTTTAATCAGTATGTCCGTAGCTTTCTCTCACGCGTAAGACTCGAGCAATGTGTGGTTTATGACACCTCATATTTATCATTACATATGTCAACAGACAACTATTTTAGAATGTTTGATGATTTTAGAACAAGTTCTACATTGCATTCCGTCAAGGATATTTCTTTATAACTTTTTTTCAGTAAAAGTAATTTACATAAACTAAAGATTATTTTATTCATCAAAGTATTTGCGCACAAGCCATTTATTTTCCTTGACATGACAAGCCTATGTTAGTCTGTGAGCCTCACCTTTCGCCCCACCCACAGGCCAGCACCTGAAGAAGGACTCTTTATCCGAGTCGTCTTCAGACATCATGGAGCTTGAAGAGGGAGTCTTACTGTCGCACGACCTCAGTAAAAAGCAGAATTGCAACCCGCGCCACAACAACAATATAAACGCTATGAGCATCGAAACTGACGTCTGACACTTGTGTAAGTATCTCTCTCTCTCTCTCTCTCTCTCTCTCTCTCTCTCTCTCTCTCTCTCTCTCTCTCTCTCTCTCTCTCTCTCTCTCTCTCTCTCTCCAGTCTATCCATCTGATTTTCTTTTTTTGTCATTTTTCCACCTGTCTGCTGTTGATTCTGCTTCCCGCCTAATGTTCTGCATCACCTTTTTACACACAAGTGTTTCATCTCAGTATGCTGTCCACCACCGCTGCCTTTCACTACACAGTTGTCGATCAGTGCACAGCGGAACTAACCACCACGCTGATTTTCCCTTTGCTGCCGTTTTTCTGTTACGATTCATATTTCACTGAGCTTACGTGACGTCTTCAGCTTTTTGTTGATCTGCCATTTTTCCCCGCCTATCATTTCCTGTTGCATTTATGTAGTGATGCTTTCTATCATTGCATTTCCCTCCATCTCTGTGTTACCATTATGATTTTCCTGCAGTTCACCTCTCGTGCCTCACATTATGTTCTATATACGGAAGTGGAGCGGAAAGAAAACATTGATGAATTGAGGTGTAAATGAGTGACGCTCGTAGTCTTGGAGATGGCATGATGTTGAGAAGAGGGTTGGGTCAATGGTGAGCCTGGTGGTGATACGGATGGTGTGGGTCTGCTGGCTCGCGTGATGGCAGGTTAAATCTAATGAAGAGGAAGGAGGATCTAGTTGAAGAAGTGAAGGGATGTAAAGCGCGCGAGGTGCAGGAAGGTGTAGGACAGCATATGGGGAACTGTGGCAACGAGATGGGTCTGTAGCAGCGAGGCTTAGCGTGTTTGAAGTGTAGGGAGGGACGAGGACCGGCCGAGGAGTTATCTGGATGTGAGATGAAGGGATAAATAATAAATGGTGAGAGAGGCTAAGCTAAGGTGGTGAGATGTGGGGACAGGGTGAAGGGAAGCGTTATGAGTAGAGGGAAGGGGAGGCGTGAGGTATCGAATAGACGGAGTGTGAGGGGTTCTGTGTACCGAGGCGTAAAACGTATATACGCACGATGGATGAGGACCCGCCGGCGCTAAAGGCTCAACTACACCTACAGTCTTTCACCTCGTTGATTGCAGGCTTACCAGAACACAGTATTGTCAGTAAGACGAGACATTTATACCTTTTATGAGGGCTAACTCTCTACGACCTGCAAGGGACTGGCATCTAAGTGGGCCTTTTTTCGTTTCACTCTTTATGTTGCCCTTCGCCAGCTTTCCCCTCTTGTGTAACAAAAAACACGGTGCGTGATGGGTGTTACTTGGCCTCCATACCTTCAAAAGCCTACTGTCCCTGCACCCTTGTCTACCTTTCTCTGTCATACATGTTGCAGTTAAATCAGAGCTTCGCAGTCTTTCGTCAAGTTTCTTTTTCCTCCAATTCCCGCGTTACTCACGTTCAGCTCTTGCTAGCTAACCATCTCGGGCCCTGGACTGTCAATCACCCACAGGGAAGCGTCGGTGCGAGTCACCATCACACCCTCAGGTCAACTTTGTGTCACTTGACTGGGAGCCACTCGGGCATCGTATTTTATCTCTGGAATGGCAAGGTGTGTAACAATTATCTGGTTATGCGTGTTAAAGTGCAGTTATACAAGCCATTAGGTGAAAAAGTGTTGATTCACAGCATGGTGCATCTAAATAACACGATGCTACCTATTTTTAAATTACATCTTATAACGAATTATTTCTTAGTTTCAATATCATGTAAGAAGGGAAGTTCATACATGAGACCTTTTAATATTATTTCAAACATTTTATTGATATACGCAATTACTTTTATACTTTTAATGATTAAGAAATATGGAGAGGAAGGCAGCGAATGTGAGACGTACCCAGACTGACGCAGCCCAGAGAGTGGGTGATTCAGATGACGCCAAGAGATGACACCGGGAAGGTAAGGGAGGAGTGAACGTGTATCGAAGTGATGGCGTCTTGGCGCTACTGATTTAAAGAAGCGATACGAACAGCACCAGTCCGGCTTACGCGTTGTCATGTATCGATGTAGCTTCTCTCAGACACATTAATTCCCCTCTTCCGTGCTATTGCAGTTTTTCTTCCCAGCATCCGTGACTCCATGAACCTCTCTTCCAGAGCGCACTGCTTCCTCCCCGCTCACCAAAACATCAGACTCTACAGTATAACATACCACCATTTACCTAAGCATCACGAGACATAAGACAATGATGCCTTGCAAATCAGTATCGGAGAGATTAAGCCCATGAAATGTGATTCATTATCGCTATAAAGAGACAATTGTTCACGTGTGTAAGCAACGCACAAACACCTGCGCATGCGATTTGCAACATTCACTCTCATGCACCACGAATAAAACAAACCAATGAAAAGCTAACAGCCTCGACGACACGGCGTGTTGGTGACATTGGCGTGTGCTGACAAAGGACGGCAATTAATTACAAGAGAAGGCAAAGAATCGTGCGGTGTATCATGTTCATCACAGCCAGTGTCTGACTCTCCGAAAAATGGGACCACATGGCTAATAATCCAACACGCTGCGAAAGTGTGTGGCGTGGAGAGGAAGGAAGGAAAGTCCGGGGTGTGGGCCAGCGGTAGGAGCCATTACTGCTCTTTATGACTGTGGTGTGAAGAGGGTGTCACCTCTCTCTCTCTCTCTCTCTCTCTCTCTCTCTCTCTCTCTCTCTCTCTCTCTCTCTCTCTCTCTTCCATTAAAAAATCAATGTAACTTGAAATGAGTTAAGCCTGTAAATTTAGTCCCTGACACTGACCTAGGATAGTGTTGTACAAAGATAAAAAATAAAATAAAATAAAATAAACACTCGTCTTGATAATGAACACTTTATGGATTCCAGTACACGAAAATCAGATGAGAACTACGTGATCGTTAGTCATTTTTGAGTTCAGATTTACAAGTGACTGATAAACTGAGTGCATCAAACTGGCGTACCCTTCCTCTATAGACGTAAACCCTTAGTTCTTTCTTTGCTCTCACACCGATCGCGTAAAAGTTGCATAGAAAAAATATATACATTTCGGTGACAAGTGCCGTGAAAAAGGCTCCGTGTGACTTACCCGTGAAGTACTGTCACCTGTGTGGGAGTTACTAATCCCCACTACTACTTGGAAATTATCCCTCATGCACCACTCCATTGCCTCCTTCGCTCTCCGACCTGGCCACTCCTCCTTCCTCCTCGCTAGGGAATAATTTCTCTCTGCCAGAAGTTTATGATGAGCTTGATGAGGTCTTCGGCCCAGCGTTGCCTTGCCCCTTTGCCTCCTTCTCTCCATCCTTCTTGTCTCCTCCTCCTCCTCCTCCTCCTCCTCCTCCTCCTCCTCCTCCTCCTCTTGCTCCTCCTTTCCTTTCTTCCACTCTTCCTTTTCTCTCCTTTTTTCTTCCTCCTTTCCTCTCTTCTCCTCTTCTTTCCTTCCGTCTCCCCCAAGCCTTCCCTTTCTCTCCCTCCCTCCTTCCCCTCCTCCTTCTTTTCAGTTTCCATTTTACGTCGGTCATCAGGCACCACTCCTTCTTTCCACCCAACTTCTCTTCGTCTTAACAGTCCTTGACATTCTGTGACATTCAAGTGTTAAATTGCCTTTCCTTTCTACGTTTTTTTTTTTTAATAATACTTTTTTTGTTTTGTCATATCTAAATCAACGTGTTCAGTAAGTTTTCCTTTTGTTTATGATTTTTTTCTGTACGTATTGATTTCAGAGTTATAGTACACTGTTCATAGTACAATTGCATCACTTCTTGGTTCTTTCTATCATTTGTGTTCACCCTCTAGAAAATCATCTCGTTCTAACTTCCGTAGTACTTTGTCTCATGTATTATGTTCGAGTATTTGGAGTTTTTTTTTTTTTTTTTTTTTTTTTTTTTTTACTTTTCTCTCCTAGGACTTGTGGTTTGTGTGTTGCTTCATCAGTCTTTCACTATCCTCTTTTCAGAAATAGTTTGATATCAGGCACTTTGCCATTTTCTCTTCATTATTAATACCTTTTTCTTAGATCTCCAGATTATTATTTTTTTTTACTTTACTGTTTAAAAAAATGCAAAGTAAATGGTGTTATTCCCTATGAAGGACAAGAACGCTCTGTTTCCCAAGGTCCATCGTGTTCTACTCTGCCGGTAACTTTTCACCCTCAGTGACTCGTTCGCAAGACTCAGTTTGTCACGTGATCAAAAACGCATCAGAAATACGTGAACATTTTAAAAGAAAAACAAATTACCACACGAAAAGTTTGCTGATTATTTCCCTGAAGATAATAACAAAAGGTATACCTAAACAGTATTACGACGTGATTGCACTATTGCAGTATCGCATTTCTCACAAGTCTGCCATGCTGCCCCACCTCTTCTCCTATGTAGCTAACCTTCCACGCGTCGAAATTCCCCAGGTGACCTCAAGTATGATGGTTTGCATCACATTTCTAAATCAGGTTCACAGGTGTATCCACAGGTTTGGGCTCCCCGGTGGCCGCTGCCCAAGAGGTGCTGATGGAGGTACATCCCAGCACACACAGGGTCTCTGATTTTCTTTTTCGTCCAGGAGCTCAAGGCAGTCTTTGCCTCTAAGAATATCTCCTTTAAGGTCGCTTCACCTCCACCATAGCTGTGTATGACTATTGCCTGATGACTCCTAAACCACTCTAATGCTTCAGACTCCAGGGTAATACTTGGGTAAATAAGGCAAGTATGTTTTAAATAATTTATTGAAGGGGACTCCCCAGCTCAGGGGATCAATAATGAATGTTACCAAGACCGGCGGACAGACGGCAGCACCGGGCAACGACGCAGCCACACTAGCGCCGTCTCTGCAGTGACGACAGACTCACGAACCTGCCTCACATACAAATATTACCACTCACTCTGCCCACAAAACTATCACGAAAAGGAACATATACTTTGCCACTCCTTAGCATTTGCCTCTTTTCGTAAATCTACACGTCTGAGCCTTGAAAAAAGAAGCTTTCTTTAGTCTGCCGCCCCATCCCCGTAGCCAGACCCATGAACGAATTCTGCTCCATAAAGGGGAACCATCATTCCCTCAGATCTTTATTCGTGTCAGATTTGCCCGCTAAACCGTAAGATACCGTGAGATCAAATCAGTATGAGGTTTTCACCCATTCGATGAAGGGCTTGGACTCCTGATTACTATATCCATTAGGGTGTAGCCCAGCACGGGAAACGCACGGCTTCCAGGATGACACAAGTAATGGCCCTCCGATGCCATGCTTGTTCTCCACCTCGAGTGCGCCACCACCACACCTAGGCTTGGAGAATACATTTGTTCAGATCATACTTACCGTAGATATATGTAATGTATATGTACATTCAGAGAGAGAGAGAGAGAGAGAGAGAGGAAGAAATTAAGGGAGTGGTATGGATAAAGGTAACATTAACTCCCTTCTTCATTTTACCTACCTACCTACCTAAACACACACACACTCAGCATATTGGCATGCCTGGATTAATAGAAAGCTTACTATTTGAAGCATTCCATTTGTAAGTTGTCAGAAAGGTTTGCTTAGGATACTTTCAAGACGCCCTAGATTTGGTGTTTACAATCTGCGTTAACACTAACACTGTTCATGATCATGACTACTCCTCGCTGTCTCGATTTGTGTGTGTATGCACATGCGTACAGTACGTATATCAGCAGCAGCAACCTTCATGATGCCACTGCAGAAATGAGGCTTCCCGTAACCTTCTCCGTGCAGGATTGATGGCTGCCGGTCTATTCCAAGTCTGGCCAGCAGTCTCATCTCACCCATCCATCAAGTTACTTCAATGCTCTGTCTTGTTTTGTCATCATTGTCATTCTGTTACTGGAGCTGCCCAGCTGTTCTTTGTCTGTCGCATGTTGTGCCTTGTTCATGTCTACCTCTTTTTTCTCTTGATTATAGCCAAGATGTCTTTCTTCAACATTGGTCTTCTACATAAACTATGATCGAAGTAGGTGTGATCTTTAATGGTAGTATAAAAATACGAGTAGATTTATTTATTGATCACAGATAAACAATTTTTATGTACAGTAAAATATTTTTGGTGATAACAAGATGCTTATTAGGTATTAAAGTAATGAATTAACTGACAGTAATCATTATACATGATGTTATTTTGTTCACAATGGCTCCTGTGTAAATTCCACCCTAGAGAACTCCAATCACGAGAAAATGAGATTCAAGAAACCTTCATCCACATTAACTTCAACCTCATAATAAATTCACCTGACTAAACAACCTAACGTAATTCATAACGGAGAGAATTATTTCAAGGAAAATCTTGTGAGTGGAATGTTTGCGAGAAGCATCACAATGGGGAGCCTTTAGTCTTACAGCATCCAGCCACAATGTGTGCAGTGATAGAGATGTGATTTTTCAGGTACTAACCCGCTGCCCTCGTTCCAGGTGGCAGGAAGGATTCAAGCAGTGCCAATACTGAGTGCACAAAGTAACTACAAAGTGGGTCAGGCTGCAGCGCCACCTTCACCCTCAAGCGGAGGAGGCATCCCAGAGCAGCACAGGGTCGCGTGGGGTCAGGAGGTCATCCAGCATATCGATTCGAGACAAATTTGAGATGCATTCATTGGCCACCATTAGTTCTTAACATTAGTCAAAGGGGAAAATGTAAATATGATAGTCATTTTCATATTTTCAAATTATGTATTTTTGTATCATTCTGCATCTTCTAGACTACTGGATATTGGCTCGCACCTTTCACATTGGGAATTAACATTGATAATAATCATGAGTTCAGCAAAGAAAACAAAATTTCAGCAACCCGGCTACTCTTCAGGGTTGACTGAAAAAGGAAACAGTATCCGGTCCCCCCTCCATTGGAAACAAAAACAAAAAAAGAAAAGAAAAGAAAACTGGATTGTGAAATTGGGTATTATATTCTTAAGTGGAGTTCTTCAGTGACTCCAACACTAGACGTCCACTCCTGACCCAGCCAGACCCAAGTGTGGCGAATCAAAACAATGCGAGCGATAGATAGATAGATGAGAGAGAGAGAGAGAGAGAGAGAGAGAGAGAGAGAGAGAGAGAGAGAGAGAGAGAGAGAGAGAGAGAGAGAGAGAGGCTGCAGAGATGAACCGAGAAACGTTTGATGTACTGTATATGTGATAATCCCGTAATCTTTAATTAGTGGAAGAAGATAATGATTTACAAAAAAAAGAGAAAAAAAAGGAAATGATGCAACAAAATTCTTCAGAGGAAATTTTTCATATATGCAGTATGCAGTCATTACTATTGTTATTACTATTATCATTATTATTATTATTATTTTTATTATTACTATTATTGAGACGATGATGATGATGATGATGATGATGATTACCTGTTTTGGTGTGTGAGTTAGGTGATCCGTTGTGAAGTCGGAGTGGTGATTGCGAATGGCGGGACAAAGAGGAATCCAGCCGGCAAGGGGAGAGCAATAACAGTGGACTGCTAAGATATTCGTTTGGCAGCTTTCCCCCCCATCCCCTTCTTGATTTTTCGTTTTTATTTCTCTGTTCTATTTCCCCTTTCTTTAATTTGTTACCCTCAATATTTTTCTTTGTTCATTCCAATCTCCTCCTCCTCCTCCTCCTCCTCCTCCTCCTCCTCCTCCTCCTCCTCCTCCTCCTCTTCGACTTCATTTTCAATTGAACAAATTTAGAGACTGCCCCTCCCCTTTTTTAATCCCTTCTTTCTGTCTCAAAGAAATTCAGAAAATTATTCGCTACCTAACCTGCCCCAGTGACGAACTTCCAAGTACTTCACGTCCTCCTCCTCCTCCTCCTCCTCCTCACTCCTCCTCTCCGCCTCCTCCTCCTCCTCCTCCTCCTCCTCCTCCTCCTCCTCCTCCTCCTCCTCCTCCTGTGTCAATATCCCCATGCTACAACCTCCACCACCATCACCACCGCATACACGTCCCTACTCTTGCTCCTCTTCCCTGTTCTTCCTTCCTTCATCCCAGCCTCCATGTCGTACAGGCTAGTTTTCCCTCATTCATCTCTCTCTCTTAGCCTCCTCTTGGTCTACCTGACTTCCCAGAGTGACTGTAGATTGGCCCGCAGACTCTGTGGCGTGTTTCTACTTCCGTCTGAAATCTTGCCCTTCCACTGTCACATCATACATGTGAGAGCGACCCTGGAAAATTCATACATCAAGCTCTGCTTCTCAGGTGATTCACGAGCTTCACTGGGTGTCATAAGAGTCAAGGTCCTCAATGAATACTCGGGGATAGTTGCCTTGTGGTTTATGCCCTGAAGCTGATGCATTGCCTCACCTTCAGACTCTCACTGTAGGAGCATTCTAAGGTAGTGGAACCCATATCTACCTTCCCCCAGCTGCCCAGAGGCTCCTTCTGCATTTACTGTACTACTCCATTTCCTATTTAAGCCTCAATCTATTAACATCTTTGACGACTTTTCCTGCTCTCTGTCGCAGTAGCTGACTGTCCCCGGAAGTATTACGCCTCACTCTGGAACTCCAGTGCTCCCACCTTACCCTTGTCGGATGCCAAATCGTCGCAAGACTACGGTAGCAGTATTTTGTGGGCAGATGGGGGTAGGGGTAGTTCTGGGTGATAGGATTGAAAGCCTTTTTGGTAACTCCTTAATGAACCTCCCCCCTTCCTAATGTCATTCCAACTCCTACATCAATTAGAATTTTCCCAGGTTGAACAGCAATAAGGCATAAACAGTCTATTAATACCACTGTAACTTTAAGATTTGTTTTCTGTTCACTCTGCATAATAACAATTTTTAAATATTAGCTCTTTACAAAGCATTTCATAATATATTGTTGTTCAACTGTTCCCTAATATACATTCTCCTGTGTTAGTCAGTCAAGTGTCGGTATGCTAATGTCACCAAAATCGTCATGTGGTAATGTTACATGCAGTGTCACAACTGATGTAGTGAGTGATAAGAGACTCGCACCGCCACCACTACCACCTACTTCCACGACCCTCCACCAAGGCTAAATCCCGAGCCCACTGTGCAGCCACCGAGTTTCCGGAAGAACCTGAAACATGCGCAAACGGATGGGGAGGAACAACAAACAAATGAGCAACGAATGATGCAGCTGCCGTGATCAGACTTTCGTTACGACAAGCAAGTGGTGATGTTTGTGCCTGAAGCAAATTCTATAAAGCTTTACAAAGAATGTACATATTCGTTATTCTAGTGATCCATTAGTTACTACTAAGAACAATGGCCTGATTGAAGACGGGAGGAAAGGACACTCAACAAGCAGCTGGTGTGTTCTGTGCTGGAAGTAGTAGTAGTGACAGTGGTGGATGAAAGGGTTCGCAAACCTCGACTGAGAGTGTGCAAGGTTGATCATAACGCTCCATGACACGCAGTGCCGGACTGAAAAAAAAGGGGGGATTAGTTTTCAAACCGTCTTTTTCAAACCTGAACTGGATAACTATTAAGATATTCACCAGCGCTGTTCTAAGTGTTGGATAATTTTCGGGTTGTTTCGGTTTTACAGTTTATTGGATGGTTTGAGATGTCAATTCGGTGATGTTGGTACCCCTGTGCGTGAAAATGGCGCAGAAAGATGCTACATTTGTTTCAGTTAACTGGAGTTCAATCCTTGACCTATATACATCTTGAAGCACGTTTTCTAAGTACCCGCAAGCTGTTGCTCCGCCCTGGCCACCTGCTGATCCAGGGTGGGAGCACGAAGCCGCAGAGAGGCTGTCCGAGCTGTCTGCTACGTGAAAACCTGGATGAGTCAAATCACAACAAATCGGAGCCTATGTAACGTGAAGATAAAATCTACAGAAGAATATATAAGTACAATGATTTTTCCATACAGACGCAGAATCTTTGGATGTAAACAGCAATACATGACGTATAATTAAGGGTTTACCAAATCAGCAACGGTTGAAATCATGAACGTTAATCGAGGGAACGAAACACGTGACAGGGTGAGCAGCAGCAGCAGCAGCAGAAGCAGCAGCAGCAGCAGCAGCAGCAGCAACAGAAGCAGCAACAGCAGTAAGAAGGATTGGAAGTAGTTTTCCTCAAATGGCACGTATCCTCCTAGAGAGCCTCATCCCCTCTCCACTGAAAGAGGTGCCGCCCTATCACTCAGGAAGGATGGTCTTAACTATTGTAAAGCACTGACCTCGAGGATTTCCAGTCAGTGTCGCCGCGCCGCAAACGTGGTGGTGACGACACTCCTGCACTCTCCGAAGTCTCTAGCTTGCCCTCAGCCCCGGTGCGTCACGTAAGAACCCCTTAAGATGATACCAAAGTTCATCGGCTCCTCAAAATTATTAGTGGTCAATTCCTGACAACTGATGAATGATGCCAGAAAGTATAATTGGTAATGATTGTCATAATAACGCCAGCTTCTTTCTTATCATGTGATTTATTGATGATGATTTTATTCTCAGATTTTAATCGAAATGTGATACTGCCGCAAGTCATCGAAGTGAGAAAATGCAATCTTGTGGTGTTCTTATAATGACGAAGCTAACCTAAGTCCATCTTGTGTGCACTTACTGGTTCATAGGATTGCGGAGAGTTTATGGCGACAGCTGCTGAGAGGAACAGAAGGAAAAAAAAAAAAAAAAAAAGGCTAAATTTAAGCGCAACGAAGCTGCCATATGAAGGGAAAGTGACCGAAGGTGAAGCATTTATGATTGAACCATTAAAAGGAATCCAATACTAACCAGAACCATTTCAGTACACACTGCCCATTCACACCCTGCAGAGACATTTTATGGGGTATCAGCTGCCGAGGTGTATGAAAATGAAAAAAAAAAAGACACGTTTTGTGTTCATATCATAACTTTCACCCCTTTGCCTTTGCATCGTTTATGCCCAGATTTCCTAAGTGATGATGTTGGATTGTCTAAACATATCGTTCATTCAAAATATGAAGCCTTGTCCTTTGTGTGAACCGTTCTCACTTATTACATTTTGAAGTTTGTGTCTTCTTTCAGTGTCCATTTATGTTCTTAATTGTGCTGCTTTCCCTTCAGTCATCAATTTAGCCAGACATCTACAGTGTACATAATAAAACTGTAAGTAAGTATGTGGATGACTGTACCCGGTGCTAAATTTCCTTTACAGTCAAGGAAGAGGATGTAAAATAAAATAAAAAATAATAAAAAATTTGCCATTAAGCTATAGGTTACTTGTGTTCCATATCTACAAGTGATGTAGCGCAGGAAGATAAAAACAAGCCTAGGTCAGCAGAGCCCTGTTAGAGCAGATAAGGTATATTAGCTGTTGTAGAGCTTAGGATGAACGTGATGGAAGTCAGACCATTCAAAATAAGATCAAAGAATCCTCGAGTTACAACGTCGGTCGCGCAAGGAAGACGACCGGGTGGGAAAGCTTCAAGGTTGATCCACACTTTTTTTTTATTATTCATTATTATAACTGACTACCTCCCTCTGTAAGACTGTAGAACAAACTAGGTGCATTCACTAGTTATCTCCAAGTACTGAGCTCACGAGGATGTGCACTGGTGATTAGAAAAAAAAACAAATGTAATGCATAGGAAGAAAATGAAAGTAGAATCGATTAGAAACCATAATCCAGAAATATTCCTCCGCTCAGCCGCAACAACAAAATTCACGGGAAAAAAAAAAATACGAATTAGTAAAAGTTCATCGCAATCGCAGGCTGAGAGAAGAGAAAGAGTACGGAAAAAACTAGACGATGGACAGTGTTGGCAGACCCGGAACCGAGGCCGTTGCACATCACCTTACTAGTGAAGAGGTGCGCAGTGCCCTGCCTACGGTCTGTGGGTCTAGAGTAGAGGTAGAAAATCCAGTGAGCCGTTACCCAAATTAATCAACATTATGATAATTTACATAGAACGAAGAAAACTAATGTGACAGTTCGCCTCTCCAAGATCTAACAAGTGCATTGCTTCAGTGTAAATGAGGAAATGCATTCATGTTTTTATATGTTTCTTTCTAAAGTCCTGTATATATTCTGTACATAATTGACTGATTGTTTGTTTTACATTAAGCCTGTTTATTGTTGACGGTTTGAGAATCTTAGATAATTATTTTCTCTTGTTGCTGCATGAGAACTTTGAACAACTTTAACCCAAGTTTTGTGGGTGTGGCCTCTTCTTCCCCGCAGTGCTTGTGATTAGCTGACTGGGAGGAGGCCTCACCAATCAGAACTTAAGAGTGGGCTGCCCGTCCCAAGGCGTCTGCATCTAGTCTCAAGTTTCCTGATCAACTCTTCTCCTTGTTGACTGTCATGTCAGAACCAATAAAAAGGGGGGCGGGCATCCCATCTATTTGCTTCATACTTTATCTAGGAAGAACCTCTAGAGCATTATTTGCTTGCTAGAATACAAAAAAAATATTGGAATAAGTGACCATTAAACATTTCAGACGGCGGTAGTTCCTTAAATGCTGTAACTTCTTCAGCTATTTACAACTCAGCTTAACCTAGAGAGACAATGCAAGTGATGCAAGGCAGGGGCCGTCTGCTGCCCGTGTGACCCGTGACTGGGCCGAGGGAGGCGCTCCAGGGATCAGTGCGCGGTATGTGTGTGTTGTAGAAGATAATTCCGAGGATACAGTGTTCGTTGTTGCCCGATGGTGGTGTGGTGTGAGTTGCACCCTGCGATCCAGTGCTCAACTCACGGGGGCGCCGAACAGAGAGGGCTTATCTGTTTGTCTGCCCTGCTGGAGCTCCCTCCTATGGCTCACTGACAATGATCACGTTGTAATGAGTGTCGGCACTTCCTCTCTTGGGTCCTTTTCTTCATTGTCTTTCGACATTATAAGGTGCCATGTACTCCCAAGTTATCTTACTGGCTCCCTCTTCCCCCTTCTTTATTACATTGTATCTATGTTACTTTGCTTCAGACAGTTGTTTTCTTTGTCCACTCAAGGAAGGAAAATATTGTTAGCAAACTGCAGCTACCAATGAAAATGCCAACTCTTTCCATTCTTTTCAGAATTATTAGTAGTGGTATAGGGTTTCAAATTATTGAGACTTTCTCCATATAACTTTATAATGACTGCCTGTTAATGTATATAATACAAATAAAAGTTGTTGGTTAGATAACATGACAACAATTCATCGTCATCCATTCCAAATCAAAATGAAGGCAGATGACCTGTAATTACGAGATACTAGTCCACCTAATTCCAGGTATTACTGATTAGGCTCTCTCCCTTTCCATATTAACCCCTGTAACCCCTCATGTACTGAGGGCCAGAGGGAGACAACAGAGGCATCTCGCATATTCTCAGGGAGAGTTTCAGATATTATAGTCCTTGTAACTTATCCCTGAAGGCTAATGGCAGAGTTTTGTGTTGTCTCTTGCTGCTCCTCCCCTCTGCTTCTGAGTCAGAGACATCAATGGGTTTCCAGAGTTGCACCGTCTCGGGGGAAGGTGGAGGTTCGCAAGGCACCAATCTGGGCTACGGGCTCCACTTTCTCCTTCTCATACATGTGAACCAACCATTGAATGTCTCTGTGATAATCAAGAGAACCTCACCTGTTAAATTTTTTACGTAATTTTTAATCTCCATAACCCATTGGCTTATTCGATGAATAACCTCTGAAAACGTAAATCATTCAAATTAACAATCAGAACACATCACATACGGATGAAATTTAACTGTGTGAAGAAAAGTTGCGGTGTTAAAATTTAGTTTATTGAAGCACACTACTGGACCATTGTGCTTCAACGGCTTTATATATATATATATATATAT
>CM035189.1:8712768-8831963 GCA_020233015.1 Callinectes sapidus | reverse complement strand
GAGAGAGAGAGAGAGAGAGAGAGAGAGAGAGAGAGAGAGAGAGAGAGAGAGAGAGAATGCATGGTGTAAATTAGTAGACTCTCGAGTCAAACGAGTGTTCTTTGCTGCGAAAGTTATAAGTACGGTCACCAGTTGAGATAAATTCATAATTTCACTGATTCGTGAAAGCTTAGGAAGCAAGTTATATCCCGATTAGCCTTTTTTTATCCATACATATATTTGTATCAGGGTAACTACTAACTGTCACCTCCATGTCAGCTAAACTGCATACCACAGTACTCTGGCCAATCTTTCAGCGAATTGTATGTTCCGGTATGAATAACTTTGTGAACACCGGATACTAGAACTGTTGCTGACTGTTCAGTAACAAATCCAACAAGTATTTAGAAGGTGACCCATGCATGGTGGAAATATAACCCACCACAACGAAGTAGTGAAGATAATGAATAGGATGAGGTTTCAACACTCCTTTATATCTTCATTTCAAGCTGAAAGGCACAAGCAATCATTTTACCTTCCAAATCACCAAAAACATAATAAAGCTCACCAGATATTCATTACTTGAAAATCTCTCTCTCTCTCTCTCTCTCTCTCTCTCTCTCTCTCTCTCTCTCTCTCTCTCTCTCTCTCTCTCTCTCTCTCTCTCTCTCTCTCTCAATTTTAGGCTTGTATGAATATCATTACAGTGGATAGGAGGAGCTCATAACTGAAGAATCTCACAAAGTATAGCACATTTGACGTCGCGCTTGCCTGACTCGACAAAATGAGCAAGGCAGAGATCGTGGGCGGTGCCGCTTCATGCCACATCCCCTGCACCGAGCGCCGTGCGCCGCAGTAGTCTGACGTAAGGTGTGTGGTGTATCACGTTGTTCCCTGCATTAGCTTGATTTGCATCTTCTTCGTAACGCCATCCCATTCTAACATGTGTTGAAAGATTCACAGAGTCTGAACGTAAAAAGAAATATACCCAGATGACGGCAGCGTCAGCTGAGTCCAGCGGGCAGCGGTGCAGCATACGATTTGTGTTGACGGACTGCAGCCACGGCAGGAATGAAACCATTTACATAATAAAGGAGCCCTACGCAAGCAAGAGTTTAACTAAGAAACGCCGGGAGCATATTTGCACTCAAACAGGTAAGTGTTGTGTGTAGCTGTAGCGTTCCGGTATTGTTCTGGTAAGGGATGGGAATATTAACCATCCTTCTGTCAGTTTCACTGGCAGCTACAAGCTCTTAACAGTCAAATAAGCCAGCGTTTAACATCATGAAAAGATGACGTCAGAATATTTAGAAGTATCATTTAGGGATATCAATTACCATCATTCTCGGTCAGCATGTCTCTTTCTCATTGAGGGATGTCCCAGGCAGTAGTGGTGGAGACTATTCCCGTTATGTCGATCACACAGTTTGCAGGTGGGACACCTCCCTTGCCTCTCAGACCTGCACTTGCCACAGCGGTCTATTACCAATCGAAGCTAAGCTGTTACAATATTGTCAGCGAATCATGAGTCCGTGGCAGATCTGAGGAGGATATGATCCCACTCTTCTTGCT
The DNA here is from genome assembly GCA_020233015.1 of Callinectes sapidus. Lineage (NCBI taxonomy): Eukaryota > Metazoa > Arthropoda > Malacostraca > Decapoda > Portunidae > Callinectes > Callinectes sapidus. The sequence continues at coordinate 8,830,412 of CM035189.1, read as the reverse complement.
TGCTCTACTTCCTTTCTTGACTCCGTTTTCTTTCTTCTTTCGTTTATTTATGCATTTAATTTGATCTATTGTCTATCTAGTTATTCATCTTTTTAGCCTTTTATTTTTTCTTATTTTCATCTACCTCCTTCTTCTCCTTTCCCTTCCTTTTCCTTCCTACAACTTAACCAGAGAATATTCACGCAAATCTATAGCCGAGTGCATGACGCTTAATACACGTGACAATACGTGAAGCAGCTGTGTGTAACGAGGACTACTGAGTGATCGGATGGTATAATGTGTGACGTGATGTGGCTTTGTTTCCATTACGTGGCTGGATGCAGTGTGGTATGGTGTGGTTAGGTGATAGGTGTGGCTGCAGTGTGGAGAATGAAGATTTATTGTGATGTGACTGATTTTCTTGTAATTACAAAACAATGACTAAGTACATAGTTGGCTCTTGAAATGGTTCGAACTTGAAGCCTCTGCGTTACATATCCTTATGTCGGGTTTACACAGGGAAATTTGAGCCTGGTTTTAGTCGGAAATGTGTAGCCGTGAGGGAAATGCACCCAAGCATAGCCTGGATCTGGGGAACGCCTTGCCAAAGCCTTGACGACCCAAACGAGACAATGTGTGACGTCACTGACTGGCAACGCCGGTGGTGGTTAGTTACTGTCTCGGTGCTTCGGGTCAGTGAAGCTTAAGAGCTCACTTCCAGGGCTGACGAGATCCTTGAGCTCTTTCCGCCTTCGTCCTCTCCCCAGGTAAGTTCTCTCATATTTCTTGTAAAGTGTGGTGGTAATTTAGGTGCCATTCGCAGTGCTTTGATGGAGGATGTTGGGTTTTTAGTAACAGCGTTGTTGTTGATGGTATAAACTATGGTTCTTCTGAAATCGTAACGTAAGAAAATAAGAACACGAGTGAAGGTGCCGCAAGCCGTGAGACCTACTCGTGGCAGTCCATGTACGAACAACGCTGCCTAATTTCACCTATCATCCTCGTCCATGAACTTATCCAATCGTCTTTCTAAGCTCTCTGTAGTCTCGGCACTAACAATATAATTGCAGAGTTAATTTATCAACCACCCTATTGGAGAAAGAGTTCCTTCTCATTTCTTTCCTAAACCTAAGAAATGGGAAGGAACGGTGTCTCTAATAGAAGGGTTGATGAACCTACGTGAGCCTCGTTCACGTGTTTCGTAGACGTGGATGTTTTTTAAAGTGTTTTAGAATCTTTTGTTTCCAATCATAAGTGGCCTTTAACTACTTGATTATTTACGATAATTATCAGAATTGTGGCGGGTATTCGTAGATGTAAAGCTGTACAGTATAATGTGACGTGTTTCGTTTTCTTATTGTTTTACCTATAGTTATACGAAGTAATATGATAACTGGCTCTGTTACAGGGTGTGCGAGAAGTGTAAAAAGTTTGAGGCAGCCGCCAGTGAGCATAGCCAAGCTGACGTGGGAGTGGCGGTGGTTCTCGAGAGTTCCCGAGATGGTGAAGCCAGAGTCCAGATACGCCTGTGATGGTCTGCCAAGGTGAGGGGCCTTTTATGGCGTATAAAATGGAATTCTTTTACCAGGAATATTCTGAGAAGATTGCAGGGTGATGGGTCTGTTTCGTTGATAATGGATGTTAGATCAGTCCTAATTACGTAGTGCACAGTAGATTGATTATAGAACTATTTAATTGTCTTAACCCGTTCAGTACTGGGACACCTTCTTACCACGGATCATAGGTGTGATTAAAGGATTACGACTTAAGGGAGGGCGTGGAGGTCAGAAGATTATTGACCCGAGTCTGTACTATTGTGATCCTCGCATGAATTTTTGAAGCTGTATAAAATTGACAAGTAATAAGCAGAATAAATATGAAAATGCGTTCCAGTACTGAAGGGGTTAAGCTTGATATATACCACTATTTAAACTGGAAGTTCCTTGTTAGATTTAGGTGGTTGTTTTTTTATTCCACCAGTCAAACGGGTTAATTCTTATTACGTTAAGCTGGTTGTTCCTTATTAAACTGAACATTGTTCCTTGCTCCAATAGCCATACTCGTTATTTTTTATTAGATACATCTTTAGAAAATAAGAGCCTGGCTGGGATTTTCATAGTAAAGGGGTAGCGAGCATGTTGATAGGGTAATTAGTCATTTGATCAGTAATGAGGATAGAAAGAAATAGGTACTGTACTGTATAAGTTTGGAAGAATTGGATATAGTGAAGGAAATGACCGTGGTAAAATCAGGTAATTAGGATTTGTTAGTGAGGAGTGATTGGGGAGTTTATATAGATGAGGTAACTGGATGAGGATGATTAATGAAAAAGATTACCATTATACTACGGGTGGATTTTTGCAGCTTATCTATTACTGTTGAAGTTTAAGCTCTTGAAGTTAAGTGGTTACTTTTAGGGTGTAGATTGTGAAATTGATAGTTGGAGTGGTTACATTGTGTAATTGTGAGGTTGATAGTTAGCTTGAATGTCAGCGTTATCAAGAATGAAGTCTTGTACATAGATGTTGACTTTAGAGGGTCCTCCCTCCTACAGCTAAGAGTAAAATCCGTTCCGCCCCCCCCTCCCCTCGTTCTCCCTCCAGTACAACCTGTGAGCACCTATCTGTAGTTCATTGCCGACGTTTCATTGTCAGTTGCTAAGAGATTCCCTGTGTACTTATTGTAGTCTTTTCCTTTTTCTTTTTATTTTCCTCGTTTCATTCAGTTGCTAAGAGATTCCCAGTGTACTTATTGTAGTCTTTTCCTTTATTTCATATTTTCGAAACAACGTTTTGGGTGTTAGCCGAGTAGGGGAATTCTCAGTGAGCTACCTTGTCACGTCTCCACATTAAAGGACAGATGACTTTCCCAACCCCCCCCCCCCACCTCCTCGGTGCCCATCCGTCCTTATTTTGTCTGGCTGTCCCTACTCTTTGTACGTGTCTGTCCCTCTCTCTGTATGGGTGTCTTTTTCCCTCTCTATACTTTTCTGTCCCTCTCTGTATACGTGTGTCCCTCTGTGCGCGTGTCTCTGTGTATTAAAGATAAATGGTGAGATACGGCAGAGTAAACGGTGATTCTTCCACGAGTAGGACTATAGCCATGGATTTGAGGAACTTGCTTGCTTGATTCGTCTGTATTCTGTCTAGCTTTCACATGTCCTTTGTTTGGGCAAGATTTACTCCAATTTACTTTAAGAACTTGAAAATACTGAAGTTGGGGGAATTATAAAGTAAAGAATTCAGTGGAATCTTTATTTATAGTCAATGCATTACAGGGTGAATATGTACTTGGTGGCAGAAGAACATCGTGGATATTGTGGGTGTCAGAGAGCAACAGAATGTAAGAAGAGCTACTGAACTTGTTGAACATACAAGTCATGAAGGAAGAAGAGAAAGCTGAGCAGAGGATGGTGTGCACCTGAACACAAGGATTGCCAGAATAAGACAACAGCTCTGCAGTGGGCAGTACTATAAGGATTGGTTGCATAAGTGTGAGGATTGAGTGGGTGAGTTTGGGGATGTATGAAAGGAGCTCAAGAATGAAAGTTGGATGTAGTTGGGCTCACTGAGACACTTGATGTATGAATGGATGTTATGCATGGAAAGGGAAAGACCCGGTAAACACTGGGAGGAAGCATAGCCTTACTCTACAAGAAGGGGACAATGTTTGAGCAGTGAGGATGATGAGTTATACTGGTGATGTACATGACTAGACATGCTGAGGGCTGCCAAGAACCAGATAGCTCTTGAGGAGGCAGAACAGTGCAAGTGTGAACCAAGGTGAAATTACAAGATCGACACTAGATAGGAGCATGAAAAAATGAATGGACAGTATAGGTGGGGGACGAAGGGTATCAGAATGCATGGGCAGAGAGTGAAATGATATACTAATATGACTGAATTTTGATAATTTTAGTCCTGCAGCAAAACCAGAGGGAAACATGAGGTGCTTGAGAGACGTGAAAGTTGAGTAATTGACAGTTAAGGCATAATAGGGAATGAAAGAAGGTAGATGTGGGAATAGTGGATAGTAGTACTGCTGGGATGGTAGAAAGATGATTGAAAGAATTACTTAATAAGGGTGTGTGTGTGTGACTAAGGATGTGAGTCTGTGGAAGCATGCCAGATATGACAATTATTGTAGAATTGCTCTTCCTGTTATTCCTGTCTTCTTTCTACACAGTTGCTGTTCAGGAGCTATCACAAGCTATCTGTATCAAGATTGGAAAGGCAGGGGAACCACCACCAAGGTCTCCAGTCTGCATTTCCTGGTCATCCATCTACCCACAACCTGTAAAACAACAAATGTGTGTAAGACTTGGTTTTTGCCACTAGTTTGTGGTAAACAAAGCTTCAATGTTTAAGAGTTCAGAGGACTCCCAGTTTTTGCTTTTTGTTTTTTTTTTTAATAAAATTTTCTGGAAGGAAAACTTGTACTTTTTCTCCGGAGCCTCTTTGAAGTATCATGAGAACCCCACCCCCCCCCTCCCCCCATGGGAATGCTATATAAAAAGAGATAAAGATGGGGCACCTTAGTAGACCTTTGACCTGCAGAACCCACTGATCAATGGACACGGACAGAGCCCATCACATTGCATTGACACCTCCAGGTCTTCCCCTCCAGAAAACTTTGCAAGATGGATGATTACATGCAAACTTTTGCATCTGACTGTGACAAAACACATCTATTTAGTGTGCTTTAATCATTAAGTAAGTATACTTATAAAGTATATATTAGTACTGAATAGATGTGAAGAAAATAAATTAATGACACTCTACTATAGCACAGCATTCTAAAAACTAATAGCACACTAATATACCCTACCCACCTATCCTATAGTAGGGTATCTCCATCTCCCCAATGGACTCTTTCCTTCTATGATGTTCCCATAGAGTGGTGGTGAAGTCTTTCCCTCCAGCCCTCCTTCATCCACGATCTCTGCAAGATAGGAGTAAAGAACTTGTCAAACATGGGATGAAATACTGAGAGGACAGGGGTGGGATGCCTGAATTTCACAGACTAAAGTATATATTGCCTACAAAAGTAAATTAACACTAACTATACAGACCTAGGAATGAAGACACGGATAGTGTCGTGGACTTGGCCACACTCGAGCAGCATCACCATCCTCTATGGTGTCTGGCATGACCTCAAACCAATATTACCACAAGGCAGGGCAATACACTGGCCTGCTCCTGAGGTCTTGAGCTGATGCCTCACCTCCAGCACGGTAACACAGTGACTCCTGGTTCTGTGGAGAGAAAGAGATAGTGGTGGTGAAATGCTTCTAAATTATAGGATCTAGTACTGTGATTTTATTTTCATTTTTGCATGGCGTGTAGTCATTCACTAAACAAAAAGCAAAGTGAAAAAAGCTAAGAAAAATGCATGATAAACTTACAGTATATAATAAAAAAGATAAATGGTGACAAAATACAGTGCCAAGTGTTTTGAAGTAAAAAATCTAAGTTTGAATTAATGAAACACAGCAAACACAAATTAATAACTTAACATTAAAACATTAAAAGTACTAAATCATCATCCACTGAAAAACAAATAAAAACCAATTAAACTTAGATATTCGAACAGATTATGCTACTCACCAAGCATGTATGGCTGACCAAACTGTCCACTGATGAATCTCCAGCTTGGCCGAGTACAGAGATGTCTCCTGCAACACTGGAAATCTCCACTAGTATAGAATAATAATGCTGCCAGCACTTGTTTGTGTGTTAGTATGGCATCGATCTCTTTGTCGCACAACCAATATCTGCTGGTTCTTCTTATCACACCACTATTTCCTTCTGTGCATGCCTGTCATCATGCATCTCAACAGGGTTTAAAGGTCTAAGAACATCCTTTCCTTTCTCACACCACTGCCATGTGCTAATCCCACTTATATTTCCATATCTCAATCTCCATCTCCCCTCAGGACACTGCCATATGTTCATTCCACTAGTATTCAATTAAACTGAAAGCTATGAGTATCCAATGAGGGAAGAGTGAAGGAGAAATTTGAGAGAGATGAAGAAGGGTGCATCAACAATGATATCTTTGTGCCAAGGCAGATGTTATAAAGGACTACTGCTGCTGATGGCAGTCATACAACTTTTGCAGAATAAAGTATGGCCAAGATGAGGTGACAGTACTGCAGAGAGTGGTATTTTAATATGAATAGCAACAACCTTGCAAGATTCCACCATAGGCAAGAGGGCACTGCCACTATCAACAGTGGAGCTTGTATTTCTTTGTAGCTCACATTAGCTTTACCTGTATGTACGTATACTCTACTGTATTGAGTGGGTCTAAATTACAAGAATTGTAGGAAAACAGTGGGTGGATCTTGACTGACGGGAACCAATTAGAATAAATCCTATTTTAAAATATTTCCACATCACACACCACGTGGTCCCATTTATGTGCAATGTGGAAGGGATGAGTGTATGAATAATCACAGTGGAAGACATTTACAGTGACAAACGTGCACTCTCCTAACATGTCAATGGCATTCCTTGGCATGTCTCAGATATAAGAAGAGTGATGCACCCATCAGAAGATAAAGAGTATGGAGAAATGAAGTGAATGTGAAGTGATGGATAGATTGGTTAGTTAATCAAGATGCAAAAGATAATAGACAACAATGGAACATATAAGGTGGGACCACAGCTGGTGGAGAACAGGGCAGTATGTTGGTTGCTGAGGTACTGTGAGATTGTCATGGCCATATCAGTTGGTGTTGGCTCCCTGCTTCTGTGACAATTCATGGGATTTGGTAAACAGCATTGGAAGAGTGTCAGCATATTGTGAGGAGTCTTCCTGTTGCTTGAGGATGCCTGGTGATTCAGGAGCAGAGAAGTGGCTTAAGTTGCTGATTGTTTGCTTCCAAGTACACACTAACAAAGAGAAAAAAGTTTCTTATACAATAAATACACATAAAACTACTTAACTTGATCTGACTCATCTATAGTCTCTCGCATCTCTTTAAGCTCTTGCACTCCAAAGTATTGCAACACCTTGTCTTGCTCTCCCTTCAATCCATCTGCATCCCTCTCCTTATAACCTCTCACACACTACACAAAGCCAGCATTGCATCCTTACACACTCATAATATCAGACAACATATTCTTCTGAGTCAGTCATTCATCTAATATTTTAGTACTTTCTGCTTCAATATTCTAAGTGAATCTTCATAAATCATTTCAAATGCATTTCATGATTCCACAGTTTTTAAAAAAAGGAACAAGGATTTACCATTAGCTAGGAAGATATGACAGGGTAGCTCGTCTGGCCTCATATCGATTCTACTATATGTAGTTGAAACAATTGTCAGCATTGGAATGTTGTGAAGGATAGCTTACTGTACTAGTTTTTGGCATATGCTTAATTATGCTGCAAACAGATTGAAATGACTGAAAGCTTGTCCTACCTTTGAGAACACACGACCCTCCAGCCTGGTTTATACCAGTAAGTTCTGGAATCCTTCCAAAGGTATTCCTTAGCCAGCAGTGCTGTGCCATCACATAGTTTCTTAGTAAGAAGATGTAGCGGGAATCATACTTTTCACATAGGTGGCCGCTTGCATAATCCATTCACCGTGCCTGCCTGGCCATCCACACTGCACACCCTGCTTCCTGGCTCACCTTCACGGTCTCAGCCAGCCAGCCATGGTGGTTGAACATGTGGGATAGAGCTTCATTATTATCTTTGTTTATTTGTACTTGTTATACCTTATGATTAATAAAATGCAGCTGTTGTCTCACCATGTTTCCTTGCCACCTTCCTCTACAAATGGTGCTTCTCAAGCACTTGATATCCAGCTAGTTGGATATCAAAGATAACACACAAGATGAGATTTACATTAACTAAAAAATGAATCTGGTAATTATTTACAAGGGCTCTGTTGAATTTAATTTTCTTACTTCATATTATTTCACCTTTATGTCAAAAGTTTCATCAAAATTGTAACTGCAATCCATATGCAAAACTAAATAGACACAAGTGTATTAAATCAATATCTAATCATATATCGGATAAATAAGCCTATGTATGTACATACATTTACATAAGAAATATAATTAATCACTCTGCCTTTCACTATCTGAGCAAATGTATCTGGAGTTCAGACTGATAATACATGATCATTATCTGGGCAACATGAATAATTTATGTAAGTGTCAATATAAGCAAAATTCATTTTTCATGTCTATGGCCTCGACACTATTCGTTATATTATGTACGCAAAATGACTGATCTGGCGAGTTTACACATTTCACTCTCACTAACATATTACAAGACCGACTGATTTCCAATCCAAAGTGCCTAAAGCAGTGTCCATACTAGTACGCCTCATTGAGCCTCCACCATCACCACATTTTGGGCAAGTGATGGTCGAGGGGTTATAACTTGAAGCATAGGGACATCCGGGTTCTGGTTAATTAAGAGCCATTAACGCGGTAACAAAGTGGCATTGGCATATCTGACTAGGAGGCAGAGGCGCAATCATGAGCAACGCCGGGCTTCACAACTCGCAGTGTGTCCGGACACTCAACCCGCCCCGGCCATCCCCGACTGGGAAATACCGAGCAACATAACCCTTATTGTAGTGTGGACACTGCTTCATGAAAACTTAATAATTCACTTACCGTTGCACTGAGCAGCGTCTTGTGTCCTGTAAGGATGTGTTTTTCATTTGTTCGGTATTGCTACCATAGCGGGCAAGGCTATGGCGTCCCACACCTGTTGCTTGTCCTGTACTCAACACGCATTGGCAGACACTTTCACCATGGTTTATTTTTCCTATTTACCTGGCAAGCTAACAGCAAAATACAATCCCCAGTCCAGTTCCCACTTCTCTTGCCTCTGGTACTATCCATAGACGGTAGTACGGCCCGCCGGCCACCAGTGTATCGGCATTGTTGTAGCGGCCACGGTGTGAGGGGGTCGGACTAGGAAGTGCCACGTGTCATGTCTGTGGCTGAGGGACTGTCTGTACAGTGGAAGGGGCAGCGACTGCAGGGTTTTCTTTTTTCTTTTTTTTTTTTTTTGCGTCTATTCTCTTTAGTATTGGAAAATACTTACTTGTCTCCAAAGCTTTTTGAGTTGCCATTTATCATAACCGCGTTTTAAAATAATAGGAATAAAGTATTGCTTTACTGTCGTACGACTTATTTATGGTAAATCTGTGCGTATTCACTGTTTTGTCTTCACTCCTTATGAATTACATACATATGCTCTATTAGTCTTACTCCCACCAACAGACAGATTTTGAGTTAGTACCAGATTCGGCCGGCAGAGGGGTGTAGAAAGCACATGGAAGTTGTTGCCAGGCAAAATCATGCCATATGGCCTCAGCACGAACCCCTGTAATCGCGTGTTTTCATCTTACTAAGAAAGAGAAGAACAAGTATACTATGACTTTTAGCCATGTGAATGTTTTCTTCTGTTTAAATCAAGGTATTACATATGTAGAGCAAGTGGCCCAGCATGATGAGAGGATGGAAGCAAGCAGGTAAGGACACCACACAATTACATGGATCAGACATATGTATACATAAGGATTCTGTGGAATGCAAGGAAGGAGATTAGGAAGTAAAGGCTCTTTCAACAGCCTTACAATCACCACAGGTCAGTATAAATAACACAAGAGAGCTACTGTTACCTATTCCTATTTTATTTACATAAGAAAAATCTTTTAAACAAATACCAAGTCCATCAGTAATGTAACAGAATCTCAATTCAATTACAAATCATCCTTTCTGTATGGAGACTTTTCTCTCATTTTTCTCTCACACTGGTATACCTCATGTAATTTAATTGTACACAATTCTTTTGAGCACAGCCATTGAATAATAAATGTTGCCATTTTTCCTGGTAGGATATTGTATAGAAGCAAACTTTTGTTATTCATACTTCTGTTTTCACAATCAAGTAATTTACTGTAGCAATATAACTAATATGGACAACAATGGTTGGAATTGATAACAATATTGGGTGATATTAATCAACAATGGTGCTGTCAACATACCCTAAATGTCATCTCATAAAATGTGGATTTTCCAAGCAGTATACCTTCAGTCCAAATGTTTATCTCAACTGCTGATGTACATTTAAGAATCAAATAAATGTTTCTTGTCTATTTTGTTGAGCGTCGGGTTCTCTTATTCCATGAAAAGTTAGCTCCATAACTCTTGACTCGTGGTGGCTTGACTGGAGGATTCTCAGTAATCCAGTTCCATCCATTCTTTTCACAATAGGCAATGGCTTCCTCCCTTGATGCAAAACTCACCTGAGGAGAGAGAAATTAAATTTCTTTAATAACAAGAAAATACTATGCTCAGAGCTAGATTGCTATGAAACAAAGTTGTGGGGATATTGAGTAGAACACCAATATTGAACACCTCTGATCACAAACAAATGAGCCTGTCACAAATTTTCCAAAAAAGATGTATTGGTTTCAAAACCACCTTGGTTCCCAAATAAATGAGTTGGAAGCTACAAGACACACGGAATTCATAAGAAGCCTATAGGATTTCAAGAAAAGAGCATAACCTAACCTAACACTCTCCTCAGTGGCAATAGAACAGTAGCGAGGAAATGAGATGAAATTAGACAAGGAAGGTTAGAAGCCTTTAAGAGAGTAGTTTAGAAATCAAAGCAAATAAAATTCCTGTAATAGGATGACCAAAACTCAGTAAGGAAAGCTTGATCACCAGTAGAGCAGCTTTAACAGAAACCATATTGGTGATCAGATAGAAGGTTGTAAAGTGATATATATTTATGAATTTCCCTGTTGACTATAGATAAAAAAAATAAGATAGGCATGAAATTAAAGCAAAAGAATGGTAGTTTCAGGGACTACAATGGTCACTCTTTTTTGGAACACGCTGAATGTAGGTAAAGAAGAAGGAAAGATAGATGTTGATAGACAGTTAGAAGAATTTAACATGGCAAGGACACACTTGGTATGAATCTCCTTAGAAATATAAAGTGGATGAGGTTCAGGTGATGGAAGGCTCAAATACCTTTAGTGGGCCTCATCTCTGGATGAGGAGAGGATAAGAAAAGAAAGATTTGGAAAATTTAGGTCAAGAAATAACTAAGGAATGTACACCTTCATGGCAGACACTATCATTCTGTTATGCACTTGGCACATAGAGATGGAACTCATTCCAAGGAAAATCGGAAAAATATTGAATTTCTTTAAAATCATCACATTCAAAAGAGCAGAAGGCCAAGGTTACTGTTGTAAAGTAAACCATTTCTACTCACTTCTGTGTTTGAGAGGGGATCAGCAGTAGAGGCCCAACCCATGAGAGGATTTTCCCAGCGCTGTTTCTCATCAAAACTAATCTTCCATCTGTAACACAATGAACAGTTAATTTCGTTCAGCAGTAAATGATGAACATGCACACTGTAACACCATTTCATCTTAGTGAGGTTGGTGCATAGCTCCTTGTTACAGGCAAATGTCTATCACCCTATCACCTTTTTTTTATGTTCATTAGCTGACAAATTTCTTACAATCCTTTATAAATTTCAGGACATTTTTCACACTACTTATGCATTGAAAAAAAAACAGTAAATGTGCTAACCGATGAAGATTGTTGGTCCCAGACTGCATAGAGTTCTTGGTGGGGACTTTGATCAGCACACGCCGAGTCTTGAGCTGCTCCTCAGGCACTCCACTGATGGCAGAGATGTCGTGCTGGAGGTTGAGATAAGGATAACTAAAGTGAGATGGTTATAAAGACAAATCTGCATTAATGGTTAGCCGGGGAGAGAGAGAGAGAGAGAGAGAGAGAGAGAGAGAGAGAGAGAGAGAGAGAGAGAGAGAATGTTAATTGATTAATCAGTAAATCTTACAAAAAGCATTGGCTGAACAAAGGGGCAGTTTTCTGAGTCTAGGGAAATTCCATCTAGTGTATTCATTGACTTTCATTTTGACTCATGCATACCGCAAGAGTTAAAGAGTGTATCTGTAAACCACATTACCTTAAGTTTTCCAACTGACTTACTGCAATGTACTCAAAGTCATAGACAAATTTATTCTGTGACAGAGCTCGTAACTCAATTTGCCTGTGTCACTTTCAATTTCCCAATTGATATTAATTGAATTGCCATTAATCCATTCCTCAGCTCTCCATAAAACACCCATATTCTTTTAATACAGTTGACTGTTGCTATAACAACGCCATGCTTACTGAATTCCAAGTATGGTATAAATTTGCTATTAAATCTAAAATCCATAAAACACCCATATTCTTTTAATACAGTTGACTGTTGATATAAAAACGCCATGCTTACTGAATTCCAAGTACGGTATAACTTTGCTATTAAATCTAAAATAGAAAAGTGGAAATTATCAAATGGTCCTTTAGAATCTTTCACCTTAATTTTTTTCACCAATACTTGTTGCCCTTGACTAGAGCCATTATATAAAAAGACAAATTGATAAATAAAAAATAATTACATACCAGCTAACAGGGGTGTCTGAAATATTGAAATGTTTCTGTCATCAACAATACACAGGGTGTACTATGCCATGCCAATGCATGGATAAGCTCTCACAACCAGTCCCCTTGCTGGTCCAAAAGTTAGACAAATAAATAAACAAATAAATAAATGTCTTCAAACCTTCCTTTTAAATGAAGTAACGTCATAGGAAGTTGGAAATACAAAAGCAGATAGGAAGTTCCAGAGTTTACCAGAGAAAGGTATGAATAATTCAAAGTACTGGTAAACCCTGGCATTAGAGAGATGGACAGGCAACTATTCAGTTGGTTTAAGACATGTGACAAGGCATTCAAGTGACGTACAGGGGTGTCGATGGTGATGTAGCCGGACACAGCCTTTTCATGGGATGCCTCTTCAGACGTCATGAGTGTCTTATGAGCGTTCTTGGGCTCTACTTGCTTTACTGTCAGGTCTTCCACATATCTGGCTGCTGATGTGCTCACTGCCCTGCTTGGAAAAAGCGTACATGCAGTATTGATGGTACCAATCTATCATTAATGTCTACTCTACCAACTTATTTCAGTATTCCTTCGAATTCTGCACTACTTACAGGAATAGGCTAGCTCTGGTTAGTATGGGTTGTCTATTTGAGGGATACTAGGGCCTAATCACCTTCCCTGGCCTCTGGGTAGATTGTTATTTATGTTCTGCGTAGGGTGGCGTTCAGATTATTAGATGAGTTTGGTGGCCTTTCCCCTCTCCTCCTTCATATAGTCACTGTACAATAGAGAGCCCATCACACACAACCACCCTTCACAACACTTCAGCTGCAGGCTGGCCTCGTCCAAGGTAAGAGCACACACCGGGATTCAGTCATTCACTAACCAAGCTTATTCTTCCCTACACAAAGTTTTCCTCTATCAGCAGTGAGTATGTTCATCACAGAAAGTTAAAAATTTCAATATCAAACCTGTGGCAGCGAGCAATGGGGATTTCTGAGAGCAGTGACCAAGTGAGCCTCAGAGCCATCTTGTTTTCTGAAACAGCTGATCGAGGATTGCTGCGGCGCTGCCTTCCCGCTGGTGGTGGCTGCAGTTATCGTACCTTGCAACTAAAACTTCACACTTTCAACAGAATTAGTGTGTGTGTGTGTACCTAGTTGATTCCACCCTATCTAATAAGGCTGTGGGAGTAGAACCCACATACATACGAAGAGTACTCCATACAAGGCCCTTGTACAGAGTTTGTAGTTCAGACGTTTTTTGCCATCATGCCTTCTCATATGTCCCAGCGAAGATTGACTTAGCAGGTCCTCAAGTACAAATCTCGAGACCTGCTAAGTCAATCTTGAGGAAAATGACTTGGTTAAGTCAATATTTTGAGAAGTGCTAAGTACATATCTATAAATTCCGGCCAAGGGGATGAGAAAAACTGATGCAGACGCCTGACTTCATAGAAGCTGTTTCGGCGAGATGAGATAATGAGGTTTCCAGTTTAGATTATGAATACAGGGGAGACCGAGGATATTTATTGAGATAGAGGAAAACACGCTTCTCATTTTGCCCATATATCATAATCATAACAGTACATGTGTCAGCTTGCAATACAATCCACCAGTTGTCACCCGATGGGCTTATGTCCGCCATCCCTACAACAGGGGGCCTACGACCGGTGTCACACTGCAGCCAAGGATATTATAATCTTGGAATCCTTGCTACAGCGGAACCGCATGTGGCACCGTCTCATTGCCTGCTGCATCTTATCACGTATTAGCGGCGAAATCGATCAGTGAGTGTATCCCCAGCAGCCAGCGTAAATAGATGGCCTATTATGTTGTTCAAACTCAAAGTTATTTGTACATTAGAAGCAGGGGGGTTACTGAAAGAGACAACTCATCGTACACACTGGGTTCAACGAGAAACCAGTAAAAGATCCGAAAAGTTTTATGTGAATTTCAATCCATGCTTTCTCTATAAACAAGAAAAAGATCCGAAAAGTTTTATGTGAACTTCAATCCATGCTTTCTCTATAAACAAGTAAAAGATCCGAAAAGTTTCATGTGAATTTCAATCCATGCTTTCTCTATAGTTCTTATCACAATATTCTTTATCAATCTTTTCCTAAAGAGCTGGCTTTGCATGAACGCACTGAATGAATAAATCAACTTGAAACGATTCCGCATAGGGTTACACCTCTCATTGGTTTGTGGTATCACCAAGTGCGGTGCCGCATGCGGTGTTCGCCGCAGTGTGACACCGGCTTACAGATGAGCAGCAGCCTGTGAATAATGACCCCTTGGTCCCTTGTGTGTTCCCTTTATTGGAATGCTAGACATGATAGAAAATGCAAAATTAACTTATATTTTTTCATACACCTCATATTTGTACTGAATATCACCTTCCTGCTGCAGCTCAGTAGAAACACTAGGATCTCTGGAAGAAAAACATTCATGTCAGGATATATTATAACACATTCATATAGATTAATATTAGTCACTAATGATGCAAATATACCCTAAACTTGTTGCTTCAGTTTTGACAACTTTGATGTCTCTTCTTTAATGAACCAATATTTATATGTACTAATACCATCTTTTTTCAAAGGGATCAAGTTGCCAACTTGTGCAATATAATACTGATCAGAGAGAGAGAGAGGGGGGGGGACAGTATGAGAAGCATATGGGGAAGGGGAGATGACATTAAATGGTATAAAGAATGGGAAATGAAGAGTACTGGCTGCAAAGATTTATGTCAAAGGCCAATAAAAGCTGCTGTGAGAGAAAAATACAAATATTACTTTAGTCAGAAATAAAGTTAAGAGAGCTCCTAGAAAGCTCTCTAGTCTGGAGCTGATTGTACACAGCAAATAAACAAAGTTGATATACTTACTCCACTAATTTGAACTTATTGATGTCAAAGGCTGGGAAGAAAACATCACATTCAAATTCTTTCAAAATCTTAGTTAGATAGATGCGGTGAAGATGCTCAGACTCTAGAGCCATCTGTAAAAAATAAACATATAACTTCAACAAGTAAATAAGCACAAAAACAGTCTTAAAAAGGAAGAAAACAAACAAAAACAAACATATATATAGTGTATAAACCATTCATTGTGATATTTCCATGCACTTGAAATGTGAAGATGTAGGAAATAACATCAATGGAAATACTGATGTACTTAATATATTAAAAATGGCTACATATTTTATGTACATATTTCACATCCCATCTATATTTTCAAGGGCAGTATTTCACAATCCCTACCTTGTACAGAGAATGACCTCCAATGACCCATACTGTTTCTACCTCAGAACTTTCATTGTTGGCTGCTTTTAATGCATCATGAAAGGATTGGCAGAAAAGAACTTTATCACTGGAGTCTTGCTGTTGTCTGTTGAAAAAAAATAAAACAAAACATTATGCTCATAGCACACACACACACACACACACACAGATATATATATATATATATATATATATATATATATATATATATATATATATATATATATATATATATATATATATAGCCATACTTGCCAACTATGAAACATTACTGGACAGTCAATTATTGAGCCAGCTTTGATAAATCAACATGCTACAACAATGATCACTCCACCTTGGTATTTATTACTGTGATGTAATACACTCTCTTTTCATGATGATTAATCTAATGAGAAAGCTAAGCTGATTTCAAGAGTTGTCCCCTCACAATGAAAATAAAATACTTTGCATATCCATACCATGTAAGAACAGCATGTACAACATAGCTAAAACCACAGCCCTCCACTAGACTCAATTAAAAAGAAGACAACGACAAAGAGCCAGATGGAAGATGGATGACAAACATTCACAATTTGAAGCATAAGTTCAACAAAAGTAGATGTGGAGACAAGACAATACAAGCATAGCTCCTTTCCACTAAGGTTACAAGTAGATAAACAAGCACACAAATTCTTCATTTCTTACTTGGTTTGGGATGACAGCACACCATTCAATCGTCCTGGAAGAGGTCGAAATTTATGGGGAATGGATTCCCATGTCTTGCGTCCCATGAGCACCATGTTCTGCTTGTCTGGAGAATTCAGCCTTTTTGTCAATCGAGTAAAATGCTTCATCTCTTCTCTGAAATAAAACACACTGCAATAATTACAACCCCTAAAAGTTATTAAAAAAGCTGAAGAAAAACACTTGAATAGCCTTATAATTTTTTTTTTTTTCAGTACTGTTGTGATGTCCAGTCCTGGAGCATCAAAGAAACAGTGGCAGATTCACCATGAGGGACACTCACCTGCAATCCAAACATGATTCTAGTCATGGTACACATATACAAATAGTAATCCATTGACATTTTACATCTGAATTACAAAGAAATAATGATGTATGGAGCACATACACACAGTAACAAACAATAACTGAGGCTAAGTAATTTTTGCTCAGCCTTAGATGTCCTAATGTTACTATATAGCTTTTTTCTCTGGTAAACTATGGGAATGACTTCTAGCACGGAAAGAGTCTGGTTGTGTAACCAGGGTCAAGTAATTCTTGAAAATATTTGTAACTCATTAATAATATTGAATAAGAAATATAGTCCATGAGAATTCAAACTCCTTGTCCTTCATCTAGGAAAATAAAAATACTTGTCAATTTTCTTACAAATTCAATTAGCTTTTTTTGGCTTACATAATTTATAAATTCAATACTTAAATCTATAAATAAGTGATTAAATGTTTGATGCTTCACAAATATACAACCTTAAACACCACAATCACTCCATCTATTCTTCACCATGTCTTCTATATGCCATTCTTTGACAAATCCAAACATTGCTAATAAAACATGATAGAAAAATCCTTCTCCACAATATTGGCTGGAATGTGAGAAATGTTTACTATGTAGCAGCAAGCACAAAAATATGTACAGTATTGTCTATTATGTATCATCAATATAGACTGCAATTACAGGCATACTGTTATCATACATCACTCAACTACTGTAACACAATACATTTCCTGGTTGGCATATACAAACTAATAAGATTTGGAGTGGTTAAACACACACACACACTCACACACACACACACACACACACACACACACACACACACACACACACACACACACTGCCATGTGATACAAACTCTTGAATGTAAAGAGACTTACATGAACATGGTAAGCATATATTAAAAAATGCTGCAAAATTAAATGAAGGAAAAGAAATGCAGGACTAGTGATATACTGGCTAACTTAGCAAAAAAAAAAGAGCAGCACATAGATCAATTGATCAGAAACAGATGTTGGTTGTTGTTGAATACATAGGTTGTCTTTTGGTTTCATAAATAACAATGTAACAATCAATGACCTGAATGATTGCATAATAAATCAAATCAAGTAAAAATACAGTATCATCAAATAGAAAAGACCAACAATTCAAATCAGGAATGAAGAAAGAAGGTACCAGGAACTAAATAACAACTATAACTTAAATTAGAATTCAAAGATATGGAAGCTTAGTAATAACATCTGGTGAAGTACATACTACCATGCCTTGACAATGATCGCAATGATGATAATGATATCTATACATATCAACATACATAATCAGCACATTTCTTCTTCATCAGCCTATATGATACTACAGCAGGACTGGTTTAGGGAAAAAAAAAAAAAAAATGTACATCTAAATATTCTGCAGGTTTTTTATTCCCTTGTTATATGGAAATATCTCAACCATTTTCATAGTTCACTCTCTGGTAAACTCTGGGAATGCCCTATCTAGTTCTGCATTCATAATTTCCTATGATCTGACTTCATTTAAGAGGGAGGTTTCAAGACATTCACCCTTTAAGTCTCTAAGACCTGCAAGGGGACTGGCAACTAGGTGGGCATTTTTTTTATTTGTTTTACTATTTGTTGCCCTTGGCCAGCTTTCCCAAACACAAACACAAACACACACACACACATAAAAAAAAGCTTGAGCGGAAATCCTAGTAGCCCACATTGTTTATTTGTGTATTCATGCTGTAATGTTAGCTAATTTGTATTAAATCTATATTTTCTCCAGAACTCTGTCCCCATATGTAAAACTCCATATGGGACAAAAAGAAAGTTATATATATGTAGTACACATACATAACTAGTCTCACTTAACTGCTATTCCAATAAATCAAAGGAAGAATCTGTAACACAAAGCTGTTGGCAGGAATGCATGACTATTATCGAAGAAGAAATTACAGAACTTTTTAACCCTAATCTTCTTTGTGATTTTCTTTGGCCAACATACCGTATTTTGGTGAATACAATATAAAAAACAATGGGACAAAAGTGTGACTAATCAAGCTACTATTTCCTATTTCCTATCATCATCACAGAGGCTCAGAACAATCATATTAGAGGCAATCAGTATTCAAGAACAATCCTGAACATACGCATCTCTCTCTCTCTCTCTCTCTCTCTCTCTCTCTCTCTCTCTCTCTCTCTCTCTCTCTCTCAAGTAAACCAGTATAATATAATATATCCTAATATACCAATAATGCTCTCCTTGAAAATTATGACAGAAGTAAAACAAGTGTACATTTTTACCTAAGTATCATAGGTGAGCTTAGCCAATGATCTAAGTATATGATCTCACATACCACCACTAGTAAAAATGGGATCACTGGTGCACTGGGATCACAATTTCTACAATACTTTATGTTTAAGTTCAGGTTTCTTGAGATCATGCATCCCATTATGTCAAGTTTACTATACAATGGGTTGCAGAGAAAAGTCTTCCAGTACACAAAGCACAATGACAAACAAGTGATTACCTATAATGGTCATTTCTACAATTCTTATTACCAATGATTTCTGATATTTTTCTAGTAAGAAAATTTTTTTCTGAAATCATAAACTATTCAATAAATTATACAAGGCATTTGGAGTATATTGCTACATACCATGAAAAAAATAAATGATAGTGAATAAATAAATAAATAAGCTTAGTTTCATGCATTCTAATACAGTTTCCATAGTAAGAGTTGCTCCAGTATAGATTACTAAAGACATTAATCATTTATCCATTTCTTTACCAAAAGTACAGCTGACCAAATCACATGTATATGAATAAACACCCAAATTCACTGACCTTCATATATGAGGAAGTCACATTTCATACCCAGACAGCATGCAGTTACAAACAACCCTGGAGCCAATAATGCACACCCTAAAGCAACAACAGCACAGTAACATAACATCATCATAGCGTGTTGAAGTCAATAAAGAAGTAGTAATTTTCAATAAACCTAATTTGTAGCTTTTCTCTTTAAGATCAGTGTCCAGGCTCTCTTCTGGAACCATGTCACAAACTGGTCCTTATCAAATGTGAGTAGCCATCCATTTGAGAATGCTTAGTATATTAACTGTGACAGTGAGTATTTTTAGTAGTGGAATATTTCAAACACAAAAACAAGAATCATTCAAGTGGTATAGTACTGTTAAGTCTTGTAAACAGAAAATAAGAAGCTTAAGATTACTTCATCATATCAAACAAAGCTGAACACCTGAGAAAACAATTATCCAACTTATTTTTCCTCAAAAAACATGTTCAACTTTTACTTGATATATGTACTATTCACAAAAGGAATAAAGACATTTCTCACAGCTCCAAATTACTAAAATAGTGTCACTTGTAAATCAGATTGTTTTCTGTAATTAAGCATTCTCATGACAAGAAAATGAGTGAATGGATACCTGTTTGAACACATCATGAGGAGCAATCAGTAACATGTTGCTCTTTGGAACATAGAGTCAGTCAAACTTCAGCTATGTATGTAACAACAAAGAGATACATGGCCACTAAACTTAACTGCTATGGTTTCTAAGCCAGGATTGTACAAAAAGACCATTTTATCTTCTTGTATTTGTAAGTGGTTTTCATTCTTGGAAAACATGGAACAAACATGTGACAATTTAGAAACAGCCAATGGAGAGCTTCACACAAAGGTCACAAAGGTGTTAGATAAGGTTACCAGCAAGCATTACTTTCATCAAGATGCTCCAGCGAGTCAGGATCTAACTCCACACTGGTCTGGAGCAAAAGTATACAAATAATCTTAACTTTCACAAACAATGCAACACCACATAAATACAAATGATTTTAGTAGGGCATAATTTTAATGCTTGTGTTCAATATACATATAATGAAAATTGCTGCTCAAATAAAGAACACCAATAAGGATGCCATTCAAATTTGTTCCTGTAAATTTATCTATTAAGTTTTCAGTCCCTCATAAATACTGGCAGACCCTGAGGTGACACTGATAATAAAGCGATAAAAAAATTCAGTGACTTCTCTCTAATGAACATATCACAGCCACAGCATACTAGTCACTGCTCACCATTTGCCTCTTTACTTTGCCACAGACCCATGTTGAGCCTTAAAGATAATGAAATATAAGAAAAACAAAATATAAGTATAGAGAGCATGGTAGGTATTATATATACAATGTATTTAATTGACTTTACACCAACTTGGTCTATTCTAACTCTCCAAGATCTTCAAATAAAAATTGGTGAAAAGATCACAGGTATTGCTATCTTTGTTTGGCTGGACAGTTTGATGGTTTCAATGGTTAGCAGAGAGTGGAATGCACAGCATGAGGAATTAACATAAAGCATGAGGTCTGTGATGCACAAAACCCACAATTCTACATGTCATTTACCAATCAAACATTACTCCTCTACATAAATGCCAAGTAATCACTTCAGTCATGTATCCTTATACTTTTATCAAATATCTAACAGTTAAGATAATATCTACGAGGCACCTTTTAATATAATAAAAAACACGACTTTATTAACGGGTCAATTTTGAACTCAGCTCACCAATCTTGATCTTATTTGAAAATTTATCACAAACGACAAATCATTAATGGATGATGAAGCAAAGTATCAACATGATCATAACAAATTTAACAAGTTAATTTTCTTGAAACTGAAGGTACTTCCCATCACCACTCACTATATTTTACATAACTCATTCTCCACAGAAATCATTAACATCACAACAACAAAATAATAAAAAACATCCTCACATAAAACATGCACAATCACAGCATGAATTCCTTACATAGTGATACAATCATACAATGACTCAGCAAGAAGCAGGAGGATTAACCACATTAAAGAGGATGTTTGCTCTGGAGTTCATAAAATAAACTAGTCCTAGTGACAGAAACAATGACCCCACTCCACCACTCACTAGAGCAACCTGATGCACAACTGAAGGCCTAAGGAATATTCTTATTTTTGTCAACTGCCATCCACTTTCAGTCCATGTGGAATACTCTCCCGACTGCCAGTCATAATTATCAATCAAAAAGGCAGGGCTCATGGCCTCTGTCTTTCTAACAGTTGATTCAAAGCATGTTCCATTGTCTATCGATGAAAAATAGTAGAACTGGTTGACTTGATAGAAGCTGTTGGTTACACAGACACTTTTGTTGTAATCTTTCCTTTCACCCAAAAGACCAGCAAATATGGAATTGGTTACTAGTGTACGCCCACTTTCTCCTCTCTTAACACTCACATACATTTTCGCTGGCTTGTCGTTAAAGAAATGAGTCTGCAGCAATGCTTCCCCATAGTCTCGGAACATCTGACAACTAACATTTCTCAGGTAACAATACAAGAGGTCATTGGCTAAAGTTTGGTTGACAGAGATCATAGAGGATGGCTGTGAATCTGTGAGGAGTGAGTACACTGATGTTGCAAGAACACTTGCAATGCGAGAGATGTGCAGATGGTACTTGTCTTCTCTTTGATTTGACGAATCTTCTGAACTCGAATTTGAATGGAAGTCTACGTTGCGGTAATTGTCAAATATACTTTCGTAAAACTTGTTTTTGAATTCCTCTTTATGATCGGTAATGACGACACCAGATATGTTCACTCTCTTTAAGAAACTCTGAAGGGAAGCCGGCGGGAGCGGAGCATTATCAGCATTTTCCACGGTGACGAGACTAGATAGACTTGCAGCCGAAAGGATGGAGCTTATTACTTCCTTAGTCTCCCTTTTGACATCTGGATCAGAATTGGAGACTGGATCAGTATGAAGGAAAATATTGCTTATACCTCCTGCCATTCCCAAACCAACTTGTGCTACCTCAATGAAGGAATTGATATGGGTAAAATTAACTTGAGACATCTGGTCGGGTTCATTCTTCTGTGGTTTATAGGGGAACTGTCCCTTCTCCATGTCCCATACTATCCGCGAAGATCCAATGTAACCCCAGCTTTCCCCTTGAAATATGATGAACAACACATTTTTGTTAGTGCCGGATTTGATTACTTCTTCTTTCATCTTGTAAATAGCTTCAGCGGCAAGCATCAATGTCACCAAACCAGACACGGCAGAATTTGCACCAGGAGAAATGTTATCAAACATAGATGTAGCATCCATTCTTGTGGCAACAATGATGACTGACTTTTCAGGAACCACCTCTGAATTGTTCATTGGTTTCAGAGTGCCCCAGATATTAAAGTCAGACAGTGGATCACAAAAATTTACAGGCTGTAATTTTGGGGCCAGAGAGCGGCGTCTCATGCACACCTCAGTGTTTGTTGTGCCAAACATGTTGGATTTAAGTTCTGAGTAACACAATGGCCATGACCTGGCTGTTCCATCAGCATTTGGTTCATTGAAATTCTTGTAGCACTCAATGACATGATTGATGGAGGTTTGGTTATCTAGCAAGAAGACTGGAAAGTTCCAGTTCATGTATAGGAGAGATGTGCCGTTGGTGTTCCAAGGCTTGTTCTGGCAATAACCTGCATACTCTGGGTTTAGCGAAGGCGTGTACAAACCCAGGGCTTCATTAGGGCAGGGTGTCTCCCCGGAAAAGCCGCTAGACAAGGAGGCAGGGTCGAAGTCCTCTTCGACCATTAGTATCACGCCCGACACTTTGCCAGAGTGGTCAGCCTGGTGAAGCACCTGGGCCGTCATGAACTCTGGGTAGAGGGCGAGCACGTAGGGTTGGTGTGGGCCGTGGTCAAACACCCAGGTCAGGTCCTCGGTGGTGGCCACTACGTGCACTACACCAAGATTGCCATAAAACTTTGATGTACAACCGATCTCATGGGTGCCGTTGAACCTCTTGAAGCAAGCCATGTCACCCTGGATGTCTTGGTATATCTTGTGTTTGACCCTGTCTCCATTGGTGAAGTCAGAAGCGGCAATAAACAAGCACAAACCCACTACAAGTTTAACCAGGGTATCACCTCTGCCCGCCATCTTTGTTTACTATGCGTCATTCAACAAACCATAGACATTTACACATTATAAGGGAATCTTGAACAACACTACATCAAACATCTGCACGTAATTGAAAAAATTCACGCTACAAAACATCAAAGCAATGACTGTCTTGGTCAGCCTGAAAGGTGTGGAGCGAATAGCCAGCATATATACACTGCATCAATATTCAACATACCTCAGCTTCCAGGGCAATTCTCCACCTTTGCCAATGCCAGAATTTTCAGAGACTGCTACAATAATGTTCAGACGAACTCCCATCCTTACTGATCTGCCGCGGCAACAGATAACACACACTGCTCTCCTTGAAGGACGTGCTGATTTAATCTTGGAATAATAACGTTCGTTTTCCACCACATACATCTTTTTAACGGGCATCATGTCACCGTCATAACACCACTCAGCCATCAACTGTAATATTCACCTCATCCACACAAAAACAAGAAAAAAAATATATTATATATATATATATATATATATATATATATATATATATATATATATATATATATATATATATATATATATATATATTTCTCCCAAGTGATGCTTATCTGTGACCCATTTTCCCCTTTAGAAGTTTACCGTTTACTTTTCCCCTTCAGCTTTTATGCC
The DNA here is from genome assembly GCA_020233015.1 of Callinectes sapidus. Classification (NCBI taxonomy): domain Eukaryota; kingdom Metazoa; phylum Arthropoda; class Malacostraca; order Decapoda; family Portunidae; genus Callinectes; species Callinectes sapidus. The sequence goes on along the minus strand of CM035189.1, from coordinate 8,806,071 downwards.
ATGCGCGGCTGAGCTGAACCATATCGGCTTAATAAAGAAAAATGTATGTAAGAAAATATTTCAAGACATTATATTTTAATTAATGAAAAATTACAATACAGCAACTCTATATATGCTCCATTACAGAAGTGTCATAATGAAAGTTATATACATAAATACATCAATATTTACATGAAAAGCTTGGGTGCTGGTCAACATTAGACACTCACTGCTGTGCAAAAACAGGAATAGTCTGCATAAATGTTGTAAGACATTTCCAACCTTACAATGCTAAATAAAATAGTATATAACAATATGTACACAGAATACACCTGCATTATGAGAAAAGGTGTACATTCCCACAGATGGTATGAACAAATTAATGCACCTCTGCATGTGGTTTGTCGAAAAGAAATATTTTTATTAATTTTTTTTTTATGTAGCACACCACTGAGCTAGCACAACATGCTGGCAACTATAAAGTGGGATTGAGCCTTTAGCTTAATACTAGATGCGTTAAAGCAGATCAGCCAGTTGCTGACCTACAAGTATTATTAGTATATGCTAAAACCCCCTTGTTGACTTGCTCCAAGCTGAACAATAAAGGAGTTCAACAAGCAACAACACTGGGCTTGAGTTAAATTATCTAAAATTTGAAACAAAAAGCATAAATAAATAAAATGTAGACCTTTCAAATGTTGTGACCAGGAGTGTTTGAGTTTGAGAGAGAAAAGAACATTCATCAACAACAAACCCAAACACAGACAGCTTTCACTACCAACAAAGTGTGAGCTATGGTTTGCAAGGGTCTTCACCAGTATCAAGTAACTTCCTAAAGAAGTAGGAATCTGTAAAGGCTCATACAATATTGCATTATCCTTCCAGAATTAAAGGTGGAAAAGATAATAAAACTTAGAGAAAGAAAGTAATTTTGATGGAAATAAGTCTGCTTAAACTTCAAATATAGAAATATCAATTGTCCTTAGCTTCAAATTTGTTGTCCTTTTGTACATACCTCAATGATAATCTTGTGTGTGTGTGTGTGTGTGTGTGTGTGTGTGTGTGTGTGTGTGTGCATGTGCATTATTAAACAGCAGGTACACACTTGTTCACTCATCAATAGCATTGACATGTACCACTGCTGGACCACCAGTGAGGCTGTTGCACTCCTCCACACCACCAGGGACTTGTTGCAGAATGGACTGCAGCAATTTGGGATCCACCTCATGAGTTGACACCACCTGTGGACCTGTCAGCAGGTAGTTCTTTAGGTAGTCTGGGTGCACCTCCACCACAGAGTAGGCTGCCTGCTGCTCCTCCTCATTGCCCAGGAGGTCAGCATCCATAGCAATAGCAGCCTGGTTAGCCTCTTCCTCTCCAGGAGCTTGATCTCTTGCCTCCTCCAGAATAGTAGAGTCTACTGCTTGCTCCACTTCCATACTCTCCATGTTTTCCACAGCCTCTGCATTTTCCATTGAGTTTGTGGTATCAATCTGAGAGGCATCAATGATGTCATGAGATTTGGCAAGGTGCTTTATGAGGTTGGTGCGCTGTGTGTACCCTCGCTGACAGATATTGCACTTGTAGGGATGTGACCCGGTGTGCATTGTCACATGCCGCTCCAACTGCAGCTGGGTAGAGAAGCCCTTGTTGCAGATGGAGCAAAGGAATGGGTATTCACCAGTATGGCGCATCTTGTGGTGCAACAGGTTCACCTTGCTGCGGAATGGCTTTCCACACACATTGCACTGGTGTGGTCGCTCACCTGTGTGTTTGATCTTATGCACTGCTACCTCAAACTTCTGAGCAAAACGTTTATTGCAAACATCACAAGCATGAGGTTTGACCTCTCGGTGACGATACTTGTGCTTAGTAAGATACTGCTTTTTGGCAAAGGATTTACTGCATACTTCACATTTGAATGGTTTCACTACCTTCTCCTCTTCCTGCTCTTCCAGCTTCTCTGGCACCATGATCACTTCAGACTGTCGAGCAGGATCTTCTTCAGCTGGATCAGGGTCAGGATCAGGCCCTTCGCTAAGTTCAGGATAAGATGTAGCAGTTGCCTCTGGGAACACCAGAAGAGGTTGAGAGCCACCCACTAGAAATTGCTGCTGGTTATTGTCCACTAAAAGTTGTGGTGTGGAATCAATGGCTTCTCCCACCTCCCTTACAGCCTCAAATACATATAAATGGTGAGGATTGTCAGACACTGCTTCCACTGTTGGGTTCACCATCATCATATCTTGCATGTGACTTGCCTTATGCTGATTCAGATCCTCTGTGTTGTAGAAGGTTTCATCACAAGTGTCACAGTGCAGCTCAGTTGCTTCCTGTCCAGAGTGTGTGCGTTCATGTCGCTTGAGGTTGGAGGAGCTGCGGAACTCCTTACTGCACATGCTACACTTGTATGGCATCTCTCCAGTATGGATAAGATAGTGGTTCCTGAGGGCAAGGCGGGAGGCCAGCTGTTTCCCACAATAGTTACAAGGGAAGTTGCGCTGTCTGGAGTGAACATTTTGGTGAGTGTACAGATACTTCTTCTTGTCAAATACTCTGCCACATATGTCACACATGTAAAGCTGTGTCTCAGCAGTGCTATCAGCCTCAAGGTCCATGGTTGTGTTGTGGTACTGCTGCTGCTCCATGGTGTGGAACTGACGGTGCTTCTCCAAGTGGTGCTCTCGCCGGAACTTGTGATTGCAGACATCACACTTGTACATCTCCTCACGGATGTGGTCCCGCATGTGCAGGTTAAGGCTGCTGTTGTTAATGAAAGTCTTGCCACAGTTGCCACATTTGAAGGGCCTTTCTCCAGTGTGTATTCGCTTGTGAATCTTTGCGGTCTCGGCATTGGCAAAATACTTGCCGCAAGTTTCACAAGGGAACGGTTTAACTCCACTGTGCATCCGCTTGTGCTTGAGCAAGCGACCACTCTGCGAGCAGCGGTAGTCACACATGTCACACTTGTAAGGCTTCTCTCCACTGTGGATTCGTTTATGAGTGTTGTAATTGCCACTGGTGGAGAAACTTTTCCCACAGTGACACTTGAAGGGTTTGTCATCAACATGTTTCCTCTTGTGCATCAAAAATAGCGATCGTTTATGAAAGTTGCGTCCACACACATCACAAGTGAACATGAAGGAATGCATGACCTTGTGGCGGATGATATCACTCTTGTGCACAAACAGCTTGTTGCAGAGGCCACACTTGAGGAGTGGTGTGCCCGAGTGCAGCAGTTTGTGACGCACATAGTGGCTCTTGTGGGCAAAGTCAATTCCACAATCATCACATTTGAGGACAGAAGGAAGAGTGCTGGCTCCAGTCATCTCACCTTCCTCTCCCTCTTCTGGGATCAAGGCCAGACCAGGGCCAGGCCTCAAGGCTTCCCGCAGATGAACATGGGAGTGTCGGATCAAAGTGAGCTTTGTGGCGAAAGCTTTCTTGCAGATATCACACTTCCAGCTCTTGACTCCTTTATGGGTAAGCTTATGTTTTTGCAAGTATCTCTTTTCTCGAAAGGTCCTGTGGCACACATCACATTTGTATGATGCATTGAGCTTGTGTGTCAATTTGTGGGTGAGAAGAGTGACATATGAAGGAAAGTTTTTACCACAATATTCACAACTGTGGTGGCTGCCCTCCTTCCCTTCTGACCTCCCCTCTTCCTCTCCAGCCTCACCTGGCTGCTCCAGCAGCTGCTGCTCTTCATCCTCAACCAGCTCTGCCAGACGACTCTTGGCTGACTGCCCTGCATCCCCATGGCTGTCCAGGTGGTAAGTGAGGAGTGTGGGAGTAAAGAAAGTCTTTCCACACAACTCACATTTGTTCTGATTCTTGAGTCTGTGGGTCCACAGCTTGTGCCTCACCAGTGCAGCACTCTGTCTAAAGCTCTTAAGACAGATGTCACACTTGAAAGGCCGTTCACCAGTGTGCACCAGCACATGCTTGTCTAATGCTGACTTGAGGGGGAAGCCAGCATCACAAAGGTCACACTTGTAGTTTTTCTCCTGTGTGTGACTGCGATGGTGCCGTTTAAACTCCTGGTGCTTTCTGAAGCTTTTGCCACACATGCCACACACAAAGGGAAATTCATCAGTGGGAATGGTGTGAATGATAGACTGCTGCTCTTCAAAGAGGTGAAGACCCTTGTGCTGCTCCAGCTGCTGCTCAGAGGCACAGCCTACAGAGCATACATCACAGTATACCTCTTGGTCTCCAGTATGGGAGTTAGTATAGTGGTCACAAAGGACATCCACATCTGTGAAGGACTCCTCACAGATTCCACACTTGAAAGGATTTGTGGGAAATTTGCTCTCCAGAGTCTCTGACTGTTTGGGTTCATCATAAAGTTCTGAAGTCTTGGGAGCATAGCCCTCATTGAGCTGTTCCTGAAGCTGCTCCACAAGTGACACCTCACCCTGGAAAGGCTTTGTGTCTGTCTCCTCCTCCTCCTTGATGGGTGGTCCATCTCCATGCACTGCTGTCATGTGCTTGGTAAGAGTGCGCTTGTAGGTGAAGTTTGCCTGACACACAGTGCACTTAACCTCGTCCTCCAAGCCACCCAGAGATTCACTGGAACGCTTGTGCACCTTACGGTGGCGATTGAGGCCGCTGCTGGTGACAAACCCCAGGCTGCAGATGTCACAAATGAATGGGCGGCTGGAGGTGTGGGTCTTGACGTGGGTGTACAAAGTGTCACGGTGGGCAAAGGTGCGGCCACAGATGGAGCAGCGGTACTGGTGACCATCCTGGTGGAGGGCCAGGTGTTTCTTCAGCTGGGAAGCCTGAGCAAAGGCTTTGAAGCAATGGTGACACCGGTGGGGCCGCTCACCAGTGTGAGTCAACACATGGGTCTTGAGATGGGAGGGGTCCAGGAAACCCTTGCCACAGTAGTCACACCGGTGAGGCCGTTCCAGTCCGTGGACACGGTGGTGGGCCTCCAGTGCTGAGTTGGAAGTGAAGGTCTTTCCACACTGGTCACATTCATAAGGCCGAAGATCATGTTTTTGTCGCAGGTGACGGATGTAGTCACGCTTGAACTGGATCACCTCACCACACTGATCACACTTATGCCCTTCTGGAACAGTCTCATCTGAAGAGAAGAGAAGTACATTTCATTTACCAAATCATGTATGTGAAATAATACTTAGTGGCAAAGGACATAAATGTCTGCCATGGAAAGGAAACAACTCTGATCTAAGCAGTAAGGAAAATGCCATTTGAAAGAGTACAACATTCAAAAGAATAAACAGCTCGTTAAGGAAGAACAAGTCAGTAGCGAAAGAAAATGTTGTAGCACTGAAGGGAGTGAAGAAATAGGAGACAGAGAGACAGAGAAAGTACAATGCTTTACAGGGTAAAAAAAAACTTGTACTTATTGGTTAAAGCAACATCCATCTTCTGTATATGTATGACATAAATCAATCCCCAGTTATCATTGACCCTGGCATTTACTCTCAAGTTGTGATTAATTTGTTGTAAAATGTTTCAAATATTCTAATTTTTTGGCATGCAGTTCTTCCTCAGATACTAGTAGCATAAACACATACACATAGATATATTCAACTAATTTGACAATAATAATTTCAAGTGTTGTAGGTAAGCTCTCCACTAATGATGAATTTCATCTATAAATGCAAGACTTTGTAATGACTAGACATTTCCTTCCACAGTCACTCTCAAAAGAGAAAGTAAGGCAGCAGGATTCTTTGTAATGGGGGTGGATGAGGACAATGGGCAGTTGGGAAAAACTTTACCTGCCACAGAGTGATCATCAAGAAGCTGCTGGTGGTGTGGCTGGGTGGTGGTGGGAGTGGCAATAGAGGTGGTAGTGGTAGAGGTGGAGGTGGTGAAGGCAGTAGTGGAGTTGGTAGCAGAGGAGGGTGGGGGTGGGGGCAGCATAGTGATCACCATCTCCCCTGTCTCTGGTTGCTGGAAGGTGATGAGCAGGTTGTGCTTATCTGCCTGAGTGAAATCAGTAGGATCCATGTGGTCAGACTCCATGTCTATTGTACTGCCAAGGATGTGTGGCTGCTGTGGCTGTTCCTGCTGCTGTGGCTGTGGTGCATCTGGCTCCAGTTTGACTAATGGTGGCGGCCAGTGCTTCCGGGGTCGGCCTATCAACAGAGAGATAATGTGAGCTCAACATCATCATGTATTTCACCTACAGAGTTGATGCTCACTGCTAGATGGGCCATCACTGGCAATGAGTACATAATTAGTGATGATTTATGACAAGGCTTCCATTTTAATCCTGAGGCAAAGATGTGGAATGAGATACAATATGGTTCAATTCATTCACCACAAATCTCTATTTCAGTCATTATTCATCTCACAGAGAGAGAGAGAGAGAGAGAGAGAGAGAGAGAGAGAGAGAGAGAGAGAGAGAGAGAGAGAGAGAGAGAGAGAGAGAGAGAGAGAGAGAGACCTCTCTTCCCCGGGCCGGAAGTTCCACGGGGGCGTGGGGGAGGTGGGGGCCGGCGGGAGGTGAGGTAGTCAGGTGAGGCATCCTCCTCCTCTCCCATTGATAAATCCTCATCCTCATACTCTGGCTTCTTGAGGGCCTGGATCATCTTCTCATACCTGTGGGATGTTACAGTTCAGGGTGAGATGGGGCAGGACGAATGTTTCAGCATAGGCTGACGGCTCTATTTAACTTGGGACCACAACTCCTAGGTCAAGTCTTGTGAATACCCACCTAGCACCCCTTCGTCGAGGAGGCAGCCTCCTTCGTGTCGGGTCACTGGACTCTGCATGGCGGTCAATGTCTTCCTGCTTCAGCTTGAGTGGGTCCTCCTCAATAGGCTCTTGCTTAAAGGCACCCATCTCCAGCACTCGAAGTTCCTCCAAGCCATCATTGTTGTCCACCCGTGCTAGTTCTATATTCGGCAATTCTAGGAGAAGAGAAAAATTGACCGCGTTATGGTACAACTTGATGTGGTACTGTTCCTAGATCAAACTGTAACCTTCACACCACTGTACCTCAAGGTCATAAAAAATATAAGGACCACATCATTTCACAAGGGCAGGGTAGTAGCAGTCATGATGGGTTAGGATTATAAGTAATGGTGTGGGGGGATTCATGTCATGGTGATGGTGACAGTGATGGTGGTAATAAAAAAAGAACATGAGAAAAGTTACCTTCATCAGGTGGCTGAAGACGAGGGTCTGGACCCGTGTGAATCATGCGTGCACCGTGAGGCCCTTCCACCAACGTCTCCACCTGAGGAACACAAATCCAGTTAGTTCAGTGGTGTCCTGGGTCACCTGTGACACACTGCACTCCTTTCAACCAATGACTCAACACTGTGACACCACACCAACCTTCTTGGGCCGTCCTGGTCTCCTGCCACTGGAAGAGATGACATACGTGCCCCTGGGTCGGCCTCGCCCTCGCTTCCTGCGTCGTCCTCGGCGGGAGACAACAGGGACGAGTGGCTCTCTGTCAGGCAAAATAAACTCCTCATCCTCTGGTGGCCCCTTCACCAAGACTGCTGATGCTGGAGAGCCTCCTGGATGTGTCATGTCCACCACAATACCCTCTGTGGCTGAGTCCTCCAGCTTGATGCAAAGATCCAGGTCAGGGTTGCCTGTTGCTTCTGCCAACAGGATGGAGTCATCAGGGGCTTCCTTCTTCATGAGAGAAATGCTCTTTACAGAATTGTCACTTTGGTCAGTCCTAGGAAGAGAGGGAGGCCTGCCCCGGGCACCACCACGTCCACGCCTTCCATAACGCTGGTGCGGTCTCACAGGCACCGGCACTCTTCTGGTACGAGGGCTCCTGGATCCCACACCGTCCCCGTCCCCTGAACCCTTAACACTCACAATGAGAGACTTGCTTTCTTGGAGCTTTTTCAAGTCCTCTGGTCGCGGTAGCACTGTTACCATGCGGTTGCCAATTTTCTGCAACACACCTTGGGCTGAAATGGCCAAGGGCCCTGAGCCTATAAGTTTGCGGGGCTGGTGGCTTGCCTTTCCTGAAGACTGGCCACTGGTCTTGACCACCACTGGCTTCGAGACATGGGGCCGGGGTTCCTGCTCAGGGACTGGTGGTTGAGGGAGAGGACTGGGAGGATGGGCAGGTGTGGAAGTGGAGCCAGAAGCAGGCTGCAGCACAGACAATACCTGTGTGTCACTGGCCTGCAAGTGGTCAGCCTCCACAGGGGAAGCCAAAGTGATTGAATCTCCACTAGTTTCACCCACCAGAGGCAGCTGTAGCTGTCCGAGGCCTTGTAAGATGGACACCCCTGCTCCATCATTCAGGAAGGACAGGGGCAGTGTGATGGTGTGGGTGGATCCAGACTGGTCACTGGCCGGAATCTGGATGAATTGTTCTCCTAAGATGGCAGAGGGAGACCCTTCACCTGCATGTTCTGCTGCAGTGAGGTAGGTGATGGCCTGTGACTCATCTTCACCTGCCAAGGAGACAGTCTGTTGACCATGATCACCATCCAATAAGGCCAATTGCTCACTGGTGTCGTCGGCAGTCACAACAGCTGTGAACTCCACCATGCCAGCATCAGCCTCAAGGGTGCCTTGATCCAGGCTCAGCTCCCCAGGCACTGCTGACAGTTCAACAAAGTTAACGTAGCTCCCATCAGCAGTGCGCAGCAGCGGCAAGCCAGACTGTGGATACACAGCAGTGACGGGCCGGCCAGCCTCATCCGTTGTGACGTACTGCACCTCACCAGTCAACCCCGTCCCATCGTGGCTCATTATGGAGGAAACTTTGAGGCTTGCCCCATTCCCCTCCATCTCCTCCACCACATCCACATCACTATCCACCAGCGGGTGTCCACTAAGACCTGTAACAAACAAACACTAAGTATTGTATACAGTAATGTGACACACTTGACAAAGATGAGTATATATATATATATATATATATATATATATATATATATATATATATATATATATATATATATATATATATATATAAGTAGGCAGTAGAAGTTTCTCTTGCCATCCACCACAATCCTCACCACTGACATGGAAGATCAGCTTTCTGTGTTTTCCTTCTCCTGAGCTAGAGTAGCTTTGGGCCTCATCTTTGGCCCCTCGTCAGTCCCCTGAGTGGAGTTAACATGATAACACTTCTTCACCTCATTAAATGAAGCATTACGATTCCTGTTGGAAATTTATTTACAGTCATACTTCTACATATGAGTGCTTCAGGATACGAATTTTCCAAGATACGAGCTGGGAAATGAGCCTAATTGTTGCCCGGGATATGAGGAAATATTCACCATATGAGCTGCAAGCATCTAGTTACACCAAGCCACCACTAGTTCGCAGTGAATGAAAAAAAAAAATTAAATAAATAAATAAAATATATATATATATATATATATATATATATATATATATATATATATATATATATATATATATATAACAGAAAAGATAAAAAAAACTAGTGTTAAGTTGTTTTTAAGTCTCTATTAATTCAATTATGTTTATTATGTATATAAGTTTAATTCTCGTCAGCTCATTTCACTCCTCCCCTCCTCCGCCACCATCTTACGCCTCCGCTGTGCGAGTTAACTTACGCAATTTTTTTATCATTTGATATTTACATTATTTGTTTACTTATTTACATTATCTATATTTATAATGTTTATTTTAATAACAAATACCATTTATCACTGTTTTACTTATTAATGTTAACTTTCTTTCAGTGTACATTGGTATTACTAAACTTTGATATGCATGTTTTTCTCGTGTTAGAATGCATTATTCAGTTTTACCTGTATTTAAATAGGAAATTCTGTTCCACCATACAAGCTATTTCACGATATGAGCTCAGTTGTGGAGCAAATTAAACTCGTATGTAGAGGTATGGCTGTATTTCTCTTACTTCTGTTCTTATAAAATGAACACTAGTGAACTGTCTGATTGTTCATTTTCACTCATTCATTCAAATTCATTCAGATTCATTTGTCTATTTTCTTAAGTATTTCTTATTATGGACATACTTCTGATACTAAGTATTTTACTGGCTCATTTGATTACATTGTTTTTAATTCTAAGAAACTTCCCTAAAATGCACAGAGAAGACACATTCCACATGAAATATGTCCTAATTCTGAGTATTTGGCAAATCATTGTATATTTGAACATTTTGGTATTTAAAAACTTAGTTTTCTTTGTATCTTGACTTTGTTTAGGTAGGTTAGATGGGGTTGACTGCCCCATAGGCCTCCCATTTAATTAGGTTAGGGAGGGCTGAGACAAGTGCAGATAGTCCCTCCTCCCTTTAGGTTAGATTAAGTAAAAGAGTCAAGGGGGATACAGCCTCGCCAGTTTGGTTAAGTAAAAAAATAAATAGATGATAAAAAATAAATAAATCAAATTCCTACCAGATCCAGAGTTTGGGGGACCTTGGGAGGAGCTACTTAAGAATATATTATAGAGACGCTGTTGAGAAGAATATTTACCAAAGAAAGAATGAGTCTTAGAGAGATGGGTAGGTGTGTGAGGCTACACCAGTTATTGAAGTGAGAGGGGCTTGATGAGATGTGGCTGCAGGGCCATGTCAAGGGGGGAATGGGCCAGCAGCCAAGATGATGGCAAGGGAGTACAACAGTTAATCAAAGTAGACAAGTGAAATGGGACAAGAACAAGTTAAAGGCTTATGATGGACCATGTTATAGGGATGTGAATGACTACGTTAAAGTGTTGGGATAGGCCATGATTAGGGAGTGTCATGTACTACAGTGAGGGTATAAAGAGCCATGGCTGAGTGTGGGAAGAAGGGAACCCATTATTAAGATTAAAAAGGATAAAAGATAAACAAAGTATGAAATTTAAATTAACAGGATAATGTTTAACTTTATTTAGGTAAATGGCAAAAAAATCAGAAGGGTAGAGAGGGATGGCGTAGTGCCTCGGAAGTGGGTGCGGGGCCTACAGGAGGGCCACTACAGTCTGGGCAGGGCTAAGGCAGCGGGACATGGCCTTTTTTGAGCCTGGGACAGACAAGTGAAGGGCCAAGAGGTGTAAAGGGGGCGGGGGAGGTGACCCTCCCGCCCACAGCCTCATGTTGTGGGCTTTTCTCAAGGGTTTGTTCGCCGCGACTACTAAAAGAAAGTTCCAAAATTTAATAACCCGACTGGCCCAGGCAAGGCTTCAGTGTTGGAACGCGCCTATATCTCACTTTAACGGCGGCGCTTCACCCTCACAACATAAACAACCCGAGCTGCAATATTACCTTCATTTATCTGTCGCGAAGAATCCCCCGTTTGCACCTCAGAGCTGGACATGATACCCTCTATTGGCCTGGGGACGAGGCCTTTCTTCACCGAGGGACATCCGCCATGTCTGAAAGCCAGCCAGCTCGCACGTCATTCCTGATACGGCGCGAGATTTAAAATCCTTCGATGCCAATAATAACACTATACTTACGTCACATGGCACAGTTGGAGCAGCATCTTAATGACCAAACATGAAACTCCAGACACTACAATACTACAGTTACTCCAGCATTTCTCATGGAAATAATACTGGTGAACAAAGGAACAATAAATATAAAACACCTTAAACGTCAAAGGAAAAATCATAAAAAAAGACACACATAAATAAGACCCCCCCCCCCCAAAAAAAAAAAAAAAAAAAAAAAACGCCAAACAAGGGAAAGTTAATTTGACACTCGAAAAACAACCAGAAAATCAAGAAATTCCATAAAATCAGTGGAATAGTACGTAAAAGATAGGAAATCAATAATACAAGTTATCAAACACTCGCAAAACACCAAAGCAATCAAGGGATGGAAAGAAAAAAGAGTAAGCAAGTTAGCAAAAGAAGAAAACAAGGAAAAAAATAACTATCTAACACTGGAAAAACATGAAAATACACGCGCTCTCACTCTCTCTCTCTCTCTCTCTCTCTCTCTCTCTCTCTCTCTCTCTCTCTCTCTGAACTTTTAATAGTGATAGATAATTTTCTAATTGCCTTATATGCCGGATTATAAGGCGACCCAATATATAAGATGACCCCCAGTTTTTGAGGGAAGAGTTTAGGTTTTGAGCAATTACTGGTGTACAAGAGGACCCCCTTAACCAAGGATTCTAATATTTATAATATCCTTGCCCTTAACACTACCTTGGATGGTTCTGGGCTTGTTCTTCCCTCTGACTATTTCATGCCTTTGGTTGAAATTCTCCGCAGTGTTGTTTCCCATGCCCCAGCTGGCCTAAATTCTCGGAAGGCTAATGAACCTGATGGGGTCCTTTCCGTGCTTGCACTTTGCCTGGCCAAACTCTTTCAACTCTGTCTTTTGACTTCTACCTTTCCTTCTTGCTGGAAATTTGCTTACATTCAACCCGTCTAAAAACAAACAAATAAATAAATGAATAAATAATAATGACTATTAAAGTTTAAAATGATCTCATCTAGACCTCGAATGAAAGCAGCAATGTTGTTTCAACGTTAATTAAGAGAGAGAGAGAGAGAGAGAGAGAGAGAGAGAGAGAGAGAGAGAGAGAGAGAGAGAGTGTGTATGTGTCCCGAACAAAAAACATAAACAACACCGACAGACTTCCTGATCTCACGGCCCCACCAGCTGAACCATCGATGTGGTGTGAGATTGTAAGGACAGCCCAAGGATTCTTATAATATTCTTGGGACAGCCCAACCCCAGTGGGCGTCACTACACCCCCATGACTCCCGAGGTTGACGTGGCTGGGGATGTGCACTGAATATTCTCTCCATGATATCGTATTCAAGTGAAGGGTGAGTAAGGCTCCATTCACGCTATCGCTCCGCCCACGGTCCATTCCCATATTGTTACATGCATGTCATTGAAAGCACTCACACTGTCACTTGCTCCGGTACGCTGCATTCAATGAATATTTTTTAGTTGAGTCTGGTGCCGGTTGAACAGTCATGTTCCTGAGAGATAATATGAATCAAACCCAGTGGGTAAATGGGAATTGGAAAATATGCGGGAAATATTTATATGAAGTTCTTCCTTTGCCAGATATGACCGTGTGTCTCCTTGGACTTTTCAGAAAATACGGTATTTGGTCAATTTTGGTATCCCTGACTAACGAAACCAAAGGAAACTTAATCTAAGCAAAGCTAACCCCTCAACCTAACCTAACCTAAGCTAATCTAACTGAATTTAATCCAAATTCAAGTCTGTTTTTAGCATGTGTTGATTTTCAAAAGCGTCGGTATTCATATAATATGTAAAGTACAGTGAGTATACTACCACAACATGCAGTTAAGCCATGCAATTCTGAAATATATTTTCCTCTAATGTTCATCCAGCCTGCCATGGAGGGAAGGACCTGTCTGGTGTGTGGAGTGCCTCAAGAGCCCAACCTCACTGTGTTCCCGCTGCCTCGCAGTGGGCGGCTGCGAGGAACTTGGCTCACGGCTCTCAATGCTGCCAATCTTCAGGCAAGTTGTAATATCCAGAGTAAAATTATAAATATCAGCTTGTTACTAATGTAAATGATGTAAGTTTTATCTCACTTTTATAATTGTTTGTAGAGTAACAGGGGAAAAGATGCCAGCAATGACGATAGTGTTTCTAAACAGGGATAATCCTACATTCTCTGAAGTACCACAATGGTTATTATGATTCATGCACCTCTATGTTTACATTTTTAGCTTCTGCTGTCTACAGTGTTGGGCACTGGGTGTAAAAGCTGAGTTTTAAGATAGAGAAGCTAAATTAAGCAGAATTTGGACATTTATGGGAAAAACTAAGTCTAAGGATAGTACACCAAATTTTGAAAATGGCAGATTCTGTGATTAAGTTGGTGGATTTTTATTATGTAAGAGGAGAAAGCTGGGCAAGGGCAACATGAAAAAAATGCTCACTCCTTTAAAAAAAGCACATAGCAAAAAAAATAGGACGGGGCCCTTATCTGTCCATGTATGGTATCAAAACCTTTTTGTCTTATCAGTTCCTCTCCTTTGGCAGACCGTATTTAGTCCCTTCCTCATTGGCACAGGGTTGCATCTCTTGCTATCTTCTACTGTTGTTTGCTACTGCGATTGCTCAGCCTTGCAGAATGAGAATTTCTTCTTTCTCTCTTCCCTATTTTGCCCATATTCTTTCAATAGTTTTAAAAAAGGATTAATTGACTTTTTTATTTCTGCTGTTAATTTTCCTGATATACCATTGACAACATAATTTCCTGTCCCTTTTTTATTGTTATGTATTCTTTGGTGATTTTCTTTAGAGCTGGCATGGTAGCCATGCTGGGATTCACTCTTGTGAGCCGAATCAGGTAAAAACCAGCTAAGCTGAAATTGAATTAAGGTAGAAATTTCTCCAGTTTTCATAACTTGACATATCATTCTAAACTTTTTGAAATAAATGTCCAAATTTTGCCTGATTTGGCTTTCCCTACTCTCTCAAACCCTACTTTACAGGTCCCCAATATTTCAGGGAGGAAAGAACTGAAAAAAAATAAATAAATAAATAAAGCTGTGTGACTCTCCTTAATTATTGAAAATAAAATTAATATATATTCATGATATGAGGGAAACTAAAAAAGAAAGGCTTATCAATATAAAAGGAGGAAGCCGTGTAATGACTAGCAATACAGAGACCCCCCAAATTGTCTTATGATCTGATGATTACTATAGTCACAAGGTTTAAAGTGCTGCCCTTCTGTTCTGATCTGGACTTTGATTCCAGCAAAAACCTCTCCTTGTCTGTTTATCCTGCCTTCCTTTCTATTAATTTACGAGTTGAAACGACAAGCCTAAGGTTGATATTACAGGGAATATAATTATAGTAGCTGTATGTATACAAAATAAAAAAATAAAATATTAATTATATTTCAATACATTTTCAGGCTGAGTGCTTAGCTGGCAACACCCAGTATGGAGTGTGTGAGAGGCACTTCAACTCTCAAGATATCAAGAGAGGCAAGAAACCAAGTCTGAATCGAAAGGCTGTCCCATGGTTGTCAAGTAGCAGCTTGACAGGAAAGCAAAGAGAAATCAGCACCAGTTTTACCAGCGAGATCACAGACACCAGTTGGCAGGAGGCTAAACACTATAACAAAGATTCTGGCAACCCTGTAGTTGAAGTCATGGAAGACTTCAGCCCTGAAGACTCGTCTAATGGGATTCCTGTAGAGAGTGGATTAGTGGGAGATTCTGAAGACTTTATAAAGCAGTGTGTATGTTTGGTGTGTGGTAGGAATGGGAGTACCTGTACTTTGGTTGGATTGCTTACTGCTGGTCCCCAGTCAGGCAAAGTTCCCTTGAGTTTGTTGCTTGCCAGACTGGTGGGGCGAGCCAAACGTGAGGTGTTGTGTGTGAGTGTGATGATCTGCTCCAGGTGTGAAGCTTTGGTGCAGGAGGTGGTGCAGCTAGAGGAGGATCTTAAAACTAAAAAGCAGACTGTCAAAAGCATGTTTGAGGCAACATTGCAATGCCATAAGGAAAAAGTAAAGGTTACCCAAGGATCTTCAACCAGTGTTTGTAAGCCTCCTGACTCCTATACTGAGGAGCACTGCGAAGAAGCTTTAGTGTTTGACATGGCTTCACCAGGCAAGACAGATGATGATAATGGTAGCTTTTCAGGTGATGAAAAGGAGCTGGAAGGCTCACGGAAAACGTCTCGAAGAAGAGCCACCGCAAAAAAGTATTGTTGCCCCCAGTGCCATGAAGTATACACCAGTTTGGCACTCTGGGTTCATCACCTGTCAAAACATTCAGACACAGAAGATGCTATCACTCCTGGAAAGGCCAAAAATGCAGCCAGTAAAGTGAAGAAGAGACCAAAAGTTGGGGGAGTCCATGCCTGTGAAGAGTGTGGCTCCACTTTTCTATGCAAGCAGAGCCTGGTGGCCCATGCAGCCACCCACCAAAAAAGCTGGGACTGTTCAGTGTGTGGACGCTACCTTACCACAAAGGCTCGGCTCAAAGCCCACCTCTTCAGATTTCATGCCATTGGGGAAGAGAGGAACAAGGAGGTGGCATGCCCAGACTGTGAGAAGTGCTTTGGTACCAAGGCCGGGTTACGCTACCATCGAAATGTAGTACACCGGGTGGGGGATGAGTATCGATGCCAACACTGCAACAAGGTATTTCATTATCATGTGCCCTATCGGAGCCACCTGCTGTATGCCCACGGAGAAAAAAAGGTTGTGTGCGAGACCTGTGGGGAAAAGTTTTTCACCATTTCCAAGCTCAACACTCACATTAATGCTGTCCATAGAAGTGCCCAGTCATGGACCTGTGATCAGTGCCAGGCCAAATTTACCACACACACTGCCTACCGACACCACATCAATGTGAAGCATCTCAAGGTTCACCATACCTGTAATTATTGTGGCACTCAATTCCGAAAGAAGTCTTCTTTGCTGCTTCACCTATGGAAACATTCCGTGTTTATTTGCCACGTGTGTCGGCAAAACTTTCCGAGCGGTGAGGACCTGCGGAGCCATGCATTAAGTGCCCATGGACGTGAGCTAGGCTGGAGAGGCAAGAGGAAACACACCCATGCTCTAGCTCAGGACAAAAAATTAGTTGGAGGAGGTCAGGAGGTAGCTGTGGAGAAGGCCCCCTCTACCACTCCACCTGATGTACAACTGCAGCAAAATGAGCACATGCCCTCAATTGTGATAAATGACTTGCTCATGACAGCTGAGACCTATGATAACAGCAGCCTTCAGCCCTTCTCCTTGTCAGCATGTGAAAAACTACCAGAGAAAGTGGGTTACTCTAGCCATGACCAACTTAAAATGAAGACTCTGAGTATGATAGAGGCTTCAAGAGATTTAGACACAACACAGTTTGGCACTGTTGAGGTCAAATCCTCCTCTCCAGATCATATGGAAATGACACCAGGTGTGTCTCTTATAAATGTAGAAATCTTGGGAGATATGGAGATTTCTCAAAGTGACACATTGGGAGACCTGAAGGGTAGCATATTAGATCCTGAGGATCCCACCCATCACCACCTGCCTGTTGATACCCGCCTGCCAGGGGAGCACCTCTCTGTAGCTACTGAGCTGGAGGGTCCCCATCCATTAGAAACCACTGGAGACCACTTGGAGGTTGCTAGTCTTGATGCTACAGGCGATCACCTTAATAGTGCCACCACCATACAGGTGCCTGGTTCATTGGAGGAAGCACCAGAAGAACTCCATCTGGATCCTCACCATGAGTGTCCATTACCTTCAATTGTTGCCTCAATGGAGGCAGGTCGCAACAGGCTTGTGGAGCAGGACGAGGCTACCTGTCTCAATGAAGAGGGGGAGGCCAAGGAGGGTGAGGGCAGCCTTCACAAACAGATGGAGCAGGTAGAGCAAGTAGATCTTGAGCCCTTCTCTGTGGCTTTAGGTGGAAAGGGGGAGGTTCAGTACCAATATGTGATGTACATCTCAGCTCCAGGGGAAGACTCAAACCCAGGGTGAAAATATTTCTTTAAAAGAACTTGTTTAGGTAGAATTCTATTATAATTTGAAGGTGTTGCAGTTGAGCAGTGTTAAATGTTTCTTCCCTCTTTATACATAATAAGTTTTGCCAGTGACTGATGGTTCATTAGAAATAATGCTCTTTATGCTTTGTTGTGGGGAATTATTCCTATTTGCACTGATGTCATTAGTCATGAGACTGTTGTCCATAAAAGAAAAAGCAACCAACCACTCTTACTTACCTGTTCCACTAAGCAGTTCACAGCCAGTGTAACAAGTGTCAGGCACAGCATGTTAACAAAGGAGTGTCAGATGCCTCAATTCCCTCTGTATTTTGATACACTAAAAAAGTCACTTGAATAATAAAGAAGTATGGTTGTACTAATTATTGTATTCATAAACATTAAGTTGAGTAGGAAGAAATAATGAAAAATAACTGTGATTTAATTTGATTATAATAGCCTTGTTAACTTCAGCTCACATTTATAGTCTGGTTAAATGCTGCAATAAGCTGGATACACAAAGCAGAGTAGGTTCATAACAATGCATGGTTGAACATGTACTATCTGCCTTGTTCCTCTTTAGTTCACATATTCTGAGACTCTCCAAACCTTCTCACTGGCAGAACATTCACTCATCACAGACCTTTCACCTTGATTCTTACTGCCATGTTGCTTCCATCACTAGACATTAAATGTTTCACAATCTACTACCTTAATGAAAAAGTATTTCTCCCTTTCGGAAATCAAGAGAAAATGCACAAATATTCATAAAAAAATAAGTAAATTATCACTTATTCTTTTGATTTATATGGGATATGAATACAATATTACCTAAAACTTGACCAGTTTTAACATGACATGACTCATATATTGCCTAGATACCAGCTGGTAGTACATCACTAGACATCTCATGACACTGGTTCTTTGGATGTTAAGGCGTAAGAAATGCTGACTCAAGGAATACTGAGAAACAGTGAAAGTGATGTCAATGTTTCCAGCAAGAACATGATGGTAAGATGTCCTTCAGCACATATAGCCAGTCACACTAGAGGGGGGAGGGAAAGCAGACTGAAGGAGAATGGTTCCTGGTGCAAAGGGAACAGAGTCCACTGGGAGGTGGTCAAAGTTTGGTCACACTCACAAAGGATGAGGTACAGGTCAGGTCACATTGAGGGAAGGGGAGGGGAGATGGGCCAGGTAACACTGAGGAATGGGAGAAAAAGGCCTGGTCAGACTGGGGAATGGGAGAAACAGGCCCAGATCACACTGTTGAAAGGAAAGAGACAGGCCAGGTCTCACTGGGTGGAGGTTAAGATGTTGGCAACACCAAATTGAAACACTGACAAAATGAGTACTACATGAGTAATACCTAGTAATATTTTGAAAAGTAAAAGACAACCATATGAGTAAATAATGCTTTGAAACATTTGAACTTTGAAACTATTGAGAAACAAGCTCCAATAAGATAAATGTAAAGTGGTCAGGCTGAGAAATTTAGAATAAAGAGAAATAAGTATTTAAAGTGTGGAAATATAGTAATTTCAGGCTTTTTCATAACCTCCATACACTAAGTGTAATGATGGTACATAACATACACATGATATTTCAAGTGCAATAAAGTCAAAAAAGTATTTAACTTGTTACAATGAATCCTGGGCTCTCCTCCATGATGTGAGGCAGCCTTTGGCACGATCATCACACTAAGATCAAATACATAACCTGACACTGACAACATGGTTACTCATAAGTTCTGATTGTCATGGGCTGGTCTGTGGTACAACATTTCCAGCTCCTGGAATGTTCATCAGATTCCAAAGGAAGAAACCTTCTAAAACTTGTTTGAGCAGAATGCAGGTTGGCTGGCCACATGGTTCCAATGCTCACAGAGACAAGCTACACAGCAGATGGCAGCTATGTGGACCAGCTGATAACACTAAACAACAAATCCTACATGTAACATTTGGAAAGATTTCCTGACAATTGAAGTTTTTGCTAAGATTATTTGATATACACAGAGTGCCTTAATTTTGATGTAAGAAATTAGTGATTTTACTCCTATAACTATCTCCAGCACATTACTGTGACTTCAAAGTTGTATGTTTTGACAGCTGCTGTGTGATAGGTGTACTGACCTTACTGCTGACACTATCAAACACTCCTCCCTCAATGCCTTTCTCAAGCAGATGACCTGTTAATCTGACTGGCTGAATGGATGCTATGGAAGATACTGGCCTTCATTTGTGGGTGGGCTGGTTAACCCTCATCTTGCACATGAACAAAGTGAAGAAGCTCACCAAACAGGAGCTCAGCATTAGCACTGGACTGGACATTACACATGCCTGTTGTTCCTGTGTCTCTTCGTCACTTAACTCCTCATCCTCCCCAAACATCAGTGCTTCCCCTCTGGCTATACTGTGAGGTTCCTCCGTTATACTTTTCATTCTTTTGGCTTCCACTGATGGTCGCCATCCTTTTCCTTCCTTCTTCCTCCCATGACAGCATGAGAAGGAGCAGCTGCGTACCTGTTTCCGTCACCCTTCGCTCCCTGTGCCAGAAAGTAAAAAAAAGTATTAGTGGGATCAAAACAATATGACCGATACAATAAATCACCATTTCATAAGATGTTTTGAGAAACAAAAAATCTAATCTGGAATAATTGTGATGCACTTTACTTTTACACTACCCAATACAGTGGCAAGCATGTATTTGTATAGCCTGACTCTCCAGCATCATTTTACCACCTCCCACACTGACCCAAAGAAAGACAGAGACAAAATTTTGAATGTGCATCACTCTCTCTTGATAAGAGTGAACTTGATCACGTGCTGGATGATACAGTGTAAATATTAGTGAATGGAAAGGATAGTGGATGGTTTGTAGATAGTGATGCATCATTATCCTTATTATATTCATATGATGAGATTTATATGCCTTGTAAGGGAGAGAATGAAAGTAAGACTAAATTTTCTGATTCTGGAAGGAGAAATTACTCTCCCCAAGCTCGATATTGGTGATGGTGATGGGGATAAGGACCATGGAGGTGGTGAGGATGGTGGTGATGGTGATGATGGTGTACAGACAAATGATAGTGCAAAACCTTTGGGGGTCTTTAAAAATTTAATCCCACCAACTTCCAGCACTGTATGGGCTAGGCAAGGAAAAGTAGTGAGGAAAATTATATGAGTATTGTCAAAAGCATGTGGTTGGATCAATCTCATCTTTTTGACCACTAAGATAAGAGAAACACTCTTTTCAAAAAACATTTTAGATTTTCTCACATTCTGTAAGACACACACACACACACACACACACACACACACACCTTTAAAGAGAAACTGGATAAATATGAAGACAGGACAAAGTGGGCTTTGGCTCATGCCATGTACATTGTACAATACAAGGTAAAGGCACACACAAGGTCCAAATAGCTGCACATATGATAGCCATAAATCAATAATTTCACATGGGTGTAACAAGATGAGGTGTAGGGAAGGAGATACAGTACACCATCTTGTTCAGTTTCCATGAAGCTGTGTCATATGTGATCTCACACATGGGACAAACCAAGAGACAAAAACTTTATAGCAATAGTAATAACACAATTAAAAAGCACTGTTGCTTTGAAGACTGGAGTAAATCTTGCATATTTCTTTGTACTGAATGCATTACCTCCCCTTCATTTCTCATATAAAAAACAAAGAGAATATAACAAATCATAGATTTATTTCAATACGAAATTCTTTGACCATCATTCCTCCTCCTGCCGCCCTACTGCTTACTGACCATCAGGTGATTGGGGGCGCTGGTGATGATGATGGTGGTGGTGGTGGTGGTGATTATTGTGGTGCTGGGGGAGAGGCTGGTCTGGGGTGTCAGTAGGAGAGCTTCCCTCAGGGCTCTGTAGTTTGGTGGGCACCTCATCTAATTCCTGCAAGAAGAGGCCACTGTTAAAACTTGATATATATATATATATATATATATATATATATATATATATATATATATATATATATATATATATATATATACAGTGGTACCTCTTGATTCAAACTTAATTAGTTCTTTTTGGCTCTTCAAATTGCAAAAATTTGAATTAGGAAGCAATTTTTACCATTGAAATTAATGTAAAAACATTTAATCCATTCCAGTTTATTTTGAATAAAAAAATACTACACTCAACTTCAGCTATTGCAAGAAATTGGTCCCTTAACATCGCCGCAATACCTAAAACTCAATAGCCATTGTTAAGAAGTAATGGGAAAAAATAAAATTGGTCCTGGCCCACCAGAGTGGTGACATGATTTAACATATTGGCACCTTGTTTTCCCCTCATCTCATCATAATTCATAGATATCCTTCACAATTTGAAAGTATAAAGTAAACACAGACATGAAATGCATAAAAGAAACAGGCATCACAAAAAACTTATTTACTTCGGTGTGAAACTCCCAAGTCCCAATGAAAACTAGACAAGCCTCCCCCCAGGTCCCCTCCTCCCTCCCATGCACTGAATACAGGAACACATCGCATAGTATTTCCCCTTTCCCCCTCCCTCCGTCCTTATCCTCTCCCATTAGATACGCAAAGTCCTTATCCTCTCCCATTCGATATGCAAACAGACCGAGTAGGCTGCCTCCCCCCAACTCCCTCCCTCCTCCAGCCACTCATCATCCTCCCCCCCCCCCTCTCTCTCTCTCTCTCTCTCTCTCATATCAAGTAGAATATATTCTCACAGCATAATTTCCAACAGGAATTATTTCAAGAAAAATATAAATTATTGTACAAAACTGCAAATTATCATATTATCGTGGTTTGCGTAAATGACAATGATATTCAACAATTTATTCTTCATTGGTTGTTTAAAGTGTTAAAGATATCTTCATTGGTAAATAAGTTTGCCAGTGACCAGAGTAGAAGGCCTCATTGACTGAGGTGGTAGACAGGAAGTGACCAGGGTTGGGAGCCGGAGTAACCAAGGCAACTAAGGGCCGGAGGGACTTGAAAGCCATTCCCGAGTCGCAAGAGAAGTGCAAGCGAGACCGGCCAACTGGCGGGAAGGCGGCGTCGGCCGCCCCGTGTTTTTTGTGTTCAAATTGAGAGGCCGCGTTCGGATTGCAGGTCAAAATTTGTTCACAAGTGTGTTTGGATTGGGAAGTGTTCGAGTCAAAAGGTGTTCGAATCAAGAGGTACCACTGTATATATATATATATATATATATATATTCTCTCTCTCTCTCTCTTTTTTCTTTTTTCCAATAGAGTAAAGATCATATGAACTATTACTTATTATTCCCATCACACTATCAAATTATGAACGTCTTTGGTTTTGTAACTGAGCACCAGAAATCCTGCCTTCAGTGAAATGAGAAGTACAAAGAACAAAATCATGCATCATTATTGACTCTTTGAGGGAAATACTTCACCTGACTCTGCTGATCCAGGAAGAGGAGATGACCCACCCCAAGAGCAGCTGCTTCTGCTGCATCACTCTCCACCAGACCATCCACTTCTACCTCCATCTCCAGCTGCAGGTCAAGTGTGGGGGGAAGGCACAATGTATGGGAGGACATGGATGTTAATACATGGGTGGAAGGACACACACACACACACACACACACACACACACACACACACACACACACACACACACACACACACAGACGCACACACACATGCACACACACACACACACACACACTGTATATCATTCCAATGTAGACAGAGCATATGGAATGTTAGTGGGAAATGTGAGAAGAGACAGGGCACATGCAAACAGAATTAGCAGAAGAAATCAAGGAGAAAAGAAGCCAAGTCTCAAAGATCCATTTCTTCTCTAATCACATGAAAAAAATAGCTAATGGTACTTCAGAATTACAATGATCATTGTTTTAAGATAAAAACTTTTGAAAAAAATAAAAATGCTAAGTTTATTTTGTAGAGACTCAATGTAAATGTGGCTCCACATTATCTATCATCAGCCACCAAGCAGCAAGACTGCCCTCTCATCAGTGAATATCTTTTCACTTCACAAGTGACCCACTAATACTGAACAGGTATAATCATGACACATCTCTCTTACTCTTGTAAAAACAACCCTTTATTTCCAAAGAAGAGCAACAGAGCTTACAGTTATGCTTCAATTAAAATCCCCAAGAAAGATAAATATGATACATGAAGAATACTCAAGGAAAGGTAGCTTATTCATAAAGAATTTAGTGCCGTGGTTGCTCAGTTTGTGAGTTCATTTAAATTGGTGCAGCTGTTCCTTATAGCAAGCAGTATTCTCGTCAGACACAGTGAAACTACATGGTTTTAGGCATTAGTTCTTGAATTTTTTTATTTTTCCTCTATTGATAAAATCAGCTTCATCACAAGACTTTATAATTATTTATAAATTATCATTGGTCCTTTACCATGACACACACACACACACACATACACACTTCTAAAACACTAATAAAAAGATTATGTAAGGAAGGTAGAAGCACACTATTATTATTTTAAAGGACTCCTGTTGAAGAGAGAGAGAGAGAGAGAGAGAGAGAGAGAGAGAGAGAGAGAGAGAGAGAGAGAGAGAGAGAGAGAGAGAGAGAGAGAGAGAGAGAGAGAGAGAGGTCAGTAACATAAATAAAAGGCAATTTTCAACAGTAACACATGAGAATGAATAAATTTCAAAAGGTACAAGTATTAAAAATAACGATCTGAACCAATGACTATCAAAACTGTTTAGGATTGCCAGGTACAAGATTATCTCTAAGATTTTCTAGGAAGAAACAGCTATGCACTTGAGGTCCCATTCCCAAACAACTGAGTGTCATATCTCTATTACTTTTAACTGCCTCTAGTGGAAGTTATTGAATTTTTCAAAAGGTGTTTCTGAATTCTCTTGATAGCTTGAAAAAGATACTATTTCATCAATAGGGCAAACACTCACATGAGAAAAAAATTAAATATAGGCCCTGGAGTTTCTCATCATAGGTGGAATAGAGCAAAGTGGGAGGAAAGTAAAAGAAGAATAACACACAAGAAGTGTTCACTGACCTGGGAGGAAGCATCTCGGGAAGGAAGCCAGCCTGGGTGCTGTGAGAGAGGGAGAGAGTGAGAGCTGCATGATGGCCGGCCACCCTCAGCCTGCACAATGCCCTCTGCCTGCGAGTCCTCACCCCAGTCTCCCTCCACTGCATCTGGTGGCATAAGTGTTGCTAAGGATGTGCTGGTGGTGATCATGATAGTGATGGTGATAGTGGTGTTAGTTATGGCTATAATGATTTTGATATTAATAAATTGTAGTGGGAGTAGCTATTGATAGAAGTTAATAGTGATAGAGGTGGTAATAAACAGCATAACTCACCTTGTGACTGATCAGCTTCTGCCAGTGTGTGCACCAGTGTGGGCTCACCAAGATCATCCATCATGGCTTCCTCTTGGTCTGCCTCACCACAGCTGGCTCCCAGGGCAGCTGTGGGAGAAGCCATACCCTCTGCACTCCATGCCCCAGACTGGGCTCCTGGGAGTGCTGCACCCCCACAGGCTGCACTCTCTGGCATAGGATCCCCCACTCCTGGGTTATGGTTAGGGGAGGGCAGTGGGGCAGGTGGTGGTGGAGGGGCCTGCCAGGCACTCTCCACAGGAGTACTTTCAGGTACAGGAGGTGGTGGGGGTGGATGGATGGCAGCAGCTCCAGCAGTGAGGCTGAAGTTGTGGCCAGAGTGGAGGCTTGGCCGCTGAGGATGAAGGGAAAACACTGCGGCTTCTGTCTGAGTGGCTGTGGTCACCTCCTGGGTAGGATGGCATTCAGGCAGGGCAGCTGTAGGAGTGGCACTGGCACCTTCCAAACTTATTTCACCAGCCTGTGAGAGTGGAATTAAGTTTGGAGTGACTCTCCAGCCCATTCATTCATTCATTTATAAGTTTAAATTACGGGGCAGGAAAATACCTAATTTTCTTACTTTACTCTCCACATCATCACTGAGGTAAAAATCAAGGCATGTTTTCAGTATAAAAGTCTCCCCTCATCCTAAACATGGCATATGAGTAGGAGAGTGAGACCTTGCCACTACTTCAACATGACCTGACTTGCTAGTCAGTCCTGACCTGCCCTCACAAATGCAGTCTCACTACAGGCCATTCTCCCGCTGCAAGCTCACTATATGGCTAACTTCACAACTGATCTGAGGCGGTTATCTACAAGGCAAACAAGTACTTCTTGGAAGAAAAGGCAAATATTGCCACCCTTAAAAGCAGTTGCCTGGACAGAGAGAGAGAGAGATAAGGAGGCAGGGTTTGAGAATGGACTAGTGAACTGTGGAAATATGACAACAGTGGTGTACAATCTGTTAAACTGCAGACTGCACCCAACAAATATTTTAGTATAGTAAAAGCATAAATCAGTTTACCTTCAAGTCATGTCAAGCTTTTAGTCATGTGTTACTTCCAGAATTTTTTTTTTAACTTATGTAACATTAACTGTAAACAAAGAATATAAAAGCAGAAAATGATGATGAATATATGGAGGTAACAAGCTAATGCTAAAAAAAAAAAACACAGAGCCTACTACTCTTCAGTTCTCCTAGAAGTGGTAGATGTGAGCCACTGAGCCGAGCCACTGAGCCAGTGGTGGCATGGATTGTAATGTTGCTTTGGGATACAGTAGCAATGCAGCACTGAGAGATGTGTAACAAGTGTAATGGTAGCAGCCCACCTTAGCCAGGGAAGTCGTGGGCAGCTTGGTTGGGGTCTGAGGCAGCAGAGGTCGATTGTCCCGTAGACGCTGCACCAACACCGAACAGTATTGGGTCAGCAGCACCTGGGAGATGATGGAGGGCACGTCGCTGCTCACCTGTGCCAGCCTGGGAAGCATTGGGTGAGGCTCAGAGTTACAAGCAAAGGCCAATGATGCTGAATTCTTGTGGGACTGTCATCACTCTAATATACCAAAACTGTAGCTGATATTTTCAATTTTCAAATTATTTTAGATGACGTATAGTAGAAATTGATGCTTGCAAAACACACATTTCTTTCCCTATTTACAGTATTACTATTCTTAATGCTGCATTCTAAGTTTTGACAATATTCCATGTTGGATATCTGCTGTATGAGTAGGAGGGCAGAGACTCAACTGCTAGTAATATTATGCTATGATGATGTACAGAGATTAAAAAAAATAATGAATGGAACTTACGGTTTCCCAGCAAAGTTTTGGAGAACAGATTTAAGTTCAGTGTCCGTGGAGAAGAGGAAACTCTGGGGCAGCCGCAGGGACTGGGCTCGAGTCTGGATCTGTGAGGTAATGACTTGTGAAACTTGAGTATTTCCTCACTCATGTGGTGATGACCACAGTGCTGGCATACACCACAGGCAAGCTGGTGTCCTATTAAGTTATCAATTTTCTATACACAAACAATATACAAATCTTTTACAGGTAGGATTGCAAAGGAAAAAATAAAAAATAAAAAATATTATTAGAAAACCAGCCACTACCAATAAAAGTCAATCACTACAAAATAATACTTTCAACTTGACTGTTCTCCATACAACTAATTTACCAATGTATTATAAATATTTCACAAAACCTGCAGCCACTCACACTTATCATTCCACATGTAAAGTAATGAAGTGTTAAGCCTCAAGCAATTACAATTACTTTTATAATAAACTGGACAAAAAATAAAGTAGTTTCTTATGACTTACATGGGCTACAAGACTGTGGTGAAGGGAGTTGAGCAGGAGAGGGGATGCCACATCCTCACACGCCTGTGCCTGCAGTACTTCAGTGCTCTCCCTCACAGCAGAGGCCACCAAGGTCTCGAAGGTGAGGTACTCAGTGTCATTGTTCAGAGGCTGCAAGAACAAATGTGTGCCATGTGGCAAAAACAATGGCAAAGAATTGTGTCATTAATAACTGCAAGAATGAGAGAGAGAGAGAGAGAGAGAGAGAGAGAGAGAGAGAGAGAGAGAGAGAGAGAGAGAGAGAGAGAGAGAGAGAGAGAGAGAGAGAGAGAGAGAGAGAGAGAGCATGGAGGAGAAATATACTACACTTTGTCTACACTTCCATTATATATGTATACAAGCAACACATTACTTCACAAGACTTGATACCTTACCTAAACACACACAACAGAAGCAATAGATTACATTCTTTTCTTTCTCTGAGATACAGGTGAGGCTTGTACAAAGTAGTAGTAGTAGAGCAAAACAAAACAGCAGTTAAAATCTAAGGAGCAGTTACAATCTGAAATTCATCTCTATTTACTCACATGGATGAGGTTATGGGCATCCTCAGGGGAAGAGCCAGCAGTGTCTGGCTGGTTT
Source organism: Callinectes sapidus (assembly GCA_020233015.1). Classification (NCBI taxonomy): domain Eukaryota; kingdom Metazoa; phylum Arthropoda; class Malacostraca; order Decapoda; family Portunidae; genus Callinectes; species Callinectes sapidus. The sequence continues at coordinate 8,778,387 of CM035189.1, read as the reverse complement.
GGGAGTTTACTGGGTCCTGCCTCTTCCTCCACCCCTCGCCTTACCCAGTCTTCCACCACCTACACACAAGCAGAGAATTGAAGGAAAATTACAGGAATATAATCTTCAAGAATAGTAATAATGCAGTGATGTCTTCCTTTAAAGAATCTGGAATTTTTCTGTGCTTCTAAGATGCTCCAAGGCACAGCATCATATCATGATGGTCTTTACTCCTTCACATGATAAATTCAAAACTAAATCTGAATGACACAACTGAGAGAGAGAGAGAGAGAGAGAGAGAGAGAGAGAGAGAGAGAGAGAGAGAGAGAGAGAGAGAGAGAGAGAAACACACCTCCTGTCTGCTGGCCAGGTGAGAGTCATTAAATACCAGGTGGTCATACAGGGAACTCTCTGAATTAGCAACACTGCGAGTGCTCTCCCCTCCCTGTGTGGTAGGAGGGTTGGAGAGGTTGTGGTGGCCATGTGGTGGGAAGTCATGGTAGTTGTGGTCGTAGTGAGGGCCAGAGTGGAGGGGTGGTGGCTGAGGGTACTGTGGCCGGGCTCCTGAGTTCACGTCCCCAGGGGGTGCAGGAGGAGCTGCCACTGCTCCACCAGGACTGAGGCTCAGGTTCTTTACATTGCGGTACAAAGCCTGTTAGCAAGGGAGGCAGGGGGGTGGAACAGTTGGGATAGGTGGGAAGCAGGAAAGGGTGGAGAGTAAGCTTTGTGGTCTGATCTGGCAAGTATGACGAACACAAGCATGGCAATTCATAAAAAGGAAAGCCAAGATAAAATATAAAGATTGTATATAAAGAATGTCTCTATTGTTTGTAAATCAGAATTTAGTGAACATTATTAGACATACATTGACATTCACTTTGAGAAGTACATTTCAAAATAATAACCTTTAAGAAGTAATACGAATATTACATTTCCTTTCACAGCATTCACGACTTGTAAACACTCCTCACAACAAAAATGTAACAAGATCCTTACCCTGTTGTCCTCATCCTCAGAAGTTAGGCCACTATCACTGACCTCTGACCCTGACAAGCCCACCACACTCACATTCTCCTGAAAGGGAAGTATGACTTTAGGGACAAAGAAAGGCAATGTAACACTGTATGCTGGAGAGGGATAATTTGATCATTGTTGTGAAGGAAGGATTCAGCAGTAATAATTCAAAGAAAATATCTAAAATATGATAATGAGTGACACTGAGAGCACACTTCCACACATGCACATGTGTAGTACACACACACACACATACACAAGCCTGGCTGACAACCAAGAAGACCTGGTTTGAGTCCCAGGTGTGGCAAGGCAATGGGCAAGCTTCTTAATCTGTAGCCTCTGTTTATCTATCACCAAGTAAGTATGGGATGTAACCTGAGGGTTGTGGACTCACTGTTACAGTGTGTTGTGTGTGAGTGGTCACTATGAGCTCTGAGTTCACTGTGTTGGTAGAGTGAAGGCTGGCTGGGTGACCGGTAGATGAGTGTGGGTGAATGACACATACCTGAGGGAGAGTGTTCTGGGAATGGCTGTGGTGGGGCTGTGACTGCCATGAGTCTCTCAGAGAGGCCGACAGAGACAGACCAGTGGTGGCTTCAGCACGCCTGCGGCTGCTTCCTCTGATGTTGGCATTCGCTCTATTGAGACTTATATGTTATTATCAAGAAAATATTTAGTATTTCTTATGTATCAGATGATAATGATAAACAAATAGAGAAAAGTTATATATCAACTTAACATGATCACTAACTTTCCATGAGTGTCATAAAGGAGAACCATAGCTTTCAGATAATGCCATGTAATTACATAAGAGACGAGTGAAGGGGAGATGGAATGTGCTGCAGGCTTATGAAAAAAAAAGTCTTTTGTTATGCCTGTTTTTTTATGCACTTCATGTCTGTGTTTTACTTTATACTCTCAAAATGTGAACGATATCTATGAATTATAATGAGATGAGGGAAAACATGTTGCCACTCTGGTGGGCCAGGGCCAATTTTATTTTTTCCCATTACTTCTTAACAATGGCTATTGCATTTTTAGCTATTGTGGCGATGTTAAGGGACCAATTTCTCGTAACAGCTGGAGTGTAGAATTTTTATTTAAAATAAACTGGAATGGATTAAATGTTTTTACATTCATTTCAATGGTAAAAATTTATACCTAATTAAAATTTTCGCAATTCAAACAGCCCAAAAGAAGGAATTAAGTTCGAATCAAGAGGTACCACTGTATGCCCTGAGAAGGCATGACTGATGTCTAACTGGTATGAAGGAGGGACTGACCCATGAGCAGAGGGTCGGTGGGGCTGAGTGGCTAGGTCATGCAGCAAGGCTACAGCCACATGCTGGTCTGTGTGCACTGTGATCTCTGACGCATGGCGGAACAACTGAAGCAGAAACTCTGGCTGGTTGGCGTGGCGGCGGATCAGTGCCTCTGCTTCACGCAGCACCTCCAGCGTCACCCCGGCAGTGTTGGTGGCCTCGCCCCCTCCCTCACTGCAGGGAAGGTCATTATTGTCATCTTGCTTTACTTTCCTAATATTGCAGTTATTATTTTATGTGGAGGACAGCAACTGTATCAATATTACCATCAGATGATGTAGGAAGGAATACCAAAGATAATTATACCAAAGGTATACTAGAACTGTACAGTAAGACTGGGAGATACCATACAGCCTGGAGAACCACAACACAGTGTAAAGGATTATGCATTAAAGCATGCATATAATTTTTCACAATAAGGATACTAATGGTAATGATGATATTCATGGCTGTTGTAGTTCAGAGCCAATGAATGATAAATGCTTGCACCATTGAGAGGCCTTCCCTCTATGCAATCCTGAAATCTGAGGACTCACCTGTCACTAGTGTTGGCACGGGCACTGTTGTAGTTGAGGTAGCCCCTGTTCCTGCTACCTGAGCCTCTATCCTGAGATGGCAGGTTCCTCTCACTGCACTTTGAGGCTGACCACAAGTCACCTGCTGGAAGTAAAAACGAGATTCATCAAAAACTTTCTTTAGGCATGACAATAAAAACTACATCAAGGAAATAATAATCATAGCTATTAACAATTTTGGGGACTAAACAATGCAGTGCTGGCAATATGGCTACTTGATGCTATGACTAAACTGTATATGAGTGAACTGGTAATCTTAAATTTGTATATACAACATACCTCTTTATGCAATACTACTCAGGAAATAAAACTTAATGATAACACTAGCAGAGGCACTCTTCCTCTATCATTCCTCTCCCACACCTCAACTTTAACAAACTGATGAAAATTGCAGAAACCACAAAATAAAAGTGCCAAAATCCTATTCAACTACAAAATAAAATGGTTTACAGACTATGCAAACCATTATACGTATTATACACCTCGGCAAAATTTTTTGTTGGCAAGGTTTACAATATAAACAGTATCCAAGACATCCACAATAATAAAAGAGATCAGCTCACTTTGTTTGTTCCTGTTGTTTGCCTTGTGCTTGTTCTGGCTGAGCAGGTGCTTGGAGCTGGGAGCCACAGGGTTCCTCACTCTGGGATTTGTGGCACCCTGGGGATTATTGATGTGGGGATTGGGCATTCTGGCCCGGGCTCCTGCCCCACAGTTAGTGTTGTTGTGACCAACAGTCACATTGAACCTTTTGTCCTCTCCTCGTATGCCCTCCCGCCCCTGAGGAAGCAACATGTCACTTAGCTCATGAGTCTGTCCTTCACAACACTTCTCAGTGGTTGCATGAATAAACACAACAAACAAACTTGTACAGAACATAGTGATCCAATAATGTTTTAGATAAAAGTCATACGAAGTGACATCAGAGTATAGGTAAGTGATGTGCCTTACTGGATGCAGGGCAGAGACAGCACTGTGAGCGGGGACGGAGACTGAGGAGGTGGAGGGAGGGTGGATGTCACTGGTGTTGCTCTTGGTGGTAGTGGAGAGAAGGTTCTGGCGGGAGTAGCTGCGGAAGTTATCCCAGTAGTTGTTGGCACGCGTGCCAGGTGGGACCTGTCATAGAGAGCAACACAATCTTATAGTTATTATCACTACAAAATTAATATAGTAAAAAAAATATATGGCCATGTTTGGCATGATTGACTACAAGCAATGTAATCTTCATTTTGCAGCACATGCTATGCAGAACTATTGCATATAGCACTACATATTACAGAAAATGTTCTGGGAAATATTATGGCATCCATGTTTCATTTTTCTTTTTTCCTATACTCCTGACCAAAAACAATTAATCTTCATCTTTTTTATGTTGGGAAAAAGATGGTTATCAAAAAATGACTTCAACATGGATGAGTGAGCACTACTTAATATGCCACTCTCTACTAAGTCAAGTGAAGACAGTAAAGGTGCAGGTGACTGACATTGTGTAACTGAGACTGAGAGTGGCACAGAGTGGCTCACCTGATTGTTGAGCAAGTCAGTGGTCTGGTGATGCAGGGGGTGGGTGGAGGCAAGGGAGGCCCAGTGGTGTGCCTCTGGGGCTTGAGACTGGCTACCCTGCTCCCCCAAGCGACCCAGGTGTAGAAGTGGGTGTGAGGGACTCCCTTCTAATGTTCCAGCCCCAGCTCCTGCTTCCAGAAGAGATCCTAAGGTATCAGTTGGTTGTTCTGTGCCTGGAGTTGGTGCCAGGGAGCCCCAGGTGCCCCCTGCTTGATCTCGCAGATCCCCAAGATGACCATAGATAGGATTGGTGACACCAGTGGAAGGCATGCCCCCGCCTTCACTCTGCTGCCGCAGGAACACAGAGAAAGAATCTTGTGGTGTCCTTGCAGCCCCTCCATCCTTCCCAGGACGCAGGCCACTGGGATTTGCCAGGAGATTATGGTGGTGAGGATAATGGGGGCGAGTACTTCCATGTATGTCTTCTTCTTCCTCATTGTCTTCATCCTCTTCTTCCTCCTCACTTCTCCTGGCTCCTCCCCTCCCACCCTGACACAGGCCCTCCCCTACATCAGCCATGGCAGCAGTGCCTGTTTGCTCCCTCCTCTCCAAAAGCTGCAACAAAAAATAGTCCAAATGTGAAAAAACCCTGTCCAATATGATCATCTTGGCATGTTCAAAGCCACAAAGTGGTTACTATAGTGTGCTCCATTGTCTCCCCTTAAACACACACACACACACACACACACACACTCTAATGCCTAGTCCAATCCTAAAGTTTTATCCATTATAATGAACCTTGACCAATTCAAACTTATCTCCCACAATGAAACTTTGAAGCATATGTTCTTTTCTCCTGTATTCTTTAGTGTCTTCAACCTTTCTTACCAAAGTGTTTCATTCTAAAGTAATCTTTAGTTGTAGATACACTAGACTGACTATCTTTAATATCTCCTTCCATTCCACATTCAATAAGAATATTTCAAAATTTATTGATCATATTCCATCATCTCTATCTAACTTTGCATTTGATGTATAATTTATATATGCACTCACTAGTCCATCATGCATTTGTTTATGTCCTTTTTTCCAAAATGTCATCTGTACTGATATACAAGTTGACAAAGTTTTAATTTGTCATAATTTTTATTTCAAGCTTCTTAAGTTACCTTCCATTTCTATGCATGCCAAGAACCTTAAGCTCTACCAACTTCCAAAATTCTGCAGTTTGCCTGATGCAATTTTTTTTTATTTATTTATTTCTTTTCTTAGTTCAACATCATCTGATTTTGGGTATGCTAGCTATCACATGGAGGTCCTGATGTGGGAATACTTTTGTTGCATCTTCCCAGTCACTTTTCCTTTTCCCTTTTTGGTTATTAAATTTATGCAATGCCATATGATTTCAATGTTGCAAGATCATACTTTTACTTCTATCAACACAAATATGAAAATGTAAGTTGCATCATGCATAACTTGCATTATAAATACTTTAATCTATTCTTTACATTTCACCTTCACATGCTCTGTCAGACGATAGACAGAATACTCTAATCCAATGTTTCAGACTTTGAAGATGTGTACTTGTGGGTTTGTAGAATGTAAGAATGTTTTGATTTCTGAGATAAAATGCAGCCATAAAATTATATTTCCTATATTTTCTTTCAGGCATGCTGTACTAATGATCTTTGTGGTGTAGTAGAGTGTGCATCAGTCTTGTCTCCCCAGATATGGGAATACACAAGATGAATTGCTTTGGCTGCCTCACTATAAAGAGGATGTTATTATGGTATGCAAATTAAGCTAGATATATTACTTTATATCTATTTCAATTTTACAAAAGCAGTATACAGCAGGCTCTTCCTTCATCATTGTTTCTTTATCTGCCTTTTGTGTGTTCATAAGAAGTCAAAACATTTTAAATGAAAATCAGTTACTTTAATAATGGCACAAATGAGTACCATTGTTGATCTGCATGGCCTAAGGCCTCTTCTGGGAATTTCTAAGATACTTTGTAACTTTGATTCATCAAGAATTAAAAAAAGATAGAAAAGTATATATCATAGAATATGTTACATTTCAATCACCCCTTCTATTTTCCTGTATGTGTGTCTGAGACCTATATTCAGAAGTAAATAATAAAATATCTTATATTCATAACCTTCTTAACACCTATCTTCCCTCAACTCCCTTTAGAACATACCAGTAAATCTTGTTTATTTCTATCATTGTTGCTCCTGGATTTCCTTCCAAGGAGAGAGTTCTTCCTGTCCTCTTCAACTATTTATAGAGCTGCTATGCATGTTACATATTGCTACTTTAACGTATGTTCCAACATTGATGTTAGTTTATGGAAAATTTCCAAGGCTAACTACCTATCACTGAAAAACCATTAGTTATGTACTGCACAAGAATGAGCCAAACCATTGTAGATATTCATCAATTTTTACACAAAAAGCTGCATGATTTATATTCACTGCAATAAAAATTGACATAAACCAATAACCATCAAAAAGAAGACTACATAAATCATCAAGGAAAGATAATGCAATAACTATGTATTTGGAATACATACATTAAATAACCTTTGTGTGAAAATGAAGACAATATTTACAGATACAATAAGGAAGTTGATGCACAACACAAGACTAGCCTTAACCTTCAACCAGTCTTGGGTGGCAGTTTGTTACTGTAAGCCAGGCTGAGAGTGATTACCACAGGTCCCTCAGAATAAAGGCAATATCAATACCTGAGATAAGAGCAAGCAGATACTGAGAGGCAGGGAGCAAGACCACCACTCAGCAGGGAGAGTCAAGAAAGGACAGCAGGGGAGATGATTTTATTATACAGCCAATACAGTGAAAGTAAGACTTAACTGCTACTGACCAGAATATCTAAGAGCCCATCATGCAGAGATGTGTGTGTATGTGTGTGTGTGTGTGTGTGTGTGTGTGTGTGTGTGTAGAGCATGCAGCACTGGAGGAGAGACAAGCCAGTGCAGTGTCAAACCCTCTCCCAGGCACCTTTACCTCTAGCACCATGTACCAGACCAGAGCTACAGCCAGCCAGTCAGACCATCAACACAGTTTGCCACTAAGAACAAGGCACATGAGTATACATAGCTGGCAACCACAAACATAGTGCCAAGTGCAAAAAAGACATACATATGCTGTATATTCAAGGCCTCAGTGAACATAATACTGGTGAGTGTCTCTTTGGAACCTTTTTAACTATATCAATCAATAAATATGACTAGAAAAGAAAGACAGAAAGAAAGAAACTGGCTATGTATATAATTACATATAAATAAGATGCTTCAGGCTCTGCAGTGAGACTAACAGTAATCCATTAAGGCCCCAGTGTAAGAATAATATAGGTATATATAGATAAGGCACTGTAATCAACAAGATACCTCTATGCACATTACACTCCCATGAATATGACACTATTCTATTCTGTACCACATCTACATAACAAGACATCTGCCTCTCATGTTTCTCATTACACATCTAACATTCCTATGAAAGAACTCTTATGTGAGTCATGTACAGCATTCATGTGAAGGGCACAGAGGATATTTCTAGTTAAGCCACATCACAGGCTGCCACTAATATTAGCTTCTAGTGAAAACAACTGGATGGATCACATAACTTGCACCAACTCTATCACATTGGTGGTCATTGTTTGAAAAATATAACCAACAAAATATGCTTTAAGAAACTCATTTCAATGGTAGTGAAAAGATGTACAATATGAAATCTGTAAATTGAAGACAAAAAACATCAAAAGCCATGCAGTGTTACAGCTTATACATCAAAGTGGAATTTGGAAAAGATGCAGATCTTGAGACATCCCAAGAAAAGGCAACAGGCACAAACATTTGAACAACTAATGATGATAAGATGTAAAAACAGAAATTTCATTTAGCAAGATGAAGAAGCTTCTTTGGGTACAACAGTCCTGACTAAGGGCTGCCATAGACCAACCACCAACATGCTATGCTATTTAATGAGTCAGAAGATAAGACAACCAACAATGACTGCAAGGTGTAAGCTATAGAAATAAATTAAATGAAGACACTAAAGAAAGAATATCTCATCATAATCTTCAAAGAGATAAGCTAAATTAGATCAGCTAGAAGTGAAGTGAGTACCTCTGTGGTGAAGGCAGGGTGAGTAGCTAGCACATTATGGGTTTACTTAGTAGGTGAGTGGTGATGTCACCTGACATAGGAGAGAATGTGAGTGAGAGTCTCAGGTGGAATGATCGAGGCTCAAGAAAATGCAATTTCCTTGGTATGATAAAAAAATAAATAATGTAACAACAAAAAAAAGATAAAGTAAAACCAATTGCATAAAAAATTAACTGAAAGTATAATAAAATAATAAATAAAAAACTGTATTAAGAACACTAAAACCAACATGGCGATCCCTTCACGCAAGGTAACCAACAACACATTCCTTATTACACTTGACAGCAAAGCCAAGCACCATCCTACCTCACCACCCCACACTTCTTGCTGCCACACACACACACGCACACAAAACTAACTATACGAGATATAAATAATGCCTTAAGACATTCACTATTGTACACATCACTACCAAAACTTCTCTCTCATACACACACACACACACTAAATAAGTAAGTAAATAAATAAATAAATAAATAAATAAATAATCACTCTTAAATACACACTCACAAAAAACACACACACATACAAAATCAAATAAATATGAAATAATTATGACATAACTCTAATCAAATGATAGCTCAGAGTGCAGTCAACATAACGTAATGATGGCCAAGACAGGAGTGGCCACTACAGTACACGCCACACAGCCACTGTTGAAGTGCAGCTTGGTGTACACCAATAACACACCCTAAGGAGCCAAGGTAGTGTGTTGCCCCTCACTGGTAGGGCTGGAAGGGGTACCATTGTGCTGTAGGATAGAACAAGTAGGGGCGTCTCACCTGAAGGTGCTTGCTCAGGGCCTGTATCTCCAGGGAATGCAGATGCAGTTGGGAAAAGCACTGCTGCATCCCTGCCAACAGCTGTTGATTGATTGTCTCTCCACCTCCTGCAGACAGATTGGGCTCAGTACCATCCTCAACCCCTCCTGCCCCCACACCAACACCGTCATTATCATCCAATGTTTAATGTTTATCATAAAAGTTTACAGGTTATTTAAACATTAACAATTTCTCCTCCCAAAACCAAATAATTTACTAATGTAATCATAGTCTTAATAACATATATTTGGTATTTTACTATTGTATCAGGAGCTTTAAATGTCTTTCAACTTTAATGAAGTGATAAAGTAATATAATTGAAAATCTAGTGAGCAAAATATTTGTATGTGAGTGGTATTCTACTCTAAGTATGTTACACTTCCGTTTGTTTGAATTGTAAGAAAAGTTTGCATCATTAAAGCTCCTGCAGTTTGAGTTGGGAGGAATGAACCTAAAGAAAGAATTCTGGAGTTATTAGACGGGAATTAGTCAAGAAAACACCCACCTACCATCCATCAACATACTGCAACTTTGTAAGCATGAATAATTAGTACATTAATTTTCAGTTAAATGAGATTTCCAAAGAAGATCAGTAAAAAGAGGAGAGAGAATGGGAACAAATTAAGGAAAATGAGTAATGCACAGAAGAAAAAAAGCAAAGAAGAGAGAAAGGAGAGCACAAAAGAAGGAATAATTCAGTAAACATTAAGTCCACTATGACTAGATTACCTTGCAGCATTTCCTCACCTTGAGAAGCCAGAGCAAGGGAGCCCAAGCCAGCATAGGCAGACATTGGAGTGAGTGCCTGGCTAGGGGGAGCCACTGGGGGCAGTGAGGTGGGAGTGAGATCTGGCAGGAGGGGCGGCACCAGCTGGGGGTGATAAGGGGAAGCCCTGGAACTTCCAAGGACATGACTCTGCTCCTGGCGAAGGCTTTCCTGCAGGGTGTTGATGGTCCCCTGCACTTGGTTCAGCTGAAAGACAAAGACAAGTCATCATCTGCACACAATTTTTTTCCAACAGAAATACAAACTTGTATGTCCACAATTCACAAATGTTATATTCTTTAAGGGTCTCTACAAATACAAAATATAGACCAATTGTAATTCTTAATGTTTCCATTTATAATACAGTTTAAAGCAATCATTTAAATACATTATTTGTAATTACTAATTATCCAATTAAAAACTGGATTAAAAGACAAAAATATGTATTCATTAACTTTAAAGATCCATAAACTGAGTGTTCATGTACCAAGAGTTATGCGTATGCCTTGCTTCATGATAGTAAAGGCTACAATGATCCTAAGCCCATCTAATCAATCATAGTTAATGGCTCAGGCTGTGCAGTGTACATGTGTAGATGCTGCCTGCACCACTCTCACCTGATTGAGGGCAGTATTGAGGCTGTGCTGAGTCTGCATTGTCGTGTTGGAAGGAGACTTATAGTTGGGGCCTTCAGGTGTGCCTACAGGTTCCCATAGGGCCTTGGGAGCACTGCTGGACCCTGGAAGGAACAATCACAATATCAGTACAATATGAAACAGAATGGTCTTGAAAGCACTGGAATGCCTTCACAGCAATGAATGAACCCATTCAAATCAATCATCTGCACTGCAAAACTACACAACTTAAATAAAGCACATATTCAAGAATGCACACACAATTTATCTCTAAATTTGATCCCATCACCCTTAAAACACAATAGTGAGATCTTGACCCTTGACTACCTCCTGCTAAACATCTATCAAACCACTAATATGACCTCTGAATCTTGGCACAGATCATATTAGTTGTCACATCTTTAGTGTTCAATTCAAACATATAATTTTCTCTTAAGATGTCTAACTATTTGTTTTCTTAAGAAATGAGCATCATGACAAGGAAATCAATACAGAAATAAGATAATGAGCCTCACTAAGGCGGTTGTGCTTGGTCCTGGTAGAAGTAGGAAGAGTGGCAGACAGGTTGTTGACAGAAAGGCGGCCCGAGTCCTGGCGGCGGCGGTGCTGACTGGCTGAGTGACGGTTACGGTCCTTGGGAGACACGGCTCCTGGGGGCGGCTGTGGTGGGCGGACTTGGCTTCGTGGAGGGAGATCGGCTTCTTCTTCATCAATCAGTTCATCATCACTGAAGAAACACACAGTACAGTGTAAAAAGCGAATCTTAAACATAATACAATTCATAAATCTAAGAGTTTAGATATCTGGAAGATAAAATAATGATAACTCTGGCCTTAATACTCATTGCAAGTATTCTACATTCTTTAATATATATCTTTCTTGAAACATTAATTACCATTGACTTAAAAGTTACATTTCATGGTAACAATAGTCAGCTTCAATCAGCTACAGGTATATCACACACATTCAACAAATAAGCTACAAAAAAAGCAAGCAGAAGTCATCTTCCATCTTCACCTGGACTGCTGATAATGATTGTCAGAGAAGTGGTGCAGTGCCGCTGCCTCACCCCAGGTGGCCGCCCCACTGGTGCCCCGGGTCTCCCCAAGATGGTCAGAAGTGTCGGATACGTTGTCGGAGATATTGTCGGAGATGTTGTCCATGTTAAGGGACGAGGACTTGCCCATGCGCCTCATGAGGGCCTCCAGGGCATTCTTCTTCTGCCGCAGTTCCTCCTGCAGGGCAAAGACTTGGGCCAAGCGTGGATCTTCTGCTGCTCCACCTCCCCTGCTGCCGCTCCCTCCACTGTTGCCCTGCCATAGTGCCTGCAACATTTCAATCAAAGTACAATTACAATTTAAACTCTCACCACTCCATTACACACTAATACCTTTGTTATCCACATTTGCTTTTACATACAATATGTACAATACCACAACAAATTTCAACACTATCATCACCATTATCTCATTTGTCCTTTTTCTTCTTATTCTAGCCTTCATTTCCCTTGATTAATTTTTAACAGCTGCCTTCCTTTCTTTTATTTTCAAACAAACAAATTCATTTTTTCCCACTACCCATATCTGCCTCTCAGCTGTCCCTCCTACAGCCTTGCTTCTGCTGTCACACACCTGTGGTTGTTTCTTGATGGCACCCTTCTCATGCCCATGCCTTGACCTCTCGTTGACAGCAGATACCCGCGTGCTGGTCTTGTTGAGTCGCTGCTGCATGGCAGAGATCTCCCGGCTCTCCTGTGAATCTCTGCCAAGTCCTGGCCCAGCCTCACTGCGGCCAGCACTGCCCCTTCAAGGAGAAGCTTTGTTGAGATCAAGAGTAATTTTAATTCCATTAATCTTTCTCCCATGAGTGAGAGCAATACAATGGAAAGTAATGAATCCAGCAGATGGCTTCTTTCACCTCCTCACCATCCAAGTCAAAAGCAGATGCCTTCCAGAAGAGGAACAAAGGCAATCTGATGAGCATCACGCAACTTATTTAATTCCAAATATTTTGAAAACTTATAGCAATACATGATGACATGCCTGCATTAGTCACAGGTCTAATATTCTAAGATAATATGAATTTCACCTAAAACCTCTGAAGAAATTTGTTCCCTCCATTCTTTTACAGCTGAATGTATGTCAAGAGTTCACGGTATATACATCTTTTTAGTCTCAAGCTTATGAACATAATTTTGTAAAGTAATATATATAAGGGAATCATAGAGAGCTTGATGAACACCATCATATACTACAGTATGGACATGAATCACTTCAATCAGAGAAGAGCAGAGAAGATGACATAAGTACTTACATACGAGGAGGGCGAGTGGGGCGCCTGGAGAGCCTGCCTACGTCCTCTTCTATCTCAATGGATCTCTGTGGGGCAGGGAAGCTTAGGGCAGCAGGCCGGCTGGGGTCAGGGAAGTCTTCCTGTGGGTCAAGACACTGAAGTCATGCTGGGATACAAAACACAACTTTGACAACTCTTTTATCCTTAGTGCACGTCGTCGACACAGTTTTACATGCCTTACACAAACACACTCTCTCTCTCTCTCTAACATAACATTTTCTTTCTGGTAACATCTAACATTATTTTCTTCTCACTTTCTCCCTTACTTTCATCCAATATTTCAAGGACTCTTTCTTCATTTAAACCTACTAGCACCTGTTTTACTCAAAATTTCCTGGTTTCTAATATTTCCTCCCTTTAATATAACAAAGCTTTCATCCTCTTTCTTCTCTTCTTGCTGTCTCACTACTCTCCTCTCCTCTGTCCCTTCTGCCTGCCAAAAGTTCTGGAACTACATGGCTTTGAGGCTCAATGCTTCATTCATGGGTTGAAGATCACCACTTCAATTCTACCTAATAACAGTTTCTTGGTGAGAGAAACACACTACACTGGCACCATGACTCAACATTTTTTCCTATTCTACTTCTCTTTCTTCCCATCTCACCTCAGCTTCCTCCAATATAGAGAGATAGTCCTGAGGCAACACGTCCCGCAGGTTTTGTCCATTCTGTCGTGCTTGACTGATCATAGAGATGACCTCCTCCATCTTGGCCAGCCGCTCCTTGGCCTTTGACAGCTGACTGCAACACAGGAGGAACAGATGAAGGGATAATAATGTCAGTATAAGAAGCAATGATGGTTGAATGTAGAGAGTGATAGATGATTGGTAAGGATGGTAAGGAGATAGGTTATCATGGAGAGGTTGCAGATTACAAAAGTGAGTGGATGGGGGAGGGAAGAATCATCAAAGAATGGATTGATAGAAAAGTATCACCATTAATGAAACATTTGGCCAAGATTGCCTAAATTGCAGTGTACAGGATTAAAATTTATCTTCTGCTCTTTTACATCTCACAACAAAAGAATCAAAACAATCTATATTTGACATGAATCACTAATATAATGTAAGCATCAACACAAGTCACACAAATGCACCAAATACTTTCCATGGCATTGTGGAAAAGCCTTCTCTTACAACATTGTAAAGAAAACAGACTAAAAAACTTTACTCAAGCCTTTTCTACTTCAAAAGTTCAAGCAATTCAATTTACTTGTATTTTGCTGCTATTTCTGGATTCTGCCTTTCAGCATCAGTCAGAACAATCTTCTTGCCAGACACCTCCAAGACCTCTCCAGCCACAGCTCCCTCCAGCTCCCCAGTGGCAGGTGGCAAGGAACAGGCACCTTCAACTTGCTGAAACAATCACATCACAATAAATAATGATAGAACACAGTGTACTAAACTGTTCTACATATGACTGGATCTCCATATATAAGTGTGTGAGATAAAAAAATAATCTACAACTAAATGACTTTCTTTTCAAAACAGAGCTGCCAACAGACACTACTGCTCTGTTTAATCCTGCAGATAATTTGCCCTCAGGACAGCAGTCAGCAGTAACACTTCCTCATGAAGGCCACTGCTGTGTCACTCACCTCCCTCACTTCCTGTCGTGCCATGTTGACCATGTTGGCCATGTCAAGCATCTTCTTCATGTCACTCAGCTGCTTCTGGAGGGAACTCAGCTGAGCCTTACGAGACTGCAGCTCCTCTGAGGCCTGGGTAACAGATTCAGCAGCTGCTCTCACACTAGCTGCCTGACTGATAGAACTTCCACTTCCACTTCTCTCTCCATTGACACTGGGCACAGAAGCCGTCAGAGTGGAGGATGGTGCTGCCTCAGCCACTATATCAGAGTGGGTGTTGGGCACTGGGATGTGGTTCAAGTCCAGAGCCCCAGCAGGAGCATCAGAGACAGCCGGGTGACCACCTTCCTCACCTGCACCATCTAAAAACAGATACTGTGTATCAGGACCAATATAGTGAAGTGTGTCAAGCTAATAAATTAATATTCTATTTATTTTGCACTCAAACATCTCTCTCTCTCTCTCTTCCATCCTTTGCCATGTCTATCATCAGCTTACACTTTCAAGCCATATCACAGGTCTGACCTCATTTGTCACCTGCATCTATCTTACTTCCTGTTACTAATCTGCCATATACAGTACCCCACCCAGCCCTTGCCCTTACCTCTCTCTTCCTGCTGCCTCAGCAACTGATATCTTTTAAGTCTGGCGACTACATCTGTCAGCTGCCGCCGCCTACTGGCCAGAAGGCTCAGCTTGTTGTTTATGTCTGCTTGACCCTCCTCATCAGCAGCCATATCCTGAGGAACAACCACAACAGAGGCTTAACACAATGAAAGGTAATGAAACCTAACACACACACACACACACACACACACACACACACACACAAATAATGTACATGTCCATGCATATCTCACACACACATACACACACCTGAGACCTATTGGAGTAGACAGAAGTGAGCCGCTCCACCTTTTCCAGCAAAGCCTGGAAGTCGATCAATGCACGTGTGACCTCTGCCAATGGCCAGTTCTCAGCTCCTGGGATGGGATCCTCCTCTCCCTCTGGAGTGTTACCAGAGGCAGAAGCATCATCAGCTCCCTGCTGCAGGAGACGCTGTTTCTCCTCATGAATGCCCTGACGCTGCCGCTTGAGGTTGGCCAGGCGCTCCTGGGTGGCCTGGAGGGGAGGCAAGGCAGGGTGTGCATGGGTATGTTAGAGGAGCACAGAGGACAGGATGGAGGTTAGCTGGAAATAACTATATGGTGGTTATGGTGGTTATGGCTGAGGAGGATGGAGGGAGCAGATGATAAATGGGTTGGAGATAAAATGATGAGAGTTAGGAAGGGGAATGGTTATAAAGAAGTATAAGCTTTGGAGTTGAAAGGTAAAGATACTGCCTCTCTTCCCCTAAGGTGACCCAAGAGGGCCTGGCCAGCCTCATGGCAAAACAAAGAAACAAAAAACTGCAGTGAAAGGAATAGAAACAAAACAGTAATTGTGATCACACAATTACATCTAAGGACTCTAGAACTCGAGAAGCGAGCAATGAATGAAAAAGCAAGTAAAAAAACAAATATTACAGCAAAACAAAACAATGAAGCAAAATATTTTTTTATGATTCTTGTTTCATAAAAGAAATTAAAATAAAACACCTTAGATTTATAATAATTCAAAAACTTCCATTACCATTACCTTCACTTTACATTTAAATCTCCTGCCTTGCTGCTACACTGATCAGATATCACAAAAATACTTTCAAATATCACATTCTTTCTTCTAAATTCCCTTTAGAGACACTAAAATGCTCATTTTTCTTTCCATCACTATATAGGGCAATAGTGGCTATTCAACAAATACAACAGTCAGCAAATAAACCCAACAGACACAGTACAACAGCTCACCTTGTAGCGTGTCAAGAGGTCTTCCCTGCGCGCTATGCTGGCTCTCATCTGGCTCATGATGGCCACAGACTCCTCCTGACTTGCTGCCAGGCGGTCCTGCAGTGAGCGGACGTTTTCCGAACTCATGGTGCGCACATTGTCATTGCTAATCATTCCTACAAGACGGCTGCCTTCCTCCGCCACCTGCCAACACAGCCCACTCACTCACACAACAATGCCTCAATGCTAGCCAAGATAAATTCTTCTCTACAAATAATACTTTGACCTCAAGGGTATATGTTACATTACATATTGGTTACTTCATGAATAATAATACATGCTCTCAGTAAATCAGGTAAACTTTGACTGATTCTTTTCCTGAAACATCAAAAAAGAGAAGTATCTCTCATTGAATATCTCACACACACACACACACACACACAAATAAATAATGAGAAAGTATTGCACAAATGCGGTACTGACCGGCTCTTCTCGCCCATTCACCAGTGCTGCAGGAGAGCCAGTTGGTGCTGTGGTCTGCTGCGTCCCATTGGCCACCTGTGCAGCAGCCTGGGTTCAGACGGTGGGGAAACATGTAAGTACCAGCTTTTGCAAACCATCAAACTTGGTCTACTTTTGTAACTCTCACAGAAACCATAGTTCACTTAGTATCATGTTTTTATACAAGAGAAATAGAACACCCGTACATTCAGATCTTGAGTATTATGGCACAATAGCAGAGAACTTAACTGTTCTAAATACAATTTACAAGCATTATGATAATGAAAGTAGCTGTGACTGTCTCATCTCTGACTTATCAGAATGTAGGCCTTACAATAAACATCAAAAATCACTGTAGAAAGTCAGTATATAATCTATATTTATTGAAGAAATTCAAACCATTAGAAAAGTTAGACCAATACCTGCAATCATTTTTTTTTTCAAGCAGATAAATGTGCACTACAACAGTACAACACCAAGGTACATATGGCAGTTACCTTATTAAGGACAAGAGACCTCGCTAGAATGTCCAAATACTCTTCCTCCTGTTGCTGGAGAGACTTATTGAGGTGAACATAGCGAGCATATATGTCACTCTGTAAGCTCTTTGGGGGCAGGGATGAGGGACAGACATGAAAGACAACAGAGTGCTGTTAGTAACAACACACAAATCAACACAAAATACAGCATCACCTTGCATATTATACTTATGAATTTAGTAATACCAGAAAATACAACAAGATGTAACACTGGTAGGAGTTCCATCATACTTCATGTGCAATATAAACAAACAGTAACATCTTTGGTCCAAAATGGAATCTATATAGTGAGATCAAGGCACAATCTCACAAATGGTTTTAGATTTCAATGATAGTGTACAATGTGAGTACCACCACCACTACAACCTCCACTTACACTAGGGTGGCTTGGCAGACTGAGACATTAAATGCACTTATTACTAGTACAAGTTCATCACACAGTATTGTTAGTAAGGTTAACACACACACACACACACACACACACACACACACAATAACCTCTTTATTCTCAGCAGCCTGGGCCTTCAGTTTGACTTCCGAAGCCCTGAGGTCCCTAAGCACCTTGGCCAGGGTGTTGTATTGCCCCACCTTGGACTACATCACCAGACAGACAACACATTAACTCAATCAAACAAAGAAGGAAGGATAAAAGAAGTCAAAGATATAAAAGCAAAATAAGAAATCAAATCTCAATGAAAAGTTCTTTACATATACCTATATACCATACACACACAGTAATAAAAGTGTCAGTCTAAAAAAATAATTACATAGTTACTATTCTCTCTTAATTTTCAATATGTTCTATTTTTAATTGTAACCTAATGAGAGAGAGAGAGAGAGAGAGAGAGAGAGAGAGAGAGAGAGAGAGAGAGAGAGAGAGAGAGAGAGAGAGAGAGAGTAAAGTAGGTGAGGTAGACCATACATACAGTGTCTCCCTGCTGCTCCAGTGCAGCCATGGCAGCAGTGGTCTGCTGGATGTACCCCTGAATCTGCTGCAGCTTCTCTACAATCTTCTTTTTATCCACACCCTGCAAGGAGATGGTATGATAGGCCTCCATGAGGAAAGAAGGGGGAGGCTTCTTTAGCATGGAAGTGAAAAATGAAGGGAGGGGGAAAGGGACTGACATATTAGTGACACAATAAAACAAAAGAGGATATTGCACATGAGTATGATGTAACCATAAAAGAAGTACGTATCATTTCTTTTGCATCCCCATTGCTATCACAACATCCAGTGTTACATCATATTTTACAACCTTCAGCGGCCAACTTCTGTCTTAACTTGAGTAGCAGCTAGACAGAGAGATTGTGAGAAGAGAAGGCCACCCTTAGCCTCAGGGAAGCAATACATACTGTCATGTCTACCATGGAGGAGGCCGTCTGGGCTGCAGCCACCATGTCCACTCCTGCACCACCACCTGAGGCAGCTGGCCCATTAGAGGTGGCTGCAGGCCCAGCAGAGGAGGAGGGACTAGCCAGGGAGACTGTGGAGGCATTGCTCACTCCTGATTCTGTGCGGGAGCGGCTGAGGGAGTGGTCTTGTTCGTTGCTGAGATGAAGGACAAAAAAAAAAAGAGTAAAGATGGACATCTTACTAAAGACACACAATACCAACCAGTTCAGATACATTTCTCCTCTGTTGCTAACCTCGTGTTCCTGCCGCCGCCGCTGCCACTACCATGGTGATCATCCTCGGTGTCAGAGAAAGTCATGTTGAGGAGGATGGAGGACAACTGGTGGAGGGGCACAGAGAAGCCCCCACGAGTGCGAGGCAAAGACCGGCGAGAGCTGCTACGGGATGGAGGTGCCTCGGGGGGCAGCCGTGGGATGCGCTCTGTGGTGGGATATAGGGAGGGGAGTGGTCAGTGAGGTGTGTCTCATTCTTTATTCTTCTTACATGGTATATGTAGAGAGAGAGAGAGAGAGAGAGAGAGAGAGAGAGAGAGAGAGAGAGAGAGAGAGTGTGTAAAATCAACTTATAAAGGGTAATAACAAAAGAGTGGACTTGGTTGGCAAAGTGAATACATCCTCATTTATAACAAACATAAGAAAAAAATATTGAAGATTAAGTCTTAACTGTTTGGAGAGAGAATAGATAGTACATGTGATGTGTGGCACAGTGGCAGTCTTGAACTGCACTTAAACAAAGAAACAAAATGTAAACTTGGCAATGATGTTCACCTGGACTCTGGAGGAGGTTGATGTCTGAGCCTGAGCGCTGCTGCTGCTGCTGCTGCTGTTGATGTTCCTGTCCCAAGATGAGGGGCTCACTCTCCAGCAATGCCTCCAGCTCCTCCCAGTCCTCCTACAACACAGTGAAGAGAACAATACTTAAAATCACTTCTATATATGCCTGCAATAACTAATGACCTACCTACACGTTTATTTCAAATGGTCAGGAGTACTCATTTCGTGTTCAATTATTGATGCATTCCTTATTACTTATGTCAGACTATGAGGAAACTACGGAGTTACCCACATCCTAAAATCCCTTCTTCTGGTGAACTCCGAAACTCGATTCCTACCTGCTTTTGTATTTTCTTTTACTCGTACATACCTGCGACTTGAATTCTTTCAGCTGGACTTTACCTCATCTGCAACAATACATGGGCAACAACAACAACAACAACAACAACAAAATAAATAAATAAGTAAATAAATAAAATAAAAAAAGCCCGCAGAAGTTGCCAGAATCAAACAGACGCTCGGAATCCATATCAAAATTAATGGAGTGTTTAGATAACTCCCTGGTGAAAGAATTCAAGTCGCAGGTATGTATGTACGAGTAAAAGAAAATACAAAAGCAGACAGGAATGAAGTTTCGGAGTTCACCAGAAGAAGGGATTTTAGGATGTGGGTAACTCCGTAGTTTCCTCACAGTCTGACATAGTAATAAGGAATGCATCAATAATTGAACACGAAATGAGTACTCCTGACCATTTGAAATAAACGTGCAAGTAGGTCATTAGTTATTGCAGGCATATATAGAAGTGATTTTAAGTATTGTTCTCTTCACTGTGTTGTAGGAGGACTGGGAGGAGCTGGAGGCATTGCTGGAGAGTGAGCCCCTCATCTTGGGACAGGAACATCAACAGCAGCAGCAGCAGCAGCAGCGCTCAGGCTCAGACATCAACCTCCTCCAGAGTCCAGGTGAACATCATTGCCAAGTTTACATTTTGTTTCTTTGTTTAAGTGCAGTTCAAGACAGCCACTGTGCCACACATCACATGTACTATTTATTCTCTCTCCAAACAGTTAAGACTTAATCTTCAATATTTTTTTCTTATGTTTGTTATAAATGAGGATGTATTCACTTTGCCAACCAAGTCCACTCTTTTGTTATTACCCTTTATAAGTTGATTTTACACACACACTCTCTCTCTCTCTCTCTCTCTCTCTCTACATATACCATGTAGGAAGAATAAAGAATGAGACACACCTCACTGACCACTCCCCTCCCTATATCCCACCACAGAGCGCATCCCACGGCTGCCCCCCGAGGCACCTCCATCCCGTAGCAGCTCTCGCCGGTCTTTGCCTCGCACTCGTGGGGGCTTCTCTGTGCCCCTCCACCAGTTGTCCTCCATCCTCCTCAACATGACTTTCTCTGACACCGAGGATGACCACCATGGCAGTGGCAGCGGCGGCGGCAGGAACACGAGGTTAGCAACAGTGGAGAAATGTATCTGAACTGGTTGGTATTGTGTGTCTTTAGTAAGATGTCCATCTTTACTCTTTTTTTTTTGTCCTTCATCTCAGCAACGAACAAGACCACTCCCTCAGCCGCTCCCGCACAGAATCAGGAGTGAGCAATGCCTCCACAGTCTCCCTGGCTAGTCCCTCCTCCTCTGCTGGGCCTGCAGCCACCTCTAATGGGCCAGCTGCCTCAGGTGGTGGTGCAGGAGTGGACATGGTGGCTGCAGCCCAGACGGCCTCCTCCATGGTAGACATGACAGTATGTATTGCTTCCCTGAGGCTAAGGGTGGCCTTCTCTTCTCACAATCTCTCTGTCTAGCTGCTACTCAAGTTAAGACAGAAGTTGGCCGCTGAAGGTTGTAAAATATGATGTAACACTGGATGCTGTGATAGCAATGGGGATGCAGAAATGATACGACTTTTATTTACATCATACTCATGTGCAATATCCTCTTTTGTTTTATTGTGTCACTAGTCAGACACTTCCACTAAAGAGCCTCCCCCTTCTTTCCTCATGGAGGCTATCACCGTGCTACCATCTCTCAAAGGCTGCATTCAGGGGTACATCCAGCAGACCACTGCTGCCATGGCTGCACTGGAGCAGCAGGGAGACACTGTATGTATGGTCTACCTCACCTACTTTACTATCTCTCTCTCTCTCTCTCTCTCTCTCTCTCTCTCTCTCTCTCTCTCTCTCTCTCTCTCTCATTAGGTTACAATCGTTAAGAGAGAATAGTAACTATGTAATTATTTTTTTAGACTGACACTTTTATTACTGTGTGTGTATGGTAATAGGTATATAAAGATATTTTCATAATCTTGACTACTTATTTTGCTTTTATATCTTTGACTTCTTTTATCCTTCCTTCTTTGTTTGATTGAGTTAATGTGTTGTCTGTCTGGTGATGTAGTCCAAGGTGGGGCAATACAACACCCTGGCCAAGGTGCTTAGGGACCTCAGGGCTTCGGAAGTCAAACTGAAGGCCCAGGCTGCTGAGAATAAAGAGGTTATTGTGTGTGTGTGTGTGTGTGTGTGTGTGTGTGTGTTAACCTTACTAACAATACTGTGTGATGAACTTGTACTAGTAATAAGTGCATTTAATGTCTCAGTCTGCCAAGCCACCCTAGTGTAAGTGGAGGTTGTAGTGGTGGTGGTACTCACATTGTACACTATCATTGAAATCTAAAACCATTTGTGAGATTGTGCCTTGATCTCACTATATAGATTCCATTTTGGACCAAAGATGTTACTGTTTGTTTATATTGCACATGAAGTATGATGGAACTCCTACCAGTGTTACATCTTGTTGTATTTTCTGGTATTACTAAATTCATAAGTAAATAGAAGGTGATGCTGTATTTTGGAGATTTGTGTTTTTACTAACACCTCTGTTTCTAATCATGTCCTCCGTCATTGCCCCCAAAGATTACAATGAATATATGCTCGCATGTTCACCTAATAAGTCTCTCCAGTAACAATGGAACATATTTGACATTCTAGGAGGCTCAAGCTTAATCAGGTAATTGTCCATATGATGACCTCTGACGGTGGCTGGGTGGAACTCACATTTACTTGAAAACATCTCAAAAGGATTTCAGCGGTGATTGGTGCTGAATCATAATACAACTCCTTCAATGAAAACTTCAATCTATCTGCTATTTCACCGGACTAATCCTGCATTCTAAAGCAATTCTAGAAGAAGGTCTTTGAGAGATCTTTGACGAGATGCGCAACAACCCTCATTTCCTAATCCTTCCCTAAAGGAAGAACCATAACATTCTCATCTATTCACATGAATACTAAAGATTATCAGGTCGTGAACATTCTCCTACAAATACTGTATCAAGTCGTGAACATTTTTTCCAAATTTCAAAATAGACTAATTGCTATTAATGTAACTTGCCATACAACTACAATGGCTGCCTATAACATTTACGAAGCTACGCAGTTCTTGATTTCTGTGATGACAGAAAGCAAACACCGGCCATGTACATGTGTTCGGCAGAGATCCGTCCGCCATCTATCCACCGAGGGCTTCACGAAGCACTTACATTCTCCTCTCAGTGGCAGGCGCCTCGTGGCCATATCGCCGGTGGCCCACTACGGAAATAGCAACCTGATAAGACAGATGTTGGTGAACATAAAATTGCGTCTTCTGCACTCCTGGCGATCAAGTTGGCCGCGGACTTACAGCAATGAAGGGGACAGATGAAAACCACGAGGGAGAGTGAATGGACAACCTCACCTGTGGCAGACGGCCCTCCTCACCCTGGTGCTGCGAGTGCCTCACTGACACCCACACCCACCCTCTTGCTGCCAAGTGCCAACACACACACGTGAGAGGCCCTCTCGCGGGCTTCACGCGACTTTTGTCATTCTCGCAGCCTCGCTACAGTGCACCAGAGCACAGAGAGGCACCCGCCATACACCGGGGCGTGCAATACTCTGCTTACCACCTCGCCGTAAGGCGTAAGCGGTGGGCCTTGAACAACGCTTAATAAGTCTGGATGTTTCATCTCCTTTACAAAATTCTCGCCGCTTAATAAGTCTGGATGTTTCACTTCCTTTACAGAATTCTCGCCGACAGTGTGAACTTATACATGCCACAAAGTGAGACAATGAGAGTGCATAGATATAAGTATGCACTGTCATGTTGCCTTAAATTATATTCTGTGACATGACACTCATAATTTCTTTGGCCTGCAGGTAGCCTGAGAAAACATCACACCCATCTCATCCCACCATAAGGCCTGACAATCTATGCAGAATATCTTAGAGCAGATGAATGCCCGTGTCTACTACGTTTTTATGAGGTGGATTGAAACTAGTGACAGCAAAGAATCAATACAAAACAAGATAAAAAATATATAAATGAAACTTCTCTTCCAGAACTTATTTATAAAGCAGTTAGAAAAGCACCACAGGACAACCCAAGACAGCTGGACAGTGTGTCTATGAGGTGAGTAAGTGCCACATCTAAGGCAGCCTCAATGAGTACAGTTTTGCAGTTCTTGTTACCTACTTGCTGGTCAAAAAATTTTTTTTTCTGTAATTCTAGAGTCCTTGATGTATTGCACAAACAATCCTGAGAACAGTCTGGTCCTTTCACTGCAGTTTTTTGTTTCCTTGTTGTGAACCATGATATGGCCAGGGAAATGCCAACACCTTAGGGGAAGAGAACAGTTCTTTACCATCGCTCAGAATATGTAACACCACCATTTGGGACCTTTCTATTCCAACCAACGCCTGCCATGTGTTATGTCTTGCAGCCTAACTTGAACCTCATCAAGAAATCTGAGTCACATAAAATGACAGGAAATCGTACAATTGCTTTGAACTGGCCATTCCTCAAGGTCCACTTTCTTTCACTTAAACTTTCAAAATCACACTATTCATGTATTTAAATTTTAAATTTTTTTCTAGTGACTGATTTGACAATGGTCCTTGTGCTGGGGTGTTGTGTTACCTCATGTTTCAGCTCTTTTGTTTCAATTTTAATACACAAGAGTATATAAAACTGATATGGACAACCATGGCAATTAGTAAGACAAGTTGTTTGATGTACTTATAGTGTGAAACAACATAAGTTACAAGGATACCTTTTCATTTTTATAATATTTTGAAGAGAGAGAGAGAGAGAGATGTTTGAGAAAATATATAGACACCACTATTTATTCACTACACTTCACAAAATACATGCAGATATCATTCCTTTATCCTTACAGTAACAAAGAAGCAGAAATGGAAAATGGAGAAGTTCAAAACCTCTTGCTACAAATCACAACAGCTAGTATGAAGAAGATGCTTGACATGGCCAACATGGTCAACATGGCACGACAGGAAGTGAGGGAGGTGAGTGACACAGCAGTGGCCTTCATGAGGAGGTGTTACTGCTGACTGCTTCCTGAGGGCAAATTATCTGCAGGATTAAACAGAGCAGTAGTGTCTGTTGGCAGCTCTGTTTTGAAAAGAAAGTTATTTAGTTGTAGATTATTTTTTTTATTTCACACACTTATATATGGAGATCCAGTCATGTGTAGAACAGTTTAGTACACTGTGTTCTATCATTATTTATTGTGATGTGATTGTTTCAGCAAGTTGAAGGTGCCTGTTCCTTGCCACCTGCCACTGGGGAGCTGGAGGGAGCTGTGGCTGGAGAGGTCTTGGAGGTGTCTGGCAAGAAGATTGTTCTGACTGATGCTGAAAGGCAGAATCCAGAAATAGCAGCAAAATACAAGTAAATTGAATTGCTTGAACTTTTAAAGTAGAAAAGGCTTGAGTAAAGTTTTTTAGTCTGTTTTCTTTACAATGTTGTAAGAGAAGGCTTTTCCACAATGCCATGGAAAGTATTTGGTGCATTTGTGTGACTTGTGTTGATGCTTACATTATATTAGTGATTCATGTCAAATATAGATTGTTTTGATTCTTTTGTTGTGAGATTCATTAATGGTGATTCTTTTCTATCAATCCATTCTTTGATGATTCTTCCCTCCCCCATCCACTCACTTTTGTAATCTGCAGCCTCTCCATGATAACCTTCTCCTTCCATTCAGCAAACGAGAGTTATCCATCACTGGCCAAAACCAACAAAAATAATCAAGAAAAAAGATGCACTTAAAATGTCTATTCTGAATACAACAGTCAAATAGCAATTAAGAGTCTGTTGCGGAAATATTGAGGAAGCTGAGGGCATGGGAAGAAAGAGAAGTAGAATAGGAAAAAATGTTGAGTCATGGTGCCAGTGTATGTGTTTCTCTCACCAAGAATGTCTTCAAGAATGAAGCGAGAAAGGTACTTCCAGAAAGGAAATACAGAGACAAGCAAGAAATGAAAGCCCAGGTTTTTTGTTAAACACTAGAAGTTTAAATAATAATGAGTCCTTAAATATTGGATGAAATAAGGGAGAAAGTGAGAAGAAAATAAGTTAGTGACCAGAAAGAAAAGTTATGTTAGAGTGTGTTTGTGTAAGGCATGTAAAACTGTGTCCACGACGTGCACTAAGGATAAGAGAGTTGTCAAAGTTGTGTTTTGTATCCCAGCATGACTTCAGTGTCTTGACCCACAGGAAGACTTCCCTGACCCCAGCCGGCCTGCTGCCCTAAGCTTCCCTGCCCCACAGAGATCCATTGAGATAGAAGAGGACGTAGGCAGGC
This sequence comes from Callinectes sapidus, assembly GCA_020233015.1. Lineage (NCBI taxonomy): Eukaryota > Metazoa > Arthropoda > Malacostraca > Decapoda > Portunidae > Callinectes > Callinectes sapidus. The sequence goes on along the minus strand of CM035189.1, from coordinate 8,751,925 downwards.
TCTCCAGGCGCCCCACTCGCCCTCCTCGTATGTAAGTACTTATGTCATCTTCTCTGCTCTTCTCTGATTGAAGTGATTCATGTCCATACTGTAGTATATGATGGTGTTCATCAAGCTCTCTATGATTCCCTTATATATATTACTTTACAAAATTATGTTCATAAGCTTGAGACTAAAAAGATGTATATACCGTGAACTCTTGACATACATTCAGCTGTAAAAGAATGGAGGGAACAAATTTCTTTAGAGGTTTTAGGTGAAATTCATATTATCTTAGAATATTAGACCTGTGACTAATGCAGGCATGTCGTCATGTATTGCTTTAAGTTTTCAAAATGTTTGGAATTAAATAAGTTAGACATTGCGTGATGCTCATCAGATTGCCTTTGTTCCTCTTCTGGAAGGCATCTGCTTTTGACTTGGATGGTGAGGAGGTGAAAGAAGCCATCTGCTGGATTCATTACTTTCCATTGTATTGCTCTCACTCATGGGAGAAAGATTAATGGAATTAAAATTACTCTTGATCTCAACAAAGCTTCTCCTTGAAGGGGCAGTGCTGGCCGCAGTGAGGCTGGGCCACTTAAGATTAAGGAGAGCCAGGGCCGGTATTTATAGAAATGTACTTAGCACTTCTCAAAATATTGACTTAACCAAGTCATTTTCCTCAATTTAGTTAGAGAGTTAAACCTAATTGTCTTCTTTGAAATGTTGCAGGCACTATGGCAGGGCAACAGTGGAGGGAGCGGCAGCAGGGGAGGTGGAGCAGCAGAAGATCCACGCTTGGCCCAAGTCTTTGCCCTGCAGGAGGAACTGCGGCAGAAGAAGAACGCCCTGGAGGCCCTCATGAGGCGCATGGGCAAGTCCTCGTCCCTTAACATGGACAACATCTCCGACAATATCTCTGACAACGTATCCGACACTTCTGACCATCTTGGGGAGACCCGGGGCACCAGTGGGGCGGCCACCTGGGGTGAGGCAGCGGCACTGCACCACTTCTCTGACAATCATTATCAGCAGTCCAGGTGAAGATGGAAGATGACTCTGCTTGCAGATTTTGCCAATTTGTTGAATGGTGTTTGAGTAATCAAATTACCATAATTACAGCAATAAAACTTACTTCATCTTCCAGATATCTAACCTTTAGACTTATGAATTGTATTATGTTTAAGATTTGCTTTTTACACTGTACTGTGTGTTTCCTTCAGTGATGATGAACTGATTGATGAAGAAGAAGCCGATCTCCCTCCACGAAGCCAAGTCCGCCCACCACAGCCGCCCCCAGGAGCCGTGTCTCCCAAGGACCGTAACCGTCACTCAGCCAGTCAGCACCGCCGCCGCCAGGACTCGGGCCGCCTTTCTGTCAACAACCTGTCTGCCACTCTTCCTACTTCTACCAGGACCAAGCACAACCGCCTTAGTGAGGCTCATTATCTTATTTCTGTATTGTTTTCCTTGTCATGATGCTCATTTCTTAAGAAAACAAATAGTTAGACATCTTAAGAGAAAATTATATGTTTGAATTGAACACTAAAGATGTGACAACTAATATGATCTGTGCCAAGATTCAGAGGTCATATTAGTGGTTTGATAGATGTTTAGCAGGAGGTAGTCAAGGGTCAAGATCTCACTATTGTGTTTTAAGGGTGATGGGATCAAATTTAGAGATAAATTTTGTGTACATTCTTGAATATGTGCTTTATTGAAGTTGTGTAGTTTTGCAGTGCAGATGATTGACTTGAATGGGTTCATTCATTGCTGTGAAGGCATTCCAGTGCTTTCAAGACCATTCTCTTTCATATTGTACTGATATTGTGATTGTTCCTTCCAGGGTCCAGCAGTGCTCCCAAGGCCCTATGGGAACCTGTAGGCACACCTGAAGGCCCCAACTATAAGTCTCCTTCCAACACGACAATGCAGACTCAGCACAGCCTCAATACTGCCCTCAATCAGGTGAGAGTGGTGCAGGCAGCAAATACACATGTACACTGCACAGCCTGAGCCATTAACTATGATTGATTAGATGGGCTTAGCATCACTGTAGCCTTTACTATCATGAAGCAAGGCATACGCATAACTCTTGGTACATGAACACTCTGTTTATGGATCTTTAAAGTTAATGAATACATATTTTTGTCTTTTAATCCAGTTTTTAATTGCATAATAAGTAATTACAAATAATTATAAATGGATTCTATGAAATATTATTGTCATGTAAGGAGTAAGAAGGAGGTCTATATTACAATGCCGCACCAAACACTCTTTTTTATTTGGAATCAAAAATATAACACTGCAATTGTGGACATACAACAACTGGGAAAAAAATTGTCCCAGGGTGGTTATCTTACACTTTCAGCTGAAAAATGCATGACCGTCAACACCCTGCAGGAAAGCCCTCTGTCCTTGGAAAAGTGGTGATGCTGGAGGAGTGGGCGTGCCTCACTAGTAATCCATCCGCGCAACTCATTTTCCTTAATTTGTTCTTCTCTCCCCTCTTGTTACTGATCTTCTACTACAAATTTAATTTAACTGATTAAGTACTAATTATATGGAAACTGCAGTGTATGCATGGTAGTAGTGTAAGTTGGTTTCCTGCTAATAACTCCAGAAGCTTTCTTTCATTCCTCCCAACTCAACGAGAGCTTTAATGATGAAACCACAATTCAAACAAAAAGTGCATACTTAGAGTGTACCTCTCAATACAACAGCTCACTAGATAGCAATTATATACAAATTCATTAAATTGAAAGAATTTAAAGTCCTGTACAATAGTAAAATACAAATATAGGATTTAGATTACATTAGTAAATTATTTGGTTTTCTAACCTAATCTACATTTTAAAAGATAAAACTTCACAATGACACAGTTGAGATACATCAAAAGACAGACCAAAGCATTGAGATATATGGTGTACTAAACTGGAATTTACCCACAGACTGTGAGAGTGTAGCTGAGCACTGGAGCTATCATTTATTAGAGTTATGTCATATTATTGATATTTATTTGATTTTGTATTGTGTAGTTTATTGTGAAGTGTATTAAGATGAAGGTTTATTTATTATTTATTTATTTACTTACTTATTTAGTGTGTGTGTGTGTGTTGAGAGAGAAGTTTTGGTAGTGATGTGTACAATAGTGAATGTCTTAAGGCATTATATTATATATATATACACACACACACACACACACACCTATCTTACCAAAAACTATCCTCCATTCCCATTTAATTCCCTATTTTTTCCCATCCTTCCTTCAGATCTCACTACTGCTCTTTCCACCATTATTCCTCACATGATACTTTGGCCATCCTCCTCCATCCTTCCATCTTCCCACTCTACCCTAACCCCCTCTACCATCACGCCTACCATTGCATCATTACACATCTTGTGTTACTTGGTCTCAGCTTTATTGCTATTCATGGTCAAAAGCTGCTTAATATGCAAGGCAATAGTGACAGTGTTAGAAGTGTTACCGAGGTGGCTGCTGCCAGGTCACTGGATTTTTCTAGAAGTTTGTGCAAGTTTCTTTTATGTGAATAGTTCATCTTTGGGTTCTTGAAACTTTTCAAGGCTTTAACTGGAGGTAGAGTGTCCTATTACTATTGCCATGTTCCTAAAAGTGCAAGATTGCCTTTTTATTCCATAGATAAATATTGTACAATTGTTAATATAGAGGGTCTGACATACATGTTGCTAAGGTATACCACAATTTTTTTTTTGTGTGTGTGTAATACTCGGTTATCATTCTTCTATCATATATTGAATATCTGAAGTGCAATCTTATCTAGGCTGAACCTGGGAGACTATTGTCTGTGTATGTCTGTGTCCTCAGCAGTGTTTGCCTTGAAAGAAACGCTCAGTGCTAAATCCTGAAGATAAGATACAGTGTGTGTGTGTGTGTGTGTGTGTGTGTGTGTGTGTGTGTGTGTACAGTTAGAGGGAGAAAGGCAGAGTACAATCACCAACACAATCTGCTTTTCATGTTGCAGTATTGGCAATGTATAGCTCTCTCTGTTGTCTCCACTAAATGTTGCATTCATTCCTAGCAGGATGGCGTGGATGAATGGTGTGGCGGTGGGCCAGGCTGCCTATCAGCCCACCAGTGTGGAGCACTGGGCCAATATGGTCACTCATGGGGTAAGTCTGAACCTTTCCTGTGTTATAATTCATCTCAGTTACATATCTCTTTCCTTCTTTCATTCACTGTATCTCTTCTTCCTTCTCCCCTTTTTTCTCTATCTTGCTATCTCTCCTTCTAATTCCTCCTTCATTGTTTGTCCTTTCTCCTTTTTCATATTTCTTTCCTCCTTCCTTCTCTGTTGCCTTACTCCCTCCCATTTTTTCCCCTCTCTCATGCTCTCACTCCTCCTTACATCCCTTTTCTCCCTTCCTCCTCCCTCCATGGTGTGAGGGTTTCTTGCCTCACATAATTGTGACCTCAACTAATGCAGAATGGACCCTCAATTTACTGTACTCATTATCATGTTAATTATAAAGTGTTTTCTTTATGCACTATGATTCCCACTACCTGAGCTTATCAGTAATTCCTTGCCAATTGCTATATCAAAGTTTTAAAATAATGCAATTTTTTCATGCATCTTATTCAGTTATAAGTGTGTCATTTAGAAGAATAATTGATATAGTGCATACAATAGCACAAAAAAAGTTGTTGCTCTTCATACCTAAGGAAACTCAAGAAGTGGAAGAAAAATTTCAAAAATTTTCTTTTTCATTTGCCATTTATGATGGAGAATTTCCATTTTGACAAGTTAGCATCATCATAACTGTCACCACCACCATTTATGTTAAGGTTTTCAGCTTGCTACACTAGCTATGTTAGAGATATTAATGCAATACCTCTGCCTTCATCATGTTCACCCAGCTGTTCGTGCTGCCAGCTATTTATGGGGCAGTGTTCATGGTGACAGCTGCTCACTGTAGCCTCCATCAGCTGGCTGCTGCCATTTATGGTTTAGGGCTGGCTGGCCTCTTCAGTGTGTCCACCTTCTTCCATATTGTCTTCTATCTTGGCTATTACAAGTGAGTTCTACTCTGCCCTTCTTTCCCTTCTTCGTAGTTCAACTTAGAAAGGAGAATTATATTTTTAGGCCAGTTGGGCTTACTTACAAATCACTACAGGGTTATATATAAGTTTACAGTATCTCTTGAACTCTTATTATTTTCTGAGTTGTTTCCATGTATCCCAATATTGTATATGAAAACTGTGAGTACTTAATTTTTTCTATAAGAAATTAAGATCAGGTGTGTGGTGCTTGGCTGCAATACTAGAACTGAAGATATGCAGAGGACAAGAATCATTCTGTAAATTGCTGGTATCTTCTTCCACAGGAAACTGAAGGAGGTGCTCCACCGTGGTGACCGGGCCATGATCTATGTCTTCATAGCCACATCTTACACCCCTTGGCTCCTGCTTCGCCCTCTTCCTCAAGATTCATGGACACTACATCTGAGGTAACTCTGAACTACTTGTTAAGGCAGCTTTCTTACTTTTGCTGTATTATTATGTATTAGAACTTGTTCTTGAAATCCTGGTGTGTGTTTGCAGGTGGGGCATCTGGGTGCTGGCTGTGGTGGGCATCCTTTACCAGCAAATGTTTCACGAGAGGTTCAAGATGCTGGAGACTGTGTTCTACCTTGTGATCGGCATCATGCCTTCCATGGCAGTAATGAATATGGTGAGTCTTACAGTGCATTGTGGGGGAGTAGGGAAGAAACATGAGAATGAGGTAGGTAGGAATACTGTTTGGGGTATTACAGGATAATATCATTCTCACAACTTAACTGACATAAGGAAGGGGAGTAAAGATTACTTTCCCATACACAATCACAGCAAATACTAGCAGAACTGACATAAAAAAGGGAAGTAAAGATTACTTTCCCCTACACTATCACACATCAGCAAATACTAGCAGACTTGTCAATATCAATAAAAGAAATCTGTATGATAAAATGGATGGTAGCAATATAGTATGTAAAATGAACTTAATGGGGAATGGGGAAGATACTTAACATACCATGCAATGATAAGAAGAGAATAGACTAAAGTTGAAGATATTTTAGTCACAATTGAGAGAGAGAGAGAGAGAGAGAGAGAGAGAGAGAGAGAGAGAGAGAGAGAGAAGAGAGAGAGAGAGAGAGAGAGAGAGAGAGAGAGAGAGAGAGAGAGAGAGAGAGAGAGAGAGAGAGAGAGAGAGAGAGAGAGAGAGGCTTCATGGGCAGGCAAGTATGATGTGGCAGTCAGATAGTAGGTGGGTATTAGAGTGATGGAGTGAAGTATCTTACTGCCTGTTGCCTCAGTATGTGGTGGATGGGTAAATAGAAGTGTTAACAGGTAGAAATGTTGAGACTGGAGGTGGTGAATGTGCTCTCAAAGGTAAGTATTTGAATGATTACAATGACTTGAGCCATGAGAGACTTAGACTTGATGCAGTGTCTATCCTATGTGTCATGTGATACTCAGTCTTACAAACTTTCTCATCATCATCATCATCATCTCAAATTTCACCATCACTTCTGATGATTTGGGTACATTCACAAGGGATGGTGAAAAATAAGAATCAGTTAGTATTCTTTATCCATGTTTCATTTCTGCCATATTCTTGTTCAATCCTTTGCTTTAATTTACATTCTTGTTTCCTCAACAAGAGATGTGAGGTAACTTGCATAACTTGTCCATAAACTTATTCTATGCAGTGCAGAATAAGATACTTTATTCTGTTAAAGGTATATATGCACTTGTATACGTCTGTACTTTTATGTGCAGTGTATCATGCTATCAATGAGAAGTACAGAAGCACTTGCAGGTGTCATTATGTTCACCCTTGCAAGTGAGTGTGTCTGAAACACATTCATGTTGGTGTGTGATGTGTTGGTTGCAGTAGGTTACACAGAGTGCTGGAGTCACTTGTTTCTTGTTGGTAGGTGTAGAGTACAAGCCTACAGTTGTTCAAAGCCATGTATCTTCCAGGTCTTCAAGGTACTGTTTGGCTTGCCACTGAGCGCTGGAGTGACTCAACCGCAAGTTGCTCTATATAAAAACCGTTTCCTATTAACTGTGTTCATGTGTGCGTGTGTGTGTGTGAGTGAGTTGCCATCTTGTGACATCAAGTTGTTGTGTTATTAGATGCTGATTCCTTGTGACAGGTTGAGCCACACAGCCCTACCCCTGTCTGTTTTGTATTACTTAAGTTGTCATCACTATTAATATGCTTGTCAATATGTGCTTCACCATTCTGCCTATTTCACTAATGTGCTAGTCATAACGGAAGTTACACTATACCTGCTATTTGGAGGTTGTGTTGTGTTAATGGGCTAATCTCTAACATTAGCATTACATACTCGTACCACAACATCATGCTCTTCCTGTTAGCACAGTTCAGCCCTTGACATCACTCTCAAGAGTCCAAGTTTCACCAATATAAAACACTGCATGACTCAACTATAAAGTGTATGCAGGCTGTATAGATATAATGAATGCTTGTTTTAATTAGATTAGAAAACCATGGATTTAAACATATTTTCATCAGACCTGAACAAAGCAAATATTTTCACTTAACTTGTGTGGAAGTTATGATATTTTTTGCTAGTACTGTGAATTAGCTATTTTGTGTGGTACATTTTACAGCAAATCCTAGCAATTAAATATATATCATGAAAGTGATGCATTTGTAGGTTTTTGCTGATGGGAAGGTTGTTGTCACCCTTTGTGGAAGGTGTAGCCAGCAGACAGTATTTGTGTGCTGCTGAGAACTCCTTTGTCCTGTGTTGGTTGTCTTCCCTGCACACCAGGCCTCTGTGGTGGGGCTGGTAAGGTAGGGCACTTCCCTCCCTTGCATGTTCATCTCCCTCTCTTTGCCTCATTCACAATCTGCTCTTCGTATTTCTTTTTCCCCTTCCTTCCCTTCCAAGGACAGTAAGGGACAGGGCCTCGACTCACCAGCTCAGTGTTCTACTGTTGTTGTCATTGCCACAGCCACACTGTATTGAAGTGATAGTGATCACATGGTAGAAAAGTTGAGTAAACACTGTGTACTACAGTATGTTGGCCATTATTATCACTTATAAAATACATCATTAGAAGTTCCCACAAAATAAATAGACCATTAGAAGTTCCCATGAAAAAAAAATTGTTAGAAGTTCCCATGAAATGCGTCACTGTGTTTTAAAATATAAATTGCAAAAGTGTCTTTGCTGTCAATTTTCAATATTTAAGATAATGTATTCTTATCCTGGAAAGTTTGGGAGGAATCAGTGTTAGTTTTAATGGAAAAATTAGGGAAGGAGAGAGAGAAGAGGAGAAAGAGAGGAGGGTTGTGTAATGTCATAGAATCTCAGCACAAATGCAGATAAAGCTGTGGCAGGAATTGAATAAAGTTACATTAGCTGTACAAGAAGTTTTGGATATATTGATTACAATGATTCATATTTAGTGAAAGGTGAAGGGATGTAATAGAAAAGTTTGTTACATCTCATTTATTGAGGATCTGTAATACTGACTTACGATTTATCCTACCTGTGAGTACTGTAGGTGTCAAGGGCCATGAAAACATCTTAGTTTACTGACATCCAAAATATGAATATCAGATTTTTGAAATACTTACTGTAAAGTCAAAGCTCCATTCCACATATCTTTTCAAACAAATTTGTGGGAATGATTGTGAATACCTATGACTTGGATTAGTACTTTGCGTTGGGAAGTTGACATATGACATGTAGATGAACATCCAGTGAGCCAAGGTGTTGTAATTGTTAGAGCAGCCACCACCCTCGCATGGCCCATAGTGTTAATAAATGAAATGTTGACACACTTAAACTACTACTACTTCCCCTGGTTAACATTCAGGTAGAAACATCCCCCATTAAGCACTAAGTATGTAGTAATCATGTGATGGTAATGCTTAGTGTAGGTTCAAAAAGAAGGCCTGAAGACCATGCTTGGCTCTCTGCTTGTGTAGATTGTCTTGGTAAGAAATAGAAATCCAATAAGTGCAAATTAGGTACATGAATGAATGTGGGTGAGTGTTGAGCCATACTTGAGGAACACACACAAGACATTCTCAAGTTAGGGTGTATATACCAAAAGCAGTGGTTTTATCATAATAGAAAGATAGATAATAGAATTCATCAAAGACATTTAACATTTAAATATGTTTTATGTTAGTATTACAGATATGCAAATATGTACTTTTTTTGTAGAAATACAGAGGACTATAAATTGGTCTTGTTATCTGAATTACATTGAAAAGCATAGATTGAATATAGACTGTAAGTAGGTTAAATATTGTGATGGTAGAGTGAAAATGCAGCCAAGTTGCATATTGTTAAAGTTGATGTCATGCTAACAACAGTCTATACTTAACATTACTGTGTAGATAAAGGGAAAAGTATTATTTATTCCACTCATGACAACAGAAGTGAGGAAGACTATTAGATGATGTCCAGATGGTTTACACAAAGGAGGGATTGAGAACAAATAAGAAAAGATGTAGGATAAACCTAAAGAATAAATGGGAAAGAACAAAATGTTGGTAGAAATATATGTGATAAGGAAATGTTGATAATTGAAAGTAAAGGTGAGTGAAGTGACTGTGTGCTGTACAAGGGGAGATCAGAGTGGCATGAGCATGCTGAAAGACAACACTAAGGAAGAATATACAGATTTTTGTTAGGTAGATGATTTAATGACCAAATATTTTTCAACACATTTAAGTGACAGTGTTTTTCTTTAAGGGACAATTCAATTGAACATTTCTTGCATTTTCTTTGTTTTCTGCACAAGAGAGGGTGGAGTGTTTTAAATCTGACATTACTTTACATATGTAATGCAAGGCCGTCTTCATCAATGTGTATGTGAATGTATGTGTGTGTGTGTGTGTGTGTGTGTGTGTGTGTGTGTGTGTGCGTGTGTGTGTGTGTTTCTAGAGTATTAGCAGGTTATATCTTTGATGCCCCTTATCATCACCGTCACTACCACCACCACTGTGTTACAGGATGATCGGTCAGGATTGGCAGAGCTCAAGCTAGGTGGTGCCATCTATGTATTGGGCGTGGTGTTCTTCAAGTTGGATGGGCGTGTACCACTTGCACATGCCATCTGGCACCTCTTTGTGGTGCTGGCTGCTTTCATCCATTACTATGCAGTCCTCACATACCTCATCCTGCCCCAGGCTGGTATGGAGGAAGCTGAGGCCTTGACACAGGGTGAGGGTCAGTGTGATGCATTAGCCTCACATGAATGTCCAGTACTCTAGGGACATAAAAGAGTTGGTATACTACACTGCTATCTTGTGGCCAAATTGTTAAGTATTAATCCTCAGGTAAAGCCCCAGAGTAGTGCCAGCCAAGATATCTGGCCAATCATCGGCAGAGCTACAGCAAGTCTGTAACAGTAACAATGGAACCAAGTCAGTGCCATATCAAGTGGCAATTTATCAGCAACTGTTTTACTTGTTATAGTCGTGGGATCTGGTCTGACATTATCATGATGTTATTGGTAATATGGAGTTTTGTACCCCAGGCCACATGCTGCTATGTAACTTTTTTTACAAAGCTGTGTGTATTGTGTAATGGACAACATGGCACTAAGAAGTTTGTAAGATTTTTTACTAAAGGAGAGTTATTTTTTTAAGAGTAAAATTGCTTGGGTAGTTAGAGTAGCCAGTACAAAGAAAGGTAATGATGCAGAACAGTCTTAGAGCACTTACTAGTAGACCATTGGGGACAGGAAGATTTTTGAGGATGACCATCTCACATTTATGGGAAGGTGAAGTATTGTAGTGGCAGGCAACAGCTTTATTTGATATTGTAAGTTGGCCATAGCAGTATGTAGAAATGAAAGGCAGTATACTCGGACAGTAAGGTATTTTTCAGTATTTATTGATTACGTATATTGATTGCATGTAAAAGAAATGAGGTCATAGCACTGACATTCAAGTGAAACATTGAGGATATTGTAGCAGGCACTACCTATGTTCAGTGCTTAGGTCTGTCCAAGCTACCTCTGGAACTCATCCTCACTTGTTTGTATTGTTATTGTGTTCATGCTCAGTGGAGACGGTCAACACACTAAAAATGACTGTGTTTGAATGTAGATCAATTGATGTTTTATTAAGTAGTACATTCTGTTAAACAGTGGTGTTACAAGAATAATTTGTGGTTGTTAATAAGATGGCAGTGCATTGTTGTTCTTTTCAGGTACTTTCAATATGTTAACATGTTCACAAGACAAGTTTTGTGATTACTGAATAATCTGAGATCAATGTTTTCAGCATGCATTTTCTTTGAGAATAATACAGATTTCAGAAATAAGTTAGGATAAACTTCACTGTGTACTTTAGTTATATCCTTGTGCAGGATTTATTAATCCTAAAAGCTCTCTCTTTTACCTTTTGACCAGGTTGTTGGTATGTACAAACCACTGCACACCCATCGTAATAACACCCTCATATTTATTTATTGAGACAATCACACAGTGAGATATCTTCTTCAGGAATTTTAGTCTTGGTGTTCTAGATGAAGTCACCAGACACTCCACCATGTTGTGATGCATTTTTAGTATTAGTGAGCAGACCCAGTCAAAGGCTGCTACATGCCTGTAGAGCATGACTTGTTAGTTTTCCCACATCAGTTGTAGCTTCATCTGGGAATGAAGGTTACTGGAGAGTTACAGAGTGTCTGTATTTTTGTATTTTACAAAATGTGACTCGAGAATTGAAAGTTCACTTTGTACCTTACACTGAACCAGTGTATTCTTGCCAAGACTCTTTGTGATGACAATGTGTCACATTTAAGGAAAAAGTACTTGTCACAAATTACAATATCCTGAAAACTACTATACAAGTTTGGCTTTAAGGATTATTGTAAACTTTCATAGGCAAGGGAAAAGGCAGTTTGAAGAAAAACAAATTTGCTCATAAAATTCTAGAATAATGCAGGAAAAGCTTTGCACCACCCTTAAAACTCAATAAGGAATTGTATTTAAATTTTCTGCACAATATAAGTCCATAGACTACAATGATACCATCTATACGTTCTAGGATAAATCAAATACCAAAGTAGGTAGAAAATCTACAGGGAGCAGTCTTGTCAGATGAGAAAGGTTTTCTACAAATTGATTACTATAAGCTGTCAGGATATTACAGAGACAGAGCCTTGAAGAAAGATGTGAGGCCTTCAGAGATAACCTTTTGGCAGGGGGACTTTGAAAACTGTAGGAGACAAAAATGAATGGCAGCCTAGGAAAGAACATTTCCAGAAAAACTGTAACCTTTACAAGTTATTAATTTCTAGCCACAGTATTGGTAGCAACCATGATAGATCTTTGTAATGGTGCTTCGAGAAGACTGGCTCCTAGTTATTCGTCTTTCCTCTAAGTACTTATTGATGTTTGTACTAAGAGGCTCATAATTGAAGATTTAAGAACTTCTTACCATCCCCTTAATCCAGAACTAGCAATTATGTAAAGGTTTAAGCAATTGTCATGAGCAATCTCTGTGCATGATCATATCACAAGGCAAGACACAATAAAGTGCAAATTGGATGGAAAAAGACAGCCTCCACTGAAATGGAAAGATAAAGAGTGCTTCACTATGGGAGGGAAAGGACTATACCACATAAGGGTATACATAAATCGAGAGACTTTTATCATGTCTATTCCCTTTTGGAAGTTAGCAGATAGATACCATATGTGAAAGTGTATCATATTTCCTCTGTTTCCTTCTCCATGACTTGTATTAGGGAGAGGCTGTGTCAGATAAAGTAACATCCTGCTATTGGTGGGATATGCACTGCCTGCAGCTAGTGCTCATAAGATGCCCCTACAAGGTGGTACCTCAGTGTGGTGGTGGTTGCATGATGAGTCTTGATAAATCATCACATCACATGAATTTTTGTTACTAATATTAGCTCATTATCGTTGCTCCACCACAACAATGAGTGAAGCAGGAGTTCATTATTTCTTAAGCAGATTGTTGCACTGTGCCTCAAATTTCCAACATTTTACAGCCTGTAGAGACAGAGGGTTCAGTAAACAAGCAGCAGGCTGGAGGTGAGCCACACCTCCTGAGGAAACACAATAGTCTGTTAGTTCTGCTGGAGTTAGCCAGCAGCAGTAGAAGCATGTGCCACAATGCCATTCCTTAGTCTCCTCACTGCCAGTTTGACAAACAGCCTTTGTCACCATTGTCTTGTAGCTCAACATTATGTTGTGTTGTGTTGTGTTGTGCAGACAACTTGGATGACATGAGACAACCATGCCTGTGATCACCTGAGCTGGTCATAAAATTTTTATGCTTGTTAACAATGATTAAGAATACAATGCAATCCATGTTATAGTTTACCATTCAGCTCAGACCATTGTGAGGAATCAAGCCAGTCATCATCCAAGGCATGCTCTATTACAAAGCAGGTCATTCATCATGTGTCCATCACAGTAAGGATTCATATCCTGCTATACTCTTATGAGGTGGTTATGGTTCCAAAGGATCTACCATTCACATGAGAGAGGGATAGAGGGCAAGAAGTGATATGTGTGGGCTCCTTATCATCACAAACAAAAAGGAGGCCTCACTCTTAGCTGCTGCTCTCACCCAGGTTAGCTCTCATCATACTTTCCTATGTTTGTTGTAAGAAGTTTCTCAAGTATTTGTTGCTCTCTTTTGTCAAAATATACTCTATAAGTGCTAATCTATTTTGCACTTAGTGGAGCAAATTTACAGTTATACATGTATGTGGCTACGATGTTTGTTATTGGGTGTAGATGATGATCTGAAAGAGCTGCATGTAAATATAAATTATGTGATGGTGTCCGGTGAAGGTGAAATGTTCAGAGTTTAGGTGTGTTTGTGAATTATGTTATTTATTGTGTGATTGATAACTTGCTATAATATCTTTGCAATAGGATAGTCCACATGAGACAAACTCGTTAAATACAATAGAAAATTTGATAGATTGTAATTATGAGTGATTTTACATTAATACTAAAATATACTAAATTCAGGAACATGGTTCTTGACTTATTGCCAAATTCAGTATTTCATAATTGTATACATTTTCTCTCTTGGAGACCAAACTAATGCAGTGTTTGTGTTATACTCAAGATGTGGAAAATTATAGTAAAGCCTTGGTCTCACTGAATACTAAATGATGAATAATGAGCCTCTAAGCATGATAATTTTTCTACAAGTCAAGTTATTCAAGAAGCTTGGGAGACTAGAGATGCTTAAAGGCAGGTTATTCAACTAATGAGGCCCGTCTCTGAACATGGCGTTAATTTCAAATTGATTGAAGTCTAGCAAAAAGGATGTGCCAATTTTTGTCTACGAGGCACATACATGGCAATATGTAGCTGAACGTGGCACATTGTCAACAAACGTTTCTCCATGTGGTGCTATGAGATTCCTATGTGGCTCTGTATGGCTCATATATGAATGTACCTGCGATTCATGGCCGAGTGTGGCTTTCAGTCATGGTCCATTTGAGGCCGCTACCGTACACATGCGAGGTAAATAGTACTGCGTAGAGGTTCTATAGAGGCTCCTTTGTATCAGATATGTTTCAGATGGAAACGAGGCTAATTATTCAACTAATCACAAAGTTTGATAAAAATTCATGTGAGGCTCATTGTTCATGGCTTTATTATTAGGTCGGACCAAGCCTTAACTCTGCAAAATTTCTTACCACGCATCACTAAAAATTTGGAAATTTTCTTTTTATTACAAACAGTAGTGAAAAGATTAAAAAACAAATAAGGGTTAGAGATCAAGACAGGATACCAATCATCACTAGAGTTGTAAGTTGTAAGTCATGCCTTTCCATGGTCATATGTTTTTATTTTACTGTTTAGAATGATGAGCTGCTCTCCCATCTCATTTCACTTCTTCATACATACCAATTTATTGTTGATTACTAATGACCATGAAAATACAAATGACAGTGTTTGTTGGGGAAACTTTTCAACCTATCCTGTTCATGTATCATGCTACAATCAATTTTGTATTCTTAACATACAAATTAGAAATAGAGAGAGAAAGAGACAGGTCAGGGATACCTTCACTTTGCATTCAGACATGCCATAATATTGAGAACTCTCAGCTCATGATCAAGGAAGTTTGTCTCCTGAGCACTCGTCTTTTCAATATCCTATATAATTTTAAGTTTTATGGCATTGCTACCTTCTTCCCCACCAGCTACAATACTGCATAGTGATTTAGGGATCATATTTGATATACTAGATGTATCAGGTTCTTGTCATGTCATGAAACTACATAATTACTGTCTCCAAAATCTTATGTGTCTGTATTGTATGATGCAGTAGGAAGCCCCTTAGTCCTCCATTCTCTTCTGATGACTGTGCCAAACTTTAATGTATCATCACATTTCAAGCCTTTTATTTTCTTATCTTCTTGGCCTACAGCATGAGTTAGCATTCTTACATTACATAATTTTTTGTAAGGCTTAGATGGTCAACTTCTTATTTTTTTGTGGAGGTTTGGTTAATCAGCCTAAGCTTTGGTGGCACAAGCAGATTTTTAGAAAGATTTTGCAGAGGCTGCTCCCAAAATGCAGTTCCCATCAAAGATGAGATTCATAGGATGTAGGTGAGGTACTCTCCATCTACTCAGCAATGGCTGGAAAAACTGGGCAGGGTCAAACAAAACTGATCTTGGGTTCTTGAGATATGTGTGGACTGTTCTGGATTGCTTTTCAGAATCATCATGTAGATGATGAAAGGCAAGACTCTCAGTTCCTGCAAGTTTGATTATGTATGGCTTGTAACATAAACTGGGGCACACAACAAGTTGTTCATTGATTTCAATAAATAATTGCCTTCAGCAGTTAGTGACAAAATGTACTGTGCCCCGTGGATGACCAAAAAATAGGCCTTGGAGGGAAATCAGTAGTGCAAACAATAGTCCTTCTTGCCTTGCCACTTTGATGTGTTCTCTTAATGGGAAAAATGTAGTAATGTTTAGGACAGCCATTAATGATATAAACAATTTCAACCTATAATAATATTTATATGAATGACATCTCATGATGTACTGTATGTGTGAATTTCCAAGGTAATTCACGGGGTTTAATTTAGGGTTTTTCCCTGCCTTTATATTATAAAGATAGAGAAGTAATGTTAATGTGATGAGCAAGGTACTTTTTTTTTTTATCTATACAAAGTGGCCATTTTCATGGGAATTTATGGGCTAAAGGACACCATCTAATGGAGGCCTCCTCTCTGAAAGCCCACCCACTAGAGGACCGTAACCCCAAGTGGACGCCCAATTTCCACTCAGACCGTAGTCAGTATTCGAACCTATGCGCTCGGGGATCCCAAGGCCCCCCAGAGCGCAAGCGGTTCCACTGTTGCAGTACTACATGCCTGTACAGTGAGTCTCCCATCTGACATGAGTGAGCCCATCAACATTTGCCAACACTCACTGAAAGGTGTTACTGGGCTAGAGGTGAGAGGCAAGCAGACAGAAATTAGTATGCCCCTAGGACTAAGGGTGGAGAGGGCACTAGCACAGCAGGTAGAGAGATAGGCAGCAACTGCACCACACACCTATATCAAGTTGCCAAACTCTAGTATTGTTAACAGTGATGTGTTCAGAAAGTGTTCCCTTGTCTGTGCTCTTCCTCGCAGTTGTGTTCGTGTCTTAGAAACCTTTGTACTAGTGTAACACCAACAGTGACTCAATGTGTCATGCTAGGGTTTCTTTAGGATCTAGAGAGCTGATCCTTTCTAGAGTGAAGTAGAAAATTATGATAAAAATGAAGTGATAAAGAATTTGTTTATTGTGTAGCTACTAGCCCTACTCCAAATGTCTGTGGTTGTACTTTTTAATATTGTATTTGTGTATGTTTCAAAATAAATACTTCAAATTTAATATGTTGTATAGCACAAAGTAATCCTTGAAGGATTATTCTTCCACGTACACATAACGAATCACCACCCGAGTTTTAACAATGATTTGTATGGGTCTTTGGAAAGAAAAAAAAAAAAAACATCGGATGCTCGGAGTCACGACGCGCATCACGCCCTGTCGCGTTGCGTAGCGCAGCGTCGAGCCACGGTTAAAGGGCTATGCCGATTTTTGGCACGAATCACAGCGAGTCTGCCGTGGTAGCCTGGTCGTTATAGTTATATCTGCCTCCACTTTAAGTTACCCTCAAACTCGTACTTTCTATAAAACCTGAAGGATTTCGTTGTTGCTTCGTGTTAAAGGAGACAAGGAGAACTGATGATATGCTAGTATGTTGCCTCTGCTGGTCTCGGTCACTCCCTTAATCTGTCATATTTGTGCTTGCCTTTAAATTAACGCAACATGGAGCCAAGCTATTTCCACTGTTCACCGGTATTGACAATGGTGAAAGTTGACAATATGCGGGGATATTCTCTTCGTCAGCGTCTATTATTGCCTGTCCTTGTCTTTGTATTAGCGCTAGATGCAGGTGTAATCTTCATACAGGCTGGCAGTGTTCGCTGTTCATCGCTACTGACAGAGAGGCGGGTTGACAATACAGTACTGTCTACAGTGGCGTCGTCTCCGCTAGCCTTTACTACATGTCCTTACCTATTGGTACTGACTTGTCTTGGGCTGCCGTAGTTGATGTAAACGATGTGTCAAAATGAATCGCATCAACGCGACTCGATTGGTGTAGACGTAAATTTGCCAGTCACCAGCCCATGAGTGTGGGTGGAGCTGAATAAGCAACCAAACGTGTTTGACCAATACAATGATGGAGGTAGAAAACAGGATGTAAGCCAAACAACAACGACTCCTTAGCTCACTTGAAGTTCATCAACACGTAATATTTTTGTATCCCTCAAATTCTTCCGTGGTTTCAGACACTGATATTCACCAATATTCTTTTTACATTCAATCAATTTATAAAAAAAAACTAGTTCTCACCAATAATTCTTAAAGGACGCAGTGCTGGTGGACTAATCACCTGTAGCCTATACGAGTCTCGTCCATTCGAGTCGAGAAACATTGGACAAAATACGCTCTTCGGACCAAGAAAACTAAGACTACATAATCATTATTATTAATACCATTATTAGATGGAGGATTCAACATTGATTGAAAATATAAACGAATAAATATGTACATATATTAAGATTTCAGCACTATCTCCTTCCTCTTCGCTCCGCCGTCCTTCGCTCCGCCGTCCTAAAATGAAACGTGGGAATGCCGAGGTGACCCCCGAACACCTGTACAGGTGCGCCAGATGAATGGAACATGTCAGATGGTGCACGTCATTTTCATCGGCGGTGCAAGGACGCCCTTTATTTTCAAATTTCCCTTCGTTTCACGTTCCCATTCATTCTTTGCAGAGTTGTCAGATGCTACGATTAGTTACTTTGAACACTTTCCTTGCGCGGCCAGACCAAAAGCTCTTGGTCACTTCAATCGTATGCCTAGTACACAACTAGCATTGGGTCAGGCGGCGGCCTTACCCGAGCCGCACCTACACGGACTCGCTACTGTAGGAAGGACTACCGAAGTGGGCACGAACATACCTGAAAGGAATAAAAAAGGACATATTACGTTTGGCATAAATGAGATAAGGAAGGTTAACATTTCATTCCATTGTTTTCTAAAAAATATTCTCATGACATAATTGAGGAGGGGAAGGCGCGTAGAGGGCAGCGTTGCATGTATACTCATATACCTACCTGGTGGGGGTGGGGATGGGCGCAGAACCACAAATGATGGAATCCTGAATGTCCTCTCGGTAAGAAGAAATGATGTTTATCTGTATGGAAGTGTCGAACAAGGTCATTACCAAGAGCAGAAACATAATACTTGTATGTATCAAACGACCGCAACTGAAATCTCCCATGGTAATCAGCATTACACTTAAAGTTGTGTTCATATGCAAATATTTTTCAAAGGAAATAGAAACTTAATGGGAACTAACGTCACACTCCATAAGTCTACTGCCACCCTTCCCTTCCAAGCTTACCGTCTTGGTAGTGATAGGATCCGCTGGGCTGGCGCTAAGGACCCCAATGCCACCCAGCGGGTCCTTGGACTGCTCAGTTTTCTTCATTTCTTGCTTACCACACACCAGTAAATACGTGCCTGTTATCAACATCTGCCAGGAAACGTATGCCATCCCAGGGGCACGGCCACAAAGATACATGTTGAGAGAGAGAGAGAGAGAGAGAGAGAGAGAGAGAGAGAGAGAGAGAGAGCGAGCTATACGTTTGTCATGTAACTTGGTGCTGATAAGGAACGTAATTGAAAGTACAATTTAATCACAACCCAGAGTTATACAGTAAATGACCGTCTAAATCCTAAACATTGATCTATTGATCCTACGGTGCAGTGGTGTGTGTGGTGTGGTGTACCCTGACGGCGATCACTCACCACGAAGGCGTGCAGTGCCACAACGACGGCCGAGGTATTCCTGAACCCAATGGTGTCCACGAGATAGCCTGAACCTGTCCTGGAGGTGAAGCGACCGATACCAGACAACGACGTCCACAAACCCGCTACACAACCATGCAGTCCGGCCTGGTCTGGCAGTCCAGCACCACTGCACAATACCAAAAATGACCAAACTTAAAGATAAGTATAATTTGCGATTGCAAATTAAAAAATAATCTTACTAGGAGAAAGGAGAAACAAAAAAATTAACAGACTGACCTTTCCATCTCCTTCCTCATTATCCCTCTCCCCCTTAAGACAACAAGCAACTCACACCGCCTCCCGCATGGCGTCCACCACCCCTGCCACTTGCTGGCCGCCGATACCCACACCGTTGAGCGACAGCGACAAGATGACGGTGACGATAGTCCTGAAGGGAGGCAAAAGAGCGAGGAAAGAACAGGGAAGGTTCCCGAATTAAGAAAAAAGAAAACAAGAAAAAAAACGTGGATCATGAGGAGTCTGACTTCTGAACTAACCTTTCGAAAGGCAACCCCGGGATGGGTCCCAGGATGAAAAAGGAAGTGAAGGCCAGGATTGAGGAGAAGAAGATAAAAAGCTTGGTTTTGTTACGGTGGCGATCACACAGCCAACCCCAGAAGGGAGACGCTAGGCTGTTGATTCCGTCCTTGAGGCCGAACAGCAGACCAACGCAGCTTTCCCGCAGTCCGAACTGAAGTCAAGGAGAACATCTTGGTAAGGAAACTGAAGACATATTGGAAATATGAGAGAGAGGTGGGGGGGGGGGGGTGCTGAAGAGAATACAATAGGGTTAGAGAGAAGAGGATACAGAATTGAAAGGCAAAGAGGTAGCAGGAAGAGAGGAAAAAACCTAGAGACGACGAAAGAGAGCAATGAAGTTTGACTTTCTACTCTTTTCAGAGTTACCTAAGGAAAGCAAGAGGCGTGTTGTCCCTGCAGCGCCTCCTGCTGGTACAACTCACATGGCGAAGCACTTGTGGCTCAAGGTTGATGGAGAGGAAGCCATTGCTCATGGTGGAGAAGATGAAGGTGATGAAAGCGATCCAGATGGTAGGGATGCTCACCACCTGCCTGATGGAGACCTCCCTGTTGTCCTGGGGCCGCTCTGCTCCCACTGTACGAATAATAGGGAGATCAATGATATCTCTGTATATTCTGCACACTGTCTTGCTTATCCTGTATGCCCCGCCCAGTGTGTCTCGTACAATGACCTATTCCCTCGCACCTGCAGCTCCCACGCACTCACTCACCCACCCAGTGGCGTACCTAGTATTTGTGCCACCCAGGGTGGCCCATGGCCTTCCAGTTTCCCGCCCTTCCTAGAAGTGATAAACGAATCATCAATAGCTAGCAAGGCATAATAAAGTAAAACTGACATCTCTGAGGACCAAAAGTGCCGCCCGGGATGGACCGCCCCCTCTGCCGCCCACCCCCCTTCCCTTAGCTACGCCACTGCTGCACCTACCCACCCATGCTACAGTCCAGTCCCCAACACAGCCATCGGCACGCCCACACGCTGCACACCTCGCACATCACACTCACGGGGCTCGTCTGGAGGCAGAAGACAGCACATCATCGTCATGCACACTTGCAACGTCCCCATTACGAAAAATGGCAGTTTGAATCCGCCCTCCTCGATCAGCTCACCAGCCACCACGGGCCCGAACATCTGAGCCACGTTCATGCACGTCCTCGTCCACGCCTGCCAATGAGACCCGTGGTCCTTATGAGGCTGTTTAAGGTAAGTTATAGTATCTCGTATTTAGTAGCACGTGAATGGCACAGGGCTGGGAGTGGTGAAGTCACACAAACTCAACTCCTCCCCAAAACACTGCTCCCAACATCCCCTCCACTAACTTATATCGTAACATTCTCTTCCTCTACCTCCTCCTCCTCCAACACCAGGAATACTTACGAACACTTTCGCCATTTCATTTGGAAATTCTAACCCAATGTAGGCGAAGTTGGCGGTGCTTGCTAGCGCGTTGGCAGTGGCGTGAGCTACGCGGACGAGGATGGCTACAAGTATGAACGGCGCACCGGGCGGGAACCATTCCAGTAATCTGCACGTAAACGCACACAAAAACACAAAGCTATTAATAACCTACCAAAACAAACAAAACTATTTACCATCATACCGAGAGAGTCAGATTTTCACAGACGTGTGTGTGTGTGTGTGTGTGTGTGTGTGTGTGTGTGTGTCGGATCACACACACACTGAAGTACGTACAGCCACAGAGCTGCATCTTACCAGATGTGAGGACAAACACATTGAAATAAGGCATGCAACTGACAGTGCTGCTGTCTGTCTGTCTTCCTCCTATAGCACCGTGTGGCGACACAACCATGAAATGCTGTGGCTTCAGGACACGGTGAACCGAGGACCTCCTGTATTATACTGAATAAAAAAAAAAAAAAAAAAAAAAAATGTGTGTTCTCACCCAGACAGCACACAGCAGACGCCACTGGCAAAGACACCCGAAGTGAAAGCGAACTTTATGCCAATCGTCCTCAACTGCAGAGAGAGAGAGAGACAATATTTCCATCAACACCAGACAAGCAGAAGGAATGATTCATAGCATTATTAAAGTGAAAGAACAATGTCATAAGAAATGCATCCCTCATCTCCCCCTTTTCATGATTACCTTCACTTTCCGTCTTTTCTTTTCTTTCGTCCTCTTACTCTTTAATCTGCTCTCTCTGCCTCTTTCCCGACATTTTTTCCTCTCGCAAACAATTCTTTTATTTCCATAATTGCCTCTCCCTCTCACTCTCTCCCACCTCACTCGCTAGCCTCCACCTGCTGCTGACCAGTGACCACGCACCTTCTTGCCTATGTAGGGAGTCACCAGGAAGGTTGTGAGGCAGTTCATCCCTATGATCAGACCAAATATGGTAGAGTTGCATCCCTTCTGCTGCGCCTGAGGGAGAAATAAGTCATCTCTCTTGGCAAATGAAAATGTTTATCATTATTTCATCATTATCGCAATTGTGAACTATTCCATAACCGTCGCCATTATGCCAACTATATTCAGTATTTATATGTGGCAATAAGTTATGGTTGAAAACTGCCATACTTCTGAATAAAGAAACTTAATACAGGATTTCACTTGCCAGAAGGCACAATTCAGAGAGAAGATTATCACCGTGTCAACCACGGCATTGTCTAACCTGCACTTAGCTTATCACATCTTGAACAATTTTCCTCCTCCTCTGACAGACAGAGACAGACAGACAGACATGGCCTCACCAGTTTGGGGAAGAACGGTGGGAAGAGGCAGATGGCGAAGGAGCTGGTGAAGGTGGAGGAACAGACCACCAGCAGCAGGAACCACTGGCGCCTAGTGAACATCGACAGCCGTCCCTCATCCTCCCTCACAGACACGCGTTTCTTCCGCCGTGGCTCCGGAGCGTCGTCAATCTCCCGACGACGGCGACTCTTTGGCGTGCTAAGCAGATCCTTGGACTCAGTGGTTGGTCTGTACACAGGGTAGTCACTCGTGTCCACCGCTGCCGGCACACAACACGCGATTACTGGTGTGTGTGTGTGTGTGTGTGTGTGTGTGTGTGTGTGTGTGTGTGTATGTGTGTGTGTGTGTGTCATGCCACAAAACCTCCCTCGCTGGCGCCAGACTCACCTTGACTTTGGTCGACAGATAGGGTGGAGTGAGAGAGCGGGGCCTCATAGCCACGGGTAAAATCTGCCGAGCTGTTTGAAGCTGAGGACGAAGAGGAGGAGGAGGAGGAGGGGAGGGAAGAGGAATAAGAGGAGGAAATGCCACGTAGCGGGGGATCCTCTCGTTGTGGGCGCACATGACTCACCGCTTCCTCGTATGTGGCCTGCCCGCCCTTCGCGCCGTCCTGGAGTGCCATAGCAGGACCTGTGATGTATGGACCCAATCTAAGGCGTTTGCTTCCACGTCTTGTAGGCGTAAACGACACAGTCTCTCCTCTAAACAGCAATATTAGAGTACGTTCTGTATCTACAGTAGACGTCTGCCTCATGTTCACACATTTCCAATGCGCACACCGGTGTCTTGCATCCTATCAGCGCATAAATTCCCGTAAAAGGCATTGTATTAAAAAAGTGGTAAGTTTGCAGTTTCTGCCAATACTTTACATCTCTACCCACACTCCCCCACATCCCCTCCAACAAGCTTGGGGGCATGTGGGGAATCGGGGGTATTGGGTGAGGGAGACATATATGAGCGATATATGGAGTTAAAAATCTAGGGAAATTTTCATAAATATAGGGAAACTAACCTAGAAATCAAGAAAATTCCCCAAATGAAGCAAACAAACAAATATATACCTATTCAAATCCCTCTCCACTAGTGCAAACCTATTCTAGCAGGGAGGCTATGCCCCTCCTGGAT
This sequence comes from Callinectes sapidus, assembly GCA_020233015.1. NCBI lineage: Eukaryota > Metazoa > Arthropoda > Malacostraca > Decapoda > Portunidae > Callinectes > Callinectes sapidus. The sequence goes on along the minus strand of CM035189.1, from coordinate 8,728,119 downwards.
CCCCCTTCTAATTATCCTAACCTGACCTAACCTAACAATGAAATTACCTAAATGTAGGCAGAACCAAACACTCATACTAGGCGGGGGGCTGTGCCCCCTGGACCCTTCTTTCTAGCTGGGGGGCTGCGCCCCCTGGATCCCCCCCCTCTAATTATCCTAACCTAACTAACCTAATGAAATTCCCTAAATGTAGCTTGGGGGCATGTGGCGATCGGGGGTTTTGGGTGGGGGAGACATTATGAGCGATATATGTAGTTAGAAATCTAGGGAAATTTCCCTAAAACTAGCGTTATTATGAATTTGCGACAGGTAACATGGGGTTCAAAATGCTCCCAACAGTGTGACTTAGACGATGAGGCAGTTTACTGTGCCGTGGTATGTATTGTCTGAAACTGCAATAATACCAAAAATGTAATGGATGTTCTGAGGTTAACGCAGTGAAAACGTTATTACCACCGAACACCACTTCTCCAATCCAGCACCGTCACACAGCAGGGCGCCTACCTGCACCCTCCATGCGTTAACCAATAATGATGTGCTGGTCAGCAGACCATTACGGTTACCATCAGTTCATCCATCAGGAGTGATTAGTGCTCCTCCATTCATTGCTTCAACCGTCACAAACACGCAAGGTATTTCAGAATTTTGTAGATCGGCTGAAACAAACTAATTTGCACTGTTCACATTACCAGGTGCTCAGTTCGCACAATATGTACAGATTGCGGGGACACACACACACAGCAGACGATGTACTGCTCGCCTCAACACACTATGCTAGTTCCCACAACACCTGACAGACTCTGCCGAAATACCATAAAGTAAAAAAACCACGATATCTGTCACTCACTCATGGCAATCGTTGTGCCGCCACACGTGTAGTGCTCCGCCGAGCCTTCACAACAAGAGAACCAGCGTCGTGGCGTCCCTCACCGTCCACTAGGATTGCTACGCCTCGGCTCGATCATACATCATGTTCGAAGCTCCATCACATTACCTCCTTCAGTACTGGGATACATTTTCACGTTCCGTTTTGGATATGATTACATGATTCTAGTGACATTAGGAAAGCTGTAAGGTCAGGGGATTAATGGCCAGAGTCATCAGTATTCTAATTCCTACATAAGTTTCAGAAGTTGTATGGAATTGCCAAATAATAATAAGAATATATATGAAACTGAGTCATAATATTGAAGAGGATAAAGTCGTTTCCATTGATTGATTTCCACCACAATTTGCTGCCACACGGTCTAACTAAGGATTACGCCACTTGATGCACCGCAGGGTTAGTGTCATCATTTCCACCGATAAACTAAATTTCAGTATACCTACGACTGTAAAAAAAAAAAAAGTCAAATTGTTATTGTTGTTGTTACTGTCGCAAATTTAGGTTCGGTAAGTATCGGTGCTATTCAAGACTAATAAACGGCGTGAGGAGGTGAACGACACTTGGCACTCCACTGCAACACAAAGCCTACTTCAATGTACCATGCACTGCCACTTAATGTATGCATGTTCACTACTGCCGAGCCACCTGCTGCTGCTCCACCTGCCCCAGTGTCCCTGAACTCAAGGAGAACCACCACCCAGCGACATAGACACGACCGACACGACTCACGACTGGAGGGGAATAATAGATCAATAAACAAGTAAACTAATAAGTAAATAGATAAACTAACGAAACTTTGCCTCGACAAACACACTGCGACCATCACTGTCTTTATTTTTCACGTTGAATGACACTGAAAAATTGTAACTCTTGCATTTCAATAGGGAGAGAAATACACACACACACACACACACACACACACACACACACACACACACACACACACACACACACAGAGAGAGAGAGAGAGAGAGAGAGAGAGAGAGAGAGAGAGAGAGAGAGAGAGAGAGAGAGAGAGAGAGAGAGAGGAGACAAGACGAGATCAAAACCTTCCCTAGAGTAAATTTCCAGGAGTGTCAGACCGCTTCTTTGACTCTCCTGGGATTGCTGACGCCCGCCCACCTCCCGTAGCTCGTGGCGGCGCACCGTGTCACCGCAAGTCGAGACGCGCAGACAGAAAGGAAAGACTGTCTATCCGCCCACACCAAGGAACCCCACATATACACAGGTAGATAGATAGATAGATAGATAGATAAATAAATAAATAGATAGATAGATGGATAGACGGTTTAATTATCCTTAGTTTTGTAGTCATAAAAACAATACTAATCATGAAAAGAATCTCTCTCTCTCTCTCTCCCTCTCTCTCTCTCTCTCTCTCTCTCTCTCTCTCTCTCTCTCTCTCTCCTCAAGAACCAAGAAACACCTGTATTTATCATTATTTCATTAAACTAATAACGACTTCTATTCAGATAGTTTTATGCCTTTTTTTTCATCTCTCTCTCTCTCTCTCTCTCTCTCTCTCTCTCTCTCTCTCTCTCTCTCTCTCTCTCTCTCTCTCTCTCCTTACTGTCATTTCTCGGCACTCAATACCACTACTGCCCCCCACACTCCCCCTCCCCTCCACCCCAGCCGGCGCGACTCAAGGAGAGTAAATATTGTGAGAGGGAAGAGGACCCTTAATTGGCACATAATACTCCCTCGGGGCCGCCTTCCTCGCTCTCTCACCGTTCAGGAAGCCAATACTGCCGCCCTCGTCTTATCCGACACACACACACACACACACACAGTTGCAGCACCTCGCGACAAGACCATTACCTCTCGCACTGCAAAATCCACGGGTGGTGAGTGAATGCTTTACGAGGGAGGGTTATAGTGGTCAGCTGGCCTGGCCTCCCTTACTCCCTTACACAATGCATAGCAGTGGTTCACTCCTCACTCACTGGTCGACTCTCCAATTCTAAGGGTTCGAGTGGTGACTGTATGCAAAGGTGTGTGTGTGTGTGTGTGTGTTTAACGAGGTGGTGGTGCCTAGCGTTGAAGAGAGAGAGAGAGAGAGAGAGAGAGAGAGAGAGAGAGAGAGAGAGAGAGCTTGTGGTATTGATGGCAGTGGCAGTGGCGGTGGTGGTGGTGGTTGACACCCGCCAGAGCCGTCAGCAGCATCAGTCGTCGTTGAGCCGTGGCCGCCTCCACATTAGTGACAAGACATCCTCCCACGCGTCCCTCCCTCTCTTCCCCCACGCCTTTCCTTCTCACAGCCACAAGTGAACCATACATCGACGCTGAACAGTAAGGATTGGAATGATATATTGACTCGTTTATGATTTTTTATCTCTGATTATGTTGTCTTTCGGTGTTTGAGTTGAAAAGTTTTTTTCTTCTACATTTCTCTTCTTCCTTCTTTTTCTATTGATTTTTTTTGTGTGTTCTTCATTAACTTTTTTTATATTTCTTCTTTTTGGTCACCTGTCTCGTCCTTAACTGACGATATAAAATGTTGCTCAAATAACTCTGTGTGTGTGTGTGTGTGTGTGTGTGTGTGTGAAAACTTGATCTATTATTTCTTTTCTTCTGTGTTTGTGACGAAGTACTACGCAAACTGAAGCGGTAGTGAAAATTGAACATACGAATGTAGTATGTTCGGTGCCACATAATATACTCGACAGTTAACTTTTTCTCTCTCTCGGGCAGCACGGGAAATGTTAACTGTGAAGCGGCTGCAGTCCACGTGCCCGCTGCTACTGCTGGTGGTGTGCATATCAGCGCAGCACTTCCACCTGTCCCGTCCTCGTGCCAGGCCGCCTCGTCGCCACCCTGCTATACTGACGACTTCCCTCACTGACCACTGTATGTACATGTAGTTAATATATTAATCTGTTATTGAGTACAGAGATAGAAATTAATATGTCTCCAGTTTTTCTTGTTCCATTACTTATGAATCTTTCCTTTGCACTGTACTATATACTAAAGTGACCCAGGCCATAGGAGACGCTCTGCCTCCGCCAGCCCTGCGCCCTGCCGCTGCCTCACCGCCACAGGGGAGGGTGGCCAGGTGGCTTGCGTCCTACAACAGGGAGCTGCTTCACGTAAGGCAGACACAGGCGGGCCAGTCGTGGGAGGCACTCACCGGATCAACCAACACCTTTCCTTTCCCTCACCGCCTTTCCGCCGCCGCTGTGGTAGGCCTCCTCATTGCAATACTCAGGCAACTATATTGATAATATACGTACGACAATGAAGTAGTGCACAACCTTTACTACAACTTTGGTGCTGTCTCCCCTGCCTTGCTGCTCCACGCACACCACTGTTCCTATCACTCTTTGTTCACTTCATCTGTGCGGCCATCACGCCCTCACCCTTTCCAATCTCCCTCGGCATATTTGCCTTTTTATGCAGAGTGTCTGCCATCGCGCCCACAGGAAAACTGAGACGTATATTACATGTCAAGTTTTTATTTGCGAATATAAATTTGTAAGATGAGCACTATGGACACACACACACACACACACACACACACACACACTCTCTTATAAATTATATATATATATATATATATATATATATATATATATATATATATATATATATATATATATATATATATATATATATATATATATATGTACACTGGGTTAGAAAGAGACAGAGGAAACCTGGCGGTTGGGAAGCGGCGCACTTCTTGTTTGTAGTCCTTAACCTCCATCCCCTCCTCGCTGCCTCAGGAGGGGCGCGGCCTGGCGGCGTCGTCTAGTCCGTCTTTCTTAGTTCCGCAGGAGATTGATGTAGAGTCGTCATCACTTTCAGCTGAGTAGTTGACCAGGAACGCCGCATAGGAGCTGGCGAGGAGTTCCTCTTGACCGGGACGGTGACGTGAAGTGGAAGAGGGAAAGTGTAGGAGTGTCGCCTTGTCTCCTTGCTGCTGCCTTGACGCTGCTCGCTCACGACGTCGCTGGCGGCGCTGGTGGGTTTTCTGCATGCGGGCAATGAGATGTAGCAAGTTGTCCGGGGGTTGCATCCCGCCCTCAAGTAACAAATCTCGCAGTAACAGCAACAGCGTCGCCTGCAGACCTGAGGAGTCCTGGACGGTGCTGGCCTGGGGAGAGTTGAGGCCCAGCAGCAGACTCAGCAAGACCTCCAGCACGCCATCGCTGGATTCAGACATGCAGGTCTTCATGGTGTGTTCTTTGATGCGCGGCACAGTACTGGCTGACGGCAGGACCCGGTGAGCAGTGACTAGAGGAACAGCGTCAACACAGGGTGCAGCACACGTGGCGTTGAGGTGTACAGTGGAGACTGCTGCGCCGCAGGAGGAACACGGTAGCTAGGAGGAGGCACAGCGGCGACTGGCGGTGGCGGTGGTGGACTCTGGGGAGGTTTGGGCCATTGGGGATCAAGGTGAGGTCAAGCGGACACTCCCTACTTGTGTTTCAGCACCTCTGTTCGTATGCCTGCCCCGCATTGCTCTTCACTTCCAAAACAACGTCTTAACAGTGACACGCAGTAAAGCAGAAGTCAAGTCAGGACACAAACAAGCAGGTAGTAAGCCAAATCTGGCCAGCGTGGCGCCAAATCTTCCTGTGGTAAAGTGGCGCATACGGGGACGAACCGGTGGCTCATACTGCATTCGGTCCACTCTTCCTCTCGCGCCGCTGTCATGGCCTTCTCTTTCCACTCAAGGAAAGACAGCGGATTACTTTCAAGCAAACCAAAGTGAGCTACGAAGTGAGTAGAGAGGGAAGCACGATGCAATAATCACACCTCACCCACCATTCAAACAAACTCGGTCTCGTCCTCCTTCTGACAATGACATTCTCTTGTCCCGCCCTCACCCGCATTCCTCACCCAGCCATCCTCACTAAACCCCCTTCCTTTTGTCTAGTTCACACCTTCTCGCCTACTCGCTCCTGCACCCCCCAGTCCATCTCCCCCTCCCCTTCACTGACCCGTCACTCTCGGCAGGCTGAATGGCGGGAGCGGCGGGTGCAGGAAGCGAGCTGCTTCTCCAAGTGGAACATGACAGCGAAACAGCGTCGTATGCTGCACCTCATCACCAGAGGCCCACGTTACACTCAAAAGCAGGCCAGGTACAGTACACAGATACAAACACAAAGGTACTGTATCGTAAAAGCACCATACACACTGCCAGGCGTAGTATATACATGGTACACTGAAAGATACACATCGGGGATTCCTTCTCGGCAGATCCCTGAGGTCCCTCGTGGGGGAGATGCGGCGCCAGTACTCCAACGCGACTCTTACTCATGGCGGTGTTACCTTACGCGGCGAGGGCGACGTGACGCATCTCATGAGGACCTGCCGCGACCCTGGCGTGCTGTTGTGGGCGTGGCGGGCCTGGCATGACACCATCGGACCCCCAGTACGCCCAATGTTCACTCGAGCCGTGAGAGTGATGAACAGGGCGGCACGTCGGGGAGGTGGGTGGGTGTGTGGTGCGGGACAACCCTTCCTTTTCCATCCCCTCCATTCCCTCTCCGCCTGCCACCAGGCCTTGTGCTCGCCATCACCCACTCACTCATTCACTCACTCTGCCTTCCGTCACTGTCTGGATGTGTATTAATCATAGCGACACATTCACATACTTACTCTTTATTCAGAGATGAATAAGTAAGGAGAACCAAGGAAGACCGGAATTGATGTATATGCAAGTATTACCTTGTAGTAATGGTGATAATGATGATGACGATGAGGAGGAGGAGGAGGAGGATAATAACAACAGTAATGGTAATACTAATAACAATGATAATAATAATAATAATAATAATAATAATAATAATAATAATAATAATAATAATAACAATAATAATAATAATAGTAATAATAATAATAATGATAATAATAATAATGATAATAATAATAATAATAATAATAATAATAATAATAATAATTATTATTATTATTATTATTATTATTATTATTATTATTATTATTATTATTATCATTATTATATATCTTGGGGGCAGCAAGGGTGTCCACAGCCGCAGTGGTGTGTGACAGTGTGGAGTTTAGATAAAATTTTAAATCGAGTGCTTTACTGGTTTGAGGAAAATGCAATTGTTTAAGAATTATGTAAGTAACCAAATAATGGAAAAAGAGGGTTATCATTGAACCTCTGGAGCCAACACTGTACCGCTGTGAGGGTAGGTGTGTCTCATCCTTGATGTCCACACTGTGCAGGCCACTAACCTTCACTCGGAGGTGGATCTCAGGGCGGTGCTCCTGCAGGATACAGCGACATGGGCGCCGCCTGGCGAGAGGAGCTGGAGCTGGGGCGTGAGGCGCGGGGGGCGGTGGCAAGGCTGTACCGGCAGGTGGCTCCCCTGTACCGCCTGCTGCACGCCGTGGCTCGTGACGCCCTGCAGCGACAGTACGGCACACACCTGGTGCAGTACGACAAGCTTCTCCCCGTGCATCTGTCAGGTGAGTGAAAATTTAGTATATTAAAAACCATAAAGAATAAGAACACAGATTATCTGAATTTAACATAGTTATCCCTTATTTGAGTTTTCTTTGATGTATCTTGAATAGAAGAAATGATTTTTGTATTGATATCTATAGTAAATACAACGATCTGGGTTTAAAGAAGTGAAAGAGTGGTGTGTGTGTGTGTGTGTTCTTACTTAGTTGTATTTTTACAGGAATGAGTCAAGCTCGTAATGTCCCGTCTTTTAATACTGTTTTATCATATATTTTGTTAATGTTTTTGGCTCACACTACTTTTTCTGACAATTGATTCCACTGATCTATTGCCCTATGTGGAGAGCTGAACTTTCTCACACCTTTCTTTAATCTTTTCTTATATAATTTTTTGCTGTGATCTCTTGAAGCTAATTGTGTATATATGTATTTGCTTCAAGAGGTCACAGCAAAAAATTATATAAGAAAAGATTAAAGAAAGATGTGTGTGTGTGTGTGTGTGTGTGTGTGTGTGTGTGTGTGTGTGTGTGTGTGTGTGTGTGTGTGTGTGTGTGTCATTCCTGCATGGACGGACGTGTGGAAGTGCCTGAGCAAAACAATGGGCTATTTATGAAAATCGGCGGCCACCAGATGTCACTGGCCGGTAAGAGATAGCTGAGCCAAGCAAGATATTAACTATCGCGATTTTTCTGTACTTAACCAAGCAGTTGTGTGGCATCGTATCATTATGCACAAGTGAAGTAATATAATAGCATTTTAGCAGTACACTGGAAACTTGTAGAGCCATCTGGTGGTTGAGCTTCATAAATAGCCCATTCTTAGAAGTCCTGATAGTTATGGGAGCCACAAAGGACGCTCCTGGTGAGCTGAGCTGCGTACAGTACAGGAATGTGTGAATCTCGATGTTGTTGCAGGTGACTTATGGGGCCAAGATTGGTCGTCCCTGCTTGACCTACTGCTGCCACAACCCGCACAGACGACACCTGCTTATCCCGCCCCCAACCCCCCGCCACCACACCCTGCTGCTGCCACGGTCAGAGAGAGAGAGAGAGAGAGAGAGAGAGAGAGAGAGAGAGAGAGAGAGAGAGAGAGAGAGAGATATCTTTTCGTTGAAGACTCCTAAGACATGCCAGGAGTTTCTACCGCGCACTTCTCTACGTTAAAAGTTCGCTACGCTGAAAGTTCCTGTATATACCTGAACTTCAGCGTGTGCCAGCTATTCTTCACAGACCATTCCATACTGATTGACCTAAACTCTCTCAAAGAATGCAATGTTCAGCTTCCAACTGCCCAGGAGCAACAGGTGATAATATTTAAATGTCACTTAAAACTGTGTGGAAGATTTCATTTGTATTTATGTAAGGCGGCGCTCACGACCAAGGAGGATCCAGTTACTCCTCACGTGATGGTGTGCCGGAAGTACGAGTATTGATGCATCTATGCATGATTCATCTTCTGCTCTCAGACACAACCTTGTCAATAAAGCAATAATGGTAAGTGACACACACACACACACACACACACACACACACACACACACACACACACACACACACACACACACACACACACACACACACACCGCTTCTCTCCAACAGGCGGCACAGCGAGTGTTCCAGGATCTGGGTTTCCCAAAGCTGCCTTACCAGGTGGTTGCCCACGCCTGGCTTGGAGGCTCCGGGGAAGGCGGCGGGCCAGGAGGGTGTCATCCCAGCGCCCTGGACATGTTCATCCCGGGGGACTACAGGTGAGGCAACGTCGGGAGCAGTCTATGGCTGAGGAGGAAGCGCTAAGAGAAGGTTTGTGTATGTGTGTCCAATGACTGAGCCATAATGATAATCATGTTGGTGTTATTTTCCATGGCTATCGCTGTTATAGATGATGTTTCGTGTGTTTATTAATGGCGCGACAGCCGTGCTGGGTGGTCGACAGCTGGTTCGCTCTGAAGGAAACTTCAATGTGGGTAATCATTTCGCGTCCTTTTAGAAACAGATACAATGGAATTTTCCTTAGAAAAGAATGGTCGTGTGTCATTTGTATGGACGCCAGGTTACGACACTTGAGACCACGCCAGACGGTTTGTGTCACTTAGAGTTGTGCATGTAGTACTTGCGCCACGTTTATCTTGCCTAACATGAAGGCAGCAGCCACCACCTCTATTTTTGGCACAACTTTTGGATATTTGTATTTTCCATAACAACTGGTACATGGTTATTCTTATTTCTAGCCATTCCTTAGACACTTTTACCTGTTATAAGAGGCTTTGTGCTGTCGCGGCTGTTTTCTGATGATGAGGAAATACCTGTCTCTCCTTCTCTGATCTACGTTTAGATAACACACACACACACACACCACTATGGCACCCCTCCGTCGTCCTATACAGAGTGGTGGTGTGCCCGGGGCGAGACAGGAGCTCTGCGGGACGGGAGGCCTTGCACGAGCTTGGCCACGTCCACTACTTCCACGCGTATCGACACCAGCTGCCTCTCCTCAGGGTGGGTTCTGACGCCTCCCAAACCTGCCTTGCTATACCTGTGTCCTTCACTCCATCCCCTGGTGTCTTGAATGCAATCTTGATGTTGTAATATGCAAATAGAAGACTGAGTATTTCTGCAGGAGTCACTTCAGTACAGTAATTGAGGCAGAAGTGTGTGAAATAGAGGTTTGAACCTTCGGGAAAAGCCTACTTATGCTAAGCGAAGAAAGGTCAGCTGAGGCATCAAGATGTCAGACGTAGTCACCGGCGCGCTGAGGAACATGTGCTCGCTGTCATCTCTTCTCCCTCAGGACGCGCCCAACGCCGCCCTCCACGAGACCATTGGTGACGTTGTACACCTGACGACCCTGGCACCGCCCTCCCCGCACCACGCCCACACCCTTCCCGCCCAACACCTGACGGGTGAGCTTTCCTCCGCTCAGAAGACAGAATAAAGAACTGTAGACGATATACCTCGCGAAGGTATACAAACCAACACTATACGACCATTTTTTTTTTTTTCTCTCTCTCTCTCTCTCTCTCTCTCTCTCTCTCTCTCTCTCTCTCTCTCTCTCTCTCTCTCTCTCTCTCTCTCTCTCTGCACCAGGTAACGCCCTACGAAGGCTGCTACAGGAGGCCCTCACCAAGCTGCCGCGCCTCGCCTTCGCTGCTGCCCTGGACACGTGGCGATGGGACGCCTTCCAGGGCAAGGTGAGGGGCGGGCGGCGGTCAGTGAAGGGGTGAGGGAGGGAGGGAGGGAGGGAGGGAGGGAGAGAGAGAGTAATGGTGGAGGAAAAGTGGAGGAAGGAGAGGTGTGTAAGGAAAAAAAAGAGGAATAAAAAGGACGAAGAGAGACATGTTACAATCGCTCTTTTTGCGACACTTATATTGCTGTTACTGATGATGATGATGATGATGATGATAGTGATAATGATTTGGCCCTAAAAGTGATAGTGAGTAGGTAATGAGAACATCAGAAAATAAAGAAAGCTGCCAGCATCCATCAGCAACGAATAAGCTTAACTAATTTTTATAAGGATGGCACAGAAGGGCCCGCGGGGTTGAAGAAGGTTGATCTGTTGTGGCGAGAATAACTGAGGCTACACAGAGAATGCCGCCAGTAATAACAATAACAGTAATAACAGCTATCATGACATAGCACTGCAGAACATATCACTATTAGTGGTAATTAGCTGAGATGAAATGTACAGTACATGTACTGTACAGTGAATATCCTTCTTTGGCTAAACTCAGCGAATGCCATCTGAAACAAGGTATTTAAATACCAATACCATCTGGTTTACATGTATTGATAACTACTCATATTTACACGATATTACCTGGCCATTTTTCAAATCGTCCGATCTACCTGCTGTTTCAAACTTCCGTTAATCCTGATATCCTAACAACAACAACAACAGAAGCATCATCATCATCATCAGCAACAACAACAATAACATCAACAACAACAACAACAACAATAACAACAATAAACACTGTAACAACAAGACCACCACCTGCAGGTGTCGCCTGAGGATTACAACGAGTCGTTCTGGCGTCGCCGCGCACATTACCAAGGTGTGGCTGCCCCCGCGCCCCGCCCCGCCCTCAGCTTCGACCCCGCCGGGAAGTACCACGTGGCGGAGAACATTCCCTACATGAGGTGAGAGTGTGGCGTCTCCAGAAATGCCCTTCCTTCAAATCCACTTCTGACAGAGTCCCTTACCAATGGATTTACGTTTTGTCTCTCCCTCCCTTCTTTCCTTCCTTCTATACGTGAGATAAGATGGTGTCTCCTTATTTCTCCCTTAAAATTGTGCTTTCTTCTATCTTTTTGACCAGAATTCCTTACCAAATGGTCTTACGATCCTCTCCTTCCCTCAAGTTATTCCCATCTTTTTTTCATTCATTTTCCTCCATGCAAGTCCCACCAGCTGTTTCCCTCCCTCCTTCCCTTTCCCCCTTAAATTACTCATACTTTTATTTCCCTTCCATCCTAAATCACTGAGCCCTTCCCATCCTTTTCCCATGTTTCCTTCCCTATAGCTTCTAAACCATCCCTGATTTCCATTCCTTTTCCTTCGCTTGCCTCCGTTCCTCTTAAATCACTTCCTTTCATTCTTCGTTTCCTCCTCTTCCTTCTATTTTATTATCGTGTTACTCCCTTATTCAGAAACAATTTTGCGAGGCCACAGAGACGAATAACCGGTTTCTGAAGACAGTTTCTCGTTATGATAAACTAAAAACCTTGCTAATCTATCACCAGAACTATGAAAAATACTCTTAAACACATAGGAGTATCTATGACTAGAGCCTTTGTAAAGTAGTGCTGGTGAGAGAGCAAAATCATTTCAGAATACGGGCCTTAGTTCTTTATTCTTCCCCCACAATTTTCTTCGTCTTATATATATTTTTTCTTCAAGTTTCTTTCTTTAGTCCTCCATCCACGTTTCCTTAATATATTCCTCCGATCTATGCTCCTTTCTCATTTCCCAAGATTTCTACACGCAGCCCTCCCTTGTCCCTATCTCTTGACTCCTTCAGCGTACTGTTACAGGTATCTGGTGGCAGTCGTGGCTCAGTACCAGGTCCATCGGGGACTATGTGAGGCTGCCTTGGGTCGCCCGCTGCCATTACCACCTCATGAATGCCCCGCCGCCGCCATACGCACTGCCATCCCCCTCCTCAGGTAATACTCGTATATATTGAAATGGTACAGACTCTGGCCATTAATCTTCTAGCCACCATAGATCCTCCCAAACGTAAGAAGAAAGAAAGAAAGAAAAAAAGGTCTATGCATACCTAAACTCGTGGTAAAAATGTGTTCCAGTATTGAACGGGTTAAAACCTCCTGTAATTTCAACTATGGTCTCCTGAAAGTACTGAGGGTGATGCACATAACAGTAAGTACTTCAGAATACCAGCAAATTGTACAACATCTCCCAGACACACAGACGGCGTACAGAGTGTTCCTTCTTTCCTCCCGGCAAGGAAGGTGATGGCTGCGGGCGCCTCGATCACGTGGAGAGAGGCGCTACGGACACTGACGAGGAATACTGAGGACTTGGATGCCACTCCCCTCCTGCAGTACTTCGCGCCGCTTACCCGCTGGCTGGAGCATCGCGTTCGCCACGGCAACCTCACTCTCGGATGGTAATGGCTCATCCCAGCCCGCTGCTCTCAGCATACCCACCGTGCAGCACCCCGGCCCTGTTCTTATAAGCCTCTCTCTTAAAAGCGCCTGATCTTGGTCACAATCCCGTAGCCCCGAGTTTTCAGCCTGGCCCAGGTTGCAATATCCCAAGCTTCAAGTGTACTGACTCAGCGCCAAACCTACAGCCTACAACATTCTAGAGTGATACTCGAGTCTCCCAGTTTTGCAAGCCTTTGGTGTAGCTGTTGTTCTCTCAATCTTCTATTTAGCTCCGTATCCTATAAAACTTTTCATCTTTGTAACCTTGCAAAGCTCTACGGAACCATTAGATATTTCAGCACCACACTTTGCTGAAAGAGTTCCATACACACCTTTGCACAGCTTCAAACAGTCCTTCACAGCCCACACAACACTACTGAAGCCTGGCACATCCCATCATGTGTGTAATGTATCCAGTATTACATTGGCCACATCTGCCGCAGTGTCGCCAGTCGTGGCATAAAGAGAACTCACACCTACCCTTACTCTGTCCTTCACTCCGCCTCTTCCTTCACCTGGAAGTTACAATAGCTGACTCCTCCATTACATTTCCATCAATGACTCCACTACCTCACCTCCTCCTTCACCTGCACACTAATTGTACCTGCACACTCCACCACGCCCCCTCCCCCCTCTCGATCACACCACTGGCCACCTTCTCCTTCACCTGCATTAACTGATTCTTCCATTATGCCTTCCCTCGCCCCCTACACTCCACCGTGCACCTCTTCCTTCACCTACACGCTAACTGACCCCTCCGCCACGCCCCCTTCAATCAGACCACTGGCCACCTTTTCCTTCACCTGCGTCAACTGACTCTTCCATCACGCACCCCTCCACCCGGACACCACGCCACCGTGCACCTCCTCCTTCACTAGCACGTTAACTGACCCCTCCATCACGTCCCCTATCAATGACACCACTCGACACATCCTTCACCTGCACGACCACAACAAATCCTCAAGTCTCAATCCCTCCTCACCTGCGGCAAGTCCATGGCAGTCACAGGTCATCTTCACATCAAAGGCTTCCCTGTATATCGCTAAGAAGTTCTCTGGCGCCTTGCTTCAGAGCCACTCCTGCCCTCCCAGTGACGTGGTGATGTGGAGATGGAGTGCAAGGCTGTGGGGAGAAGGAACACATGGATTACTGGAACGTCGAATGGTAATAATAATAATAATAATAATAATAATAATAATAATAATAATAATAATGATGATGATGATGATGATGATGGAAATATAAGAAAAACAGTAATACTTCTTCATGTCCTCCTTTTCCACCTCCTCCTTCTTCTCCTGGAACACTGGAATAATGGAACACTGCTATGATGAATATAAAAATCAAAATAAAAAAATTGCCATACTTCTTTATCTCCTCCTCTTCCTCCTCCTCCTCCTCCTTCTTTTCCTGGCCCTGAGAGCGGCGGTATTTCATCCCGGCGAGGCACCAGGTGGAGGGTGGAGGGTGGAGGGTGCGGCGAACAAAACTGTCAAGTGGGTGGCGCCGTCTGGCCGTCTCGGTTGACAGGGCCGCGGAGGGTCACCCGTGTTATTACCAGCGGCTGGAGCCCATATTTGTCGCATCGGGTAATAGGCTTCCTCAATGCGACCTTCCCTCCCTCCATCCCTCTCTACCTCCCCTCCACAAGACCCCACCGAGGGAGCCTAACAAGCTTAAACCAAAGGGCCTCCTCCTCCTCTCCTCCTCTTCTTCGTTTCCCCTTCGTCCCCTCCCCGCAACCTCCCCCCGTCCGCGCCCCGAGGCAGTGGAGCATTCATAACCCGTTTTCTGTTGTATGCGCGTCGAAGAGAGAGAAAAACGGGGATCCCATCACAGCTGTTTGCCAAGGAAGGGAGTTTCCGTAACGTGTCATCCTTCGTGTATTTTTGTAGTCACTCAGCCTTCTCATGAACGTGATGCAGTGTTCCTGTGGTGACCGTGGCGAGGTGAGTGCGTCCCTCAGTCTGTGAGGCTGTGAAGCAGCAGCCGTGTGTAATCTGTTAAGAGGAAAAGTAAAGTATGTGCGGCAACTGTAGTGCTCTTCCCTTCCCCACTCCTCGCTCTGGGCGGTAATGTTACCCCGCGGCACAAACTTTACACCGAACCCATTCACACAAACACTGCCGAATTATGGGATGTTTGCCGATAAAAGGCTTATTGAAACCGCATCAGACGGTCCTTTGCCTTGGATGGTCCCGCTCACAGCCACCCTCATGCTCCCAGACACAGAAATTCGCTACTGCTCTTGACTATGAATCTAAAAACTTTATATAGACGCGGATACAAGGCACGGGCGGCGCGCACAGGACGCAGAAGGCAGCAAGAAACGAGGCTTCTGAGGGGGACGTCCTCGTCGAC
>CM035189.1:8705268-8710268 GCA_020233015.1 Callinectes sapidus | reverse complement strand
CTCTCTCTCTCTCTCTCTCTCTCTCTCTCTCTCTCTCTTGTGGAAACGATCTCTTGTGTAACATGGATAACAGCAGTAGTAGCAGCAGCAGCAGCAGCAACAGCATTCAGATTCCCAGAGCATTTCTCTCTCTAGAACATAAGGAAGAGGTTCTTTGCACACTCGCCGCTCACTCTCAAAAGACAGAAATGACCAGTAATTACCATATAATATGTTTTATTACAAAAATACAACAAGCGGCAACAAATAATTATCTGGTATCTTTGGTCTGGGATATAATGATAATAATAATGATAATACATACATACTAAGATAGGCAGCCTTCGACCGTCATTGCTTGCCTATACGACTATATACAGGAATTATTATACATCGCCATCATACACATTTGTCTCTGCGAGGAGAAGGAAGGGGAGATGGATGAGAGGGGAAGTAAGCCACGCGGAGCACTGAGGGCGGACACGTAGTACGTACAGTATGTATAGAGCGCGGGAGGGCGTTAAGTACAGGGGCTCAGCGGACACACAGTTTAATCGACCGTCTAGTTATTGCCTCCACGCCACAGCGACCCCGAGCGAGGCCCGCCAATGAGCAGCCCCGGAGACTTTAACTGTAGCGGGAATCGAGCGTTGCGTACGGCGCGGCGCGGGAGTGTCTGCGCGGCACACAGGAGAGGGTCGGGGAACACTGGGTGCACATTTTGATGTCGAGGGGCCGCCTGAGGGAAGCGAGGCCGCTCAGGCAGCATCCTGTGCCACCACGTAAAGGTACACTTGAGGAGGAACTACACGGTAGGGCCTCTCAGCGTCGCCTTGCTGGGGAGGACGACGAAAGGCCGGCGATGTGATGGAAGGCTTTGAAGGATTGGGTCCAGGGAGAGCAAGGCCCTCCGTCAGGCTGCGGAGAGGCTCCTCGACCCATCAGAGGAGGTAAGAGATGGACGCTACCCTGTGGGAGTCATCGATGAGTAAGTATGAGCTGGACCGCCTTGTGGCTGTGGTATGTGGATATAGTGCATGGCACAGGTGGCACAGGTGACACAGGTGGCATGGGAAGTAGTGAAGGGCGGGATAGTAGGGACAGGGAGGGCATTCCTGGGAGTATGAGTCATATAAACATTCGTAAAGCATCAAGTCAGTCACCTTGTGGCCCCACAGAGCGGCGGGCATGGTGGTGGTAGTGACAGCAGTGGAGATGGTGGTGGTGAAGGATCGCGACCAACAGGAGATGTGAGGGCATGAGGGCAGCGTGTGGTGGGCGGATGGGTGGACGGGGTGCGGGGGTCGCCGAGGACGTTCCGTAAGTGTGAGCGTCCAGGCGAGGAGGGAAGCAGGAGTTAGCTGGGCCTCCCGCCCACCACCGTAATGGGCCGATGGAGGTTTGAGCGGCGTCCGGCCTCCCCCACCTGCGCCAAGAGTGAGTTCCGATACGCGTCGTGGTGGGCTTGAGATGACAGGCCGCCCAGGCCCGCCAGCAGGCCCCTCGGCGGGGCACCTGATGGATGGGCGGCATCAGACAGCAGGTGGTCGACGCTGAAAGCGGCGGGAGGCTGCTGGGGGGGTGGACTGAGGGTAGTTGTCTTGGGCAGACCTGTGGGTGGCGGCGGCCCAGGAGGAGGTGCCCCTGGACTCATGTGGCTGGCGTGCAGCAGGCCGGGATAATAGGTGGGTGGATATCCACGGTACAGAGCTGCAGCTGCCGCCGCTGCAGACGCCTGCTGGTACAGTGTGGAGGAGGCGAGGCCTGATGTAAGCGCTCCAGGAAGGGCGCTCATGGGCCCCCCGAACCCAGCAGCTGCCGCCGCTGCTGCGTACGGCGCCAGACCCAGAGGAGAGTAGCAGCCGAAGCGTGCGAGAAGGGACTGCTTGAAGGCGGCGAGTCTGTTCCTGGAGGCGGCGGTGGAGCGGCGCCGCAGCTTGCCCGTGGTGCCTCCGATGAAGACGTCGTCGGCCGAGGGGTCGAGCATCCAGTAGTTACCCTTGCCTGGGTCATCGTAGTGGCGCGGCACCTTCACAAAACACTTGTTGAGGCTCAGGTTGTGGCGGATGGAGTTCTGCCAGCCCTGCTTGTTCTCGCGGTAGTACGGAAAGTTCTTCATGATGAACTCGTAGATGCCACTGAGCGTGAGGCGTTTCTCGGGGGAGGACCTGATGGCCATCATGATGAGAGCGTTGTAACTGAAGTGTGGCTTCTCATGCTTTTTCTTTTCCTCACCATCCTTCTTTTTGGTCTCCTTCTCTTCTCCCTTCTCTGCCTCCTCTGGTTCAGAGTCAGACATAACAGCAGCGGGGGGACTGCCAGCACCCGTCACATCAATGTCCTCCTCCTCTTCGTCCCCCGCCGTTGTCATCTCAAAATCCTGCAGGCTGAGGTCGTCGTCCCTGGCTGGCTGCTCTGCTGTGTCTTCAGGAGCAGCACTGAGGACAGCCTCTGACAGCAGGGAGCTGATGGAGAAGGAGTGTTTGAGGGGCGCCCCGGAATCCATGTTGCTGGTGCTTGGTCGGTACGTGCCACCGCAGCCAAGGTTCACCATCGTGGTCGTGCTCACTGGTGCGGAAGGAACGGAAGCGTCACACACCGGCGGGACACACACTACCTTCCCTCACGGTCGCGGGACTGGTGACCTTCTACCTGTCCGCCCAACATTTTACTCACCTCGACTCCTCCCACTGGCGCGAGAGCACACCCATCACAGGGGCTTGTGCAGGAACGCCCCTCCCCTTTGTGGCGCCGCCCGCTCATTGGCCGATAAAGGCGGGGAGGCGGAGGTACGTGCAGGGCTCAACGACGTGCCTGATTTGAGTCAATATTTGCAGACACACAACCACCCACCAAGTCGGCATAAACCAATACTTTCCTGCCGCGCTTCTCGCCCCAAAACTGTCTTACTCCTTCCAAAAAAAGCATTACGTGGAGGAGAAACACTCAGAGACACGTAAGGGACACGAATAAACTGGTAGATAAATCCTCTCCCGGTAACTCTGGTGGAATTGTCGACAAATATCTTTTCTTTCCAGGTGAAAATAGCGAAGAAAGGTATTTTCACACCTCTCCCACGAGCTGTCAGGTCGAGGCGGGAGGATTACTGAACAAAGGCGGCGTCCACCTCAGAGCCGCGCCGAGATGGGTGGCGGTGGCGGTGGTGGTGGTGGTGGTGGTGGTGGAGGTGAGGGGATGTGACGAGTAGGGATGGGATGAGGTGATGTGGCTATGATGATGTAATAGTAAAGGTAGTGGTGGGTGGTAGTGGTGGTGGTGGAGTCGCAATGTAGTGGTTGTGGTAGACTTAATGGTGATGGGATGGTGAGAACGGGTCGGCGGTGGTGACTCATCCAGGTGGTGTTGACGTGGTGTTGAGGTGAGGGTACTAGTGACGATGGGGTGATGATGCCTGGGTGGTGGTGGTGGTGGTGGAGGTAGTGGTGAAAATTAAGTATGACGAGTCAGTAATTCCCTGCATGGAGGAGAGGTGATGATGAGAATAGTGGGGTGAAGGTGGTGGTGGTGGTGATGGTGATTGTGATGAAGTATTGAAGTAATATACGTAGTTATCCTTCCCCCCCCCCCCCCCTCTCTCTCTCTCTCTCTCTCTCTCTCTCTCTCTCTCTCTCTCTCTCTCTCTCTCTCTCTCTCTCTCTCTCTCTCTCTCTCTCTCCATAATCAGTCTTTATCACTCTTTTCGTTATTCCCTCCTTCCCTCCCTGCCTGGTGCCGTACCTCCCAGCCTCCCTCCCTCCCTCCCTCCCTCTCCACTAAGCCTCTCTAGCCTCCCAATCATCACGTCTCACCTTCCCAATCAAGGCAAAAATCACTTTAAACGATATTTTAATAGGCACAAGACCGAAGCAAGACAGCCGGGGATTAGCACCTCTTTTTCCTCTCCTCGCCTCTCCTCGCCTCTGTGCCTCCCTGCGTCATTTCCTCCCCTTCCATCGGCCACCGGCGAAGCAAGATAAAACACCGGCAGGAGTGGGCGGCTCAAATGATGTTTTAATCGCTGTGTGACGAGCTGCGGCTACGAGAAGGATTAGCACCTTGGTGTTAGCTACGGGTGGTGGTGGTGGTGGCGGTGGTGGTTTGTGGTTAACGTAGTCCGTCTCTGTCGTTCTGTCTGTCTGTCTTTCTCTCTCGTCCGTGTTCAGCAACGCTCTGCCCTCTCACTATTACAATTTTCTAAGGCCACAGAGATGATAAATGGGGTTTTTCATGTTAATGATGCAGAAATCATGTCGATCTACCTCTAGAACAGTAAAACACCTTAAACATTATTGTAAATTGAAATAAAACCTTTTGAAATAGTGGAGGTTAAGCACAGAAATGTTTGAGAATACAAGCCTGCAACCCGTCCATTTCTCTCTCTCTCTCTCTCTCTCTCTCTCTCTCTCTCTCTCTCTCTGAATAGCAATTATGAGAATGAAAGGATATTGATAAAGAAAAAAGTTCAGAAGAAGAAGAAGAAGAAGAAGAAGAAGAAGAAGAAGAAGAAGAAGAAAGAAAGAAGAAGAAAGAAGAAAAAAAATATTGTGATGATGATGAATGGATGAAAGAACAAAAAAGACAAAAACAAGAAAATAAAACCATCACTACCACCACCGCTAGCACCACCACCACCACCACCACCACCACCACCACCACCACCACCACAACAACAACAACAACAACAACAACACCCTGAGGACAGCCAAGAGAAGTCCCTGGCCGGTGTTCAAGATTGTGTTGATTACCGACTGCTGATGAGGTCCCTGACACACACACATACACACACACACACACACGTTTCCTTCCCCCACCCCACATAATTACGCACTTAATTCCCAGGTATGGACATTAACAACAGCGACAACGTAATGGTGGTGATAGTTGTAGTGGTGGTGGGGGTGGTGGTGGTGGTGGTGGTAGCAGAAGATGGTAATGGTGTTGATAGTAGTAGCGGTAGTAGTAGTAGTAGTAGTAGTAGTAGTAGTAGTAGTAGTAGTAGTAGTAGTAGTAGTAGTAGTAGT
>CM035189.1:8666940-8690601 GCA_020233015.1 Callinectes sapidus | reverse complement strand
GAGAGAGAGAGAGAGAGAGAGAGAGAGAGAGAGAGAGAGAGAGAGAGAAGCATATTTTTTAAACATTTATAGACTTATTAATAGCCAAATTACAGTGCATTATTACATATTTATATGTCCTATATAAATGTAACTCCTTGTCTTAACATTGCTTAAAGGAGAGGACAAAATTCGCTTGCATTCGTGCAGATCTGTATTAGTGGGCCACCTGTCCATGAGTATGTCAAACAGTCATACTCCACACTCTGCAATCTCTTTACTTTACTTAAAAGTATTACAAGAAAGTGCACTCTGACTGGTTGTTTGCTTTACAACCACCTTTATTGTTAGCTACAGTGAACTATACCAAGATATCAGGTGGCAGTGACCAATACCAATCTTTCCTTTCATGATTCTTGCTTATTTTGGACTACCAGACAAAGTCATGAAAAATAGTAGGGAGCAGCTGTGTAAATGTTCTCAAGTAAAATTCAAAGCATTCTCTCTCAACTGTTTGATTTGGTGCCTATGTATGTGCATCACCTGTCAGAGTTTTGAGAGGTGCACCACTGTGCCACTAATCCCTTAGCGGTTAAGAAGAGGCCAGGGGAGCCCCAGTTAAAACACACTGGATTGGGTAGTGTTCTTAAGGGAAAGTTCAAGGGTGGCATGATTAGGTTACATAAAGTCAAGTTAAACTAGATTTTTTTCCCCAGTTGTCAAAAAATGTATCTTATCCTTAGATTTATTTCACTTATGTCCAAATTTGTCTTCTCCCACCCTAAAACTCTGCTTTCCCACCTGAGCTTGCTGAGGGACAAAAGAAAATGAGAATGTGTATTGTGAAGTTTTATCTTTTAAAATGTAGATTAGGTTAGAAAACCAAATTCTACATATTTTTACTCCCCCCACACAAAAATCCTATATTTCCACCAGATTCCAAATTAGTTATGATTGATTAGCAGGATAGGAGGAAAGGAAGGGAGCCTAAACAGGAGTGTATATCACATTTGTCTAAGTCCTGCATCCATGCATTTACAATCTCTCTCTCTCTCTCTCTCTCTCTCTCTCTCTCTCTCTCTTTTGCATACTAAAGGTATAGAATGTAGAACTCACACGGCTGAGTGGAGTGAGGATCCTACGGGTGGTACAGCTGAATTGTTGGTATGGTCATCTCCAGCGAGGCGGCGAGGCTAGGACAGGGGCCGGATCGGGACGTACAGAATGACACTTGGATAGACAGCAGGCCTCACATAGCCGTATATGAGGTGTGAGCAGCGTGCAGGTGTGGGGGTGTACAGGTGCGCTGCCAAAGTCTCGCCCCGCCTTCTCGCCGCCCCGCCAGCGGTCCGCCTCACCTTCACCTCACCTGTCAGCTGTTGCGCGGATGGTCTAGTGAGGCACCCGCCCACTCCTCCAGCATCCCCTTATCCAAGGAAGCAAGCAGCACAGGCTTTCTTGCTCCCTTACTTTTATCACACACTGCAATAATACATTTCAAGGCTGGCCCGTACCATTAACCACGAAAAAGGGACCCCGTTAACGAGGGCTTTCCTGTTGGCTCGACGTTCATCATAGTGAGGCCTGCGTGTGTAATATACGAGACGTTGTGAAGGTCCACCCTAAAGTTAAACAATTCCCAAGTACTATAATGTGTCTTTGTTCAGTAAGAATATTGGTTTTCCCTGGATTGTCAAAAAAGAGTGTTTGGTGCGGCATTGTAGTTGTATATAGACCTCCTTCTTACTCCTTACATGACAATAATATTCTCATAGATTTCCTATCAGATTTTTGTATCAACAGGGAAGTAATAGTTATGGGTGATTTTAATCTGCCTTTTATTTCTTAGTCACTTGGTGGAGAGAGAGAGAGAGAGAGAGAGAGAGAGAGAGAGAGAGAGAGCGAGCTACATAAACACTTTAAACACTTTATTATAGCCTAGGTTTATACATTATATTATTGAGTATACATTATTGGCCAGCCTATGTATAAGCTTGATGCTTTTCAGGCAAATGAGAAATTAAATGTATATGACCTAAACTAAAAACAATAGACAACTTAAAATAGAAAAATCTATCATGAAGATAAATAAAATGATAATATGATAAGGTTTATATAGAATATATTATCTATATCTTGTTAAAGATAGGGAAGTATAATGTTGAGTATGAAGATGGATGGGATGACACAAATGGTTAGGTGATATGAATTGATATGTATATGAGACAGAGATAATATAGATGGGTTTAAAAACAAAGTACAGGAAAGATGATGAAGGTTTGTAGAGTTAGTGTTGTGAGATCAGGGGGAAAGTACTATAAGGTATGAAGGTAGGAAGTGACTGATTAGTATGCATCCAGCAAATGATTCTTTAGCTTGCTTTTGAATTTATTAATAGAGTGGACATTTTTGTATTGCAAGGGTAGCGAGTTCCATATTGTGGGGCCTAGGTAGGAAGTCGAGTGGCGGAAGATACTAAGGCGATGGGCAGGTATACAAAGGCATTGTCTTTGTCGAGTAGTGTATTCATGTGGTGGAAGAGAGACATTAATTTGTTTTTTGTACCTGGTTGTTGCTGTGGAAAGTTTTGTTGTCTTCAAGTTTTAGAATTTTCATGCCTTTAAAGAGTGGAGCTGTGTGTTCAAGATATGAACTTTTTGTGATAATCGGGATAATCTTTTTATGAATAAGGTTTATGCAATTTAGGTGTGTAGCTTGAGTGGTAGCCCATATCGGATTACAATATTGTAGGTGTGGGTATATATGGGCATAGTACATTGCTCTAAGGATCTCAGTAGGCATAAAATCCCTTATTTTATAGAGCATGGCAATACAACGTGAAAGTTTCTGGGAAATGTTATGTGTGTGAAATTTAAATGTAAGGTTTTCATCAAAGGTTACTCCTAAGAACTTAAGTTTACTTGTTCTAGCTATTTGATTGTTTCTTATTTTTAATTTTGGTAGGTTATTATCAATCTTGTTTGAGAATAGCATGAAGTAAGTTTTATTGCTGTTTATGGTAATTTGATTACTCAAACACCATTCATTTAATTTGTTAAGATCTGCATTAGCAGAGTGGAATAATCATATCAATAGAGGTACGTATTTGTACTGTTTGTCAGCGCGTCCATGGTCCAATTCTCGCTTCTCTTGGGTGTAGTGGTAGCCAAGGATATTATAAGTAAGAATCCTTGGTGGTAGCGGTGGTCTCTATGGTGAGCGACTCTGCGTGGTTTTAATTCAAGTTTCGCTGGAGATCCGGCTTTTGTCCATGAATTTGCCTCAAACGTTGTTTCTACTAATTATAAATAACCATGTACAAAATACAGATACTCATAGTTATGCCATAATTTACATTTATATAAGCTTTCCATAGTATATTCATGTAGGGAAATTTTTTTTTCGGTTATTTGATATTTTGCCATCATGCCTTCTCATACGTCCCAGCGAAGATTGACTTAGGAGGTCGTAAGTCTGCTAAGTTAATCTTGAGGAAAATTACTTGGTTAAGTCAATATTTTGAGAAGTGCTAAGTACATTTCTATAAATACCGGCCCTGGCTCTCCTTATAGGCGTTTATAGTGGCACCAATTGGTCTGATTTCCCCTCTTGTATAAAAATGCACATGTTTTTAATAGTAAGATCTCTGTATTTTCTCGCTCTCACTGGAATAAACACACCGATCATGTGGTGATATTCCCTTTAATATTTTATTCATCTCCATGCCCCTAGTGTTTCCCTGCTCAAACTAATCTTATCTTTCGTTATATGAACAAAAATCGATTAGTGTGATACATAATAGTATATTGAAAGAAAGTCAATAGACATGTATCATTATTATAACAAAGAGAGTTAAAAGTGTTTCGCCATTACATTCTTCGTTGCCGTAACAGCAATATTTCCCCTTTCTTCTTATCATGCTTACCTGATATATAAAAAAAGTAATATGATGTAGTATAGTCTAGTAGGTATGTATTATGAAATACTTAACTCTCTCACCATCACGGCTTTCCAAGGGTTCTAATTGAAGATACTTGTGTTTTTAAGGATATTTTTAGGGTTATGATGATGGATTGAAAATATTGATAGTATGTTAAATGGGGAAACTATCTTGAAAACCCGACTAGTTGTCTCTGTGGCCTTAAACAATTGTCGTAGTGAGAGGTGAAGGCGTTTCTGAATACGGGCGAGAGAAATAAAATAATTTGTGCCGGCAGTCACTATAGGAGCGGAGTGAGTGACACAAGAGTAGACTGGGGATTGTGTTACTCATGTTCTGTGGTTGTTTGGCGCACCACACTCGTGCACCACCTGAGGAGTGATCACGGCAGCAAGGAGGAAGGTGAGAGATCCTTCTTACCTGCCATTTACGTGTAGAAGATGGTGTAAAGAGTGGTGGAGAAGGGTCGTTTGGCGATGTTTACAGTGTGTGTGTTTACCTATTAGATTCTACCTCTTCATATAATTACAGAATTGGGTTTTACTTGTTATGTTGTGCCCTTTAAGTAACTTGTTTTGCCTTTGTATATGTGGATGTTACTGGTACCAACTTCCTTTTTTTCTTTCTTTCATTTTAAGCTCCCGGTCATAATAAAAGGTGAAGGCACGAGCTTGGCCACCTGATGGAAAATGACGGCGAGGGTTTAGGTGGTTAAGCGGGAAAGTCATAAAATAATATGTTTAGGAAACTTCAAGTGTGTAATGAGAAAAAACACTGCTTTCTGGGAGGATCCCCTGAAAATAATAAATAAACCTTGAATATGTACTCCCATGCCCTCGCTATGCTACCCTAACTACTACCTCTTCCGACCTTCAGGAGTCAGGAACCTTTGTTAAGTAGGGATCCTCTCCCATACCCTCAGCTACACTCTCATAATCTGTGAAATTCCAGTTTAACACCATATATTCAATCTTTGGTCTGTCTTTTATGTATCTCAACTGGAAACCACATATTATTATTGACAAATAATTTTGAGGTAAACTCTGGGATTTCTTGCTTGCTTCTGTATTTCCTTTTTCCTCCGACTTGAATTCTTTCAATATTGAGATTTCGAGACTCTTAATTGCTATTTGACTGTTGTATTCAGAATAGACATTTTAAGTGCATCTTTTTTCTTGATTATTTTTGTTGGTTTTGGCCAGTGATGGATAACTCTCGTTTGCTGAATGAAAGAAAGCATGCGCCATTCCGCCCAGGAAACCAACTTACACTACTAGCATGCATTACACTGCATCCCTCCATATGATGAGCTTAATCAGTGTGGATGTAGAATTTGTAGTGCAGATCAGATCATTGTAACATACACCTCACATGCAAGCTGTACATTGAGTATTCATCACTAAATGAGCATGGTTTACCTGCCCCATGAAGATCCACCATTAGTAAGATTTATCAAAGGTAGAACTCACACAGACTGCCTTCTTTTCTTGTGTGTGTGATAAAATTACTGTAATATCCTTTACCTGAACAGGGAAACATTTACTACCAATATTCTATTGTTAAAGTTTTTACCAAGCCCTCTTTATGTTAGGTTTGGGTTCTTTAGTTGACACAAGTCCTTGATTTAATTTTTTTTCCTTTTCATTATCTGCATATTAGCACATTGCAATTGTAGTACTGTTTTTTTCCATTTCTGCTGGTGTTTCAGTAAATGTCACGTCAGATATTTCCTCATTATCTAAAATTCTGAGTTTTGTTGCCATGTTGTTGTTGCTCCTCAAAGTGTTGCAGTGTAATAGTATGTGTGTTTGCATATGTATCAACTACCATTGCAATGGATTGTAAAAAATGTTTCTTATCTTTCTACTACTATTTAGCTTGATATGTGAAGTCCATGCTCATAAATATTTGCTAGCAGTGCACAGTACTTCTTTTTTAAACTTTTCATTAATGTGTTCCTTTACTCTCAAACCTTTTCCCTTCCTTGGAGTTTTTTTTTCTTTTTCTTCTTTTTTACTGAGATATGTAACCTCTCCTAAGTTTGATTGACATTGCATTCCTAGTGTGAATACACTTCCCACTTACTTTTTATAATTCCTTCCATTCCTTCACATGATATTTTTAGCATACTAGGTTGTATTTGTAGCAAGAGGTTTTGTCTCCATTTTCAATTCTTTGTTACTGTAAGATAAAAATGATATCTGCATGTATTTTGTGAAGTGTAGTGAATAAATAGTGGTGTGTATATAAGAGTAATGAAGCAGTTGTGACATTAACACTGTGGTTTTGGTGGCAGATGCACCATGCCGGTGGCTGGCGGCAGAGTACAGAAGCGGGTTAATGAGCGCGCTGGCAACCACAACCTGAATCCCGGCAGCCTGCACAGCTCAGGTGCAGCCCACCATGATGCCCTGCAGGAGGTGGCTGGCTGGCACATGGTGAGTGTCATCTCGGGACGGTTAACAGACTGTCAAATTCAAATATTGTCATTATGTGGTTTGGCCATGTATAGAGTTTGCTAGGAGGAGGAACTCTCTCTCTCTCTCTCTCTCTCTCTCTCTCTCTCCAAAATATTATAAAAATGAAAGCTTTTGTAATCCTCATTTAGCTGTAAGCTTATGTTGTTTTACACTATAAGTACAACAACTTTGTCTCGTCTTGTTAAAGTAGGAACTGAGTGTGGTGTGTACTGCTTGGAGTGGGAAGACAGCATGACTAGCAGATGAAGCCCCTCTAAGCAGCTTTAGACACCTTACTTGATATAAAGTTTTAGTAAATGTATGGCATAAAACCATTGGCCATGGTTGTCCGTACAGTTTGTATATAGTCTCTGTGATTGAAATTGAAACACAATTGTTTGATTAGAAAAGCTGACAAGCTTTAGTGTGTGAGGTAATATCAACATAGTAATAGAGCCAAAGGAGTCTATTGTCCTTTCAAATCTACTGTTTGTGTGGATCCTCTTGCAGTTCCTACACACTTATAAATGTTAGCAAACATGAACACAGTGAAGTGTTGGTTGGAACTATCACTATTATTCTGACGATGGTAAAGAACAATTTGGAGGAACTTGGACATTGTAAAGCAATTGTGTTTGTTCATTTGTCATTTTATGATGACTCACAATTTCTTGATGAGGTTCAAGTTAGGCCAGTTAGCAGATTGGTCTTTAAAGAACACCACAAGTTGAGCCACTGTCTCACTGATTTGGCAATGTGACATGGAGGTCCATACTGACTGCTTCAAGGTTATTGTGCTGCATGGCAGGCGTCAAAAGACTCAGTAAATGGTCACAGAGCTATAGAAAGTGTCCCTGATTCAAAATGGTGGTGTTACATATAATGCTGGAAGGCTTCCTACATCATGACAAGTGCGACAATTCTACACCACCATTGACTGAATGAACTTGGAGACTGAAGTGTTGCAAGCTCTTTTTCTAACTCGGTTGGCATTTCCCATTTTCATATGGGGTCACATCTTGACTATTGGCTACTTAAAAATTGTGACCTGTTGCCCCACACCACACCACACTGTTCTCAAGGATCCATTTCCTATTTATATTACAAAAAAAAAAAGTTTTTTTTGTTGCTAAGTTTTGGAGACCACAGGTTTAGGTAGAACTGCAAAACTGTACTCATTGAGGCTGCCTTAGATGTGGCACTTACTCACCTCATAGACACACTGTCCAGCTGTCTTGGGTTGTCCTGTGGTGCTTTTCTAACTGCTTTATAAATAAGTTCTGGAAGAGAAGTTTCATTTATATATTTTTTATCTTGTTTTGTATTGATTCTTTGCTGTCACTAGTTTCAATCCACCTCATAAAGAACGTAGTAGACACGGGCATTCATCTGCTCTAAGATATTCTGCATAGATTGTCAGGCCTTATGGTGGGATGAGATGGGTGTGATGTTTTCTCAGGCTACCTGCAGGCCAAAGAAATTATGAGTGTCATGTCACAGAATATAATTTAAGGCAACATGACAGTGCATACTTATATCTATGCACTCTCATTGTCTCACTTTGTGGCCTGTATAAGTTCACACTGTCGGCGAGAATTCTGTAAAGGAAGTGAAACATCCAGACTTATTAAGCGGCGAGAATTTTGTAAAGGAGATGAAACATCCAGACTTATTAAGCGTTGTTCAAGGCCCACCGCTTACGGCGAGGTGGTCAGCAGAGTATTGCATGCCCCGGTGTATGGCGGGTGCCTCTCTGTGCTCTGGTGCACTGTAGCGAGGCTGCGAGAATGACAAAAGTCGCGTGAAGCCCGCGAGAGGGCCTCTCACGTGTGTGTGTTGGCACTTGGCAGCAAGAGGGTGGGTGTGGGTGTCAGTGAGGCACTCGCAGCACCAGGGTGAGGAGGGCCGTCTGCCACAGGTGAGGTTGTCCATTCACTCTCCCTCGTGGTTTTCATCTGTCCCCTTCATTGCTGTAAGTCCGCGGCCAACTTGATCGCCAGGAGTGCAGAAGACGCAATTTTATGTTCACCAACATCTGTCTTATCAGGTTGCTATTTCCGTAGTGGGCCACCGGCGATATGGCCACGAGGCGCCTGCCACTGAGAGGAGAATGTAAGTGCTTCGTGAAGCCCTCGGTGGATAGATGGCGGACGGATCTCTGCCGAACACATGTACATGGCCGGTGTTTGCTTTCCGTCATCACAGAAATCAAGAACTGCGTAGCTTCGTAAATGTGTCATAGGCAGCCGTATTGTAGTTGTATGGAAGTTACATTAATAGCAATTAGTCTAATATTAGAATATTTGGAAAAGAATGTTCACGACTTGATACAGTATTTGTAGGAGAATGTTCACGACCTGATAATCTTTATAACGTCATGTGAATGGATGTGAATGTGTATGGTTCGGTTTCCTCTAGGGAAGGATTAGGAAATGGAGGGTTTGTTGCGCATCTCGTACAAAGATCTCGTCAAAGACCTTCTTCTAGAACTTTGCTTTAGAATGCAGGATTAGTCCGGCTGAAACAGCAGATAGATTGAAGTTTTCATTGAAGGAGTTGTATGTATGATTCTTGCACCGCTCCATCACCGCTAGAAATCCTTCTGAGATCTTTTGCCACAAGTCAAACCTGAGGAGTTCCATCCACTCGCCAGGAACTCGTCAGAGGCATCATCATCCATGTGACTATTACTCTGATTGAGCTTGTAGCCGTCCTCGATGGAAAGTGTGGCATTAGATTACGGAAGTTGTTATATTATGGCACGTGTTACTTTGACCGGAGGATATATTTTATTGTATTTGTTTAGTGGGAAAAACGTTCTCCATTGATATAGCTAGATGGCCGTGGGTTATTTTGTAAATTTATGGTAAGTTTTCTCAAACTGAAAAAAATTGGCATCGGTGTGGAAGATTCTCTCTCTCTCTCTCTCTCTCTCTCTCTCTCTCTCTCTCTCTCTCTCTCTCTCTCTCTCTCTCTCTGTGTAAAATAAAAGTAATAATGTAGTCATAGATTATAATTATATCCGAGTATTATGACTATTATGCTTTTTGGTGTAGAGGTGATAGATAGTGATGGTGTTGTGACGGTGACGATGTTGGTGTGTGTGTGTGTGTGGTGGTAGGGGGGAATGCCTTTGAGAGATGGTAGCACGGTGATAGCAAGTGGCTGTGTGACTGGTATGGTGATGGATCTCATTCGATTTGTGGAACAGAAATAGAAGAGCTTCAAGAGTGCGTGTCTGGTAACACTTTCCTTCCCTCCCTCCCTTCTTTCCCCCATCAAGTACCCACCTTCTGCAGTTCTCTCCCTTCCCGCCCTTCCCTTCTGCTTCCTCCCCTCCTTAATAGTTCCCCTTCTCACTACCCACTTCACTCTCTTTCCTGTCCTTCCTCAACTTCCCTTTCACCATCTCGTCCTCCATCACCCCGCCACACTTCCCCCCCCCCACTGCCCCGCCTTCATTCTACCCCCACCTTTCTCTTTTCCCTTCTTCCTCTATCCCGTCCATAGCTAACTGGCATCTCTCCCTTTCTCCCTTTTCCTTTTTTAACTTAACTATTTTCCTTCTCATATGTCTATATACTTATCAAAATTGTATTGTTTTTTTTTTCTTTTTTTTTATTGCAACTGAGTTTGTAATATGGTATTCATTTATTTTTCTAGGTGTAATATACCACATTTCGCATAATTCTCGCATCCCCCCACTACCAACATTCATACTGTTCCCCCTCCCCCCCCCTCTCTCTCTCTCTCTCTCTCTCTGGACTAGAAACTTCCTTCCGTGTTTCTACTACTTCCTCTGGCGTGTCCCACCAGTCACCCTCTTCACCGCATACCTCATCCCCTCGCGTCTCACCACCACCCCCTCCCTCCTCTCACTCTCCCTGCCCCTCTCACTACGCCTGCCAACACTGTGCACGCAAAAATAGCTGCTTCTAAATTGGGTCGTGTTGGATGTGGGGATGTGGGATGTGTATGTAGGATGTCCCTTTTGCGTGGTGCTGATGGAAGAGATAATCGCACATGTGTTTTTGAGTTTCCGCCACCACGATTACGTATTATATATTATATTAATTGGTCCGTATTCAGAAGCGCTTTGCTCCCTCTTTTTCACCACGACTGTTTTCCGAGGCCCTAGAGATGATGATAAGTGGGTTCTTTTTTCGACTGTTTTTAGTAATGTTGAAATCTTGTCGGTCTGCCTCTTGAACATCTTAAGAAAAACTGATGTGAATTCAAATAAAGCCTTTTGAAATAGTTGAATTAAGGGGAAGCACAGAAGGGTATCAGAATATGCGCGTGTGTTAGACTATCAGCTGGACTTTACCTCATCTGCAACAATACATGGGCAACAACAACAACAACAAAAAACAAAATAAATAAATAAGTAAATAAATAAAATAAAAAAAGCCCGCAGAAGTTGCCAGAATCAAACAGACGCTCGGAATCCATATCAAAATTAATGGAGTGTTTAGATAACTCCCTGGTGAAAGAATTCAAGTCGCAGGTATGTATGTACGAGTAAAAGAAAATACAAAAGCAGACAGGAATGAAGTTTCGGAGTTCACCAGAAGAAGGGATTTTAGGATGTGGGTAACTCCGTAGTTTCCTCACAGTCTGACATAGTAATAAGGAATGCATCAATAATTGAACACGAAATGAGTACTCCTGACCATTTGAAATAAACGTGCAAGTAGGTCATTAGTTATTGCAGGCATATATAGAAGTGATTTTAAGTATTGTTCTCTTCACTGTGTTGTAGGAGGACTGGGAGGAGCTGGAGGCATTGCTGGAGAGTGAGCCCCTCATCTTGGGACAGGAACATCAACAGCAGCAGCAGCAGCAGCAGCGCTCAGGCTCAGACATCAACCTCCTCCAGAGTCCAGGTGAACATCATTGCCAAGTTTACATTTTGTTTCTTTGTTTAAGTGCAGTTCAAGACAGCCACTGTGCCACACATCACATGTACTATTTATTCTCTCTCCAAACAGTTAAGACTTAATCTTCAATATTTTTTTCTTATGTTTGTTATAAATGAGGATGTATTCACTTTGCCAACCAAGTCCACTCTTTTGTTATTACCCTTTATAAGTTGATTTTACACACTCTCTCTCTCTCTCTCTCTCTCTCTCTCTCTCTCTCTCTCTCTCTCTCTCTCTACATATACCATGTAGGAAGAATAAAGAATGAGACACACCTCACTGACCACTCCCCTCCCTATATCCCACCACAGAGCGCATCCCACGGCTGCCCCCCGAGGCACCTCCATCCCGTAGCAGCTCTCGCCGGTCTTTGCCTCGCACTCGTGGGGGCTTCTCTGTGCCCCTCCACCAGTTGTCCTCCATCCTCCTCAACATGACTTTCTCTGACACCGAGGATGACCACCATGGCAGTGGCAGCGGCGGCGGCAGGAACACGAGGTTAGCAACAGTGGAGAAATGTATCTGAACTGGTTGGTATTGTGTGTCTTTAGTAAGATGTCCATCTTTACTCTTTTTTTTTTGTCCTTCATCTCAGCAACGAACAAGACCACTCCCTCAGCCGCTCCCGCACAGAATCAGGAGTGAGCAATGCCTCCACAGTCTCCCTGGCTAGTCCCTCCTCCTCTGCTGGGCCTGCAGCCACCTCTAATGGGCCAGCTGCCTCAGGTGGTGGTGCAGGAGTGGACATGGTGGCTGCAGCCCAGACGGCCTCCTCCATGGTAGACATGACAGTATGTATTGCTTCCCTGAGGCTAAGGGTGGCCTTCTCTTCTCACAATCTCTCTGTCTAGCTGCTACTCAAGTTAAGACAGAAGTTGGCCGCTGAAGGTTGTAAAATATGATGTAACACTGGATGCTGTGATAGCAATGGGGATGCAAAAGAAATGATACGTACTTCTTTTATGGTTACATCATACTCATGTGCAATATCCTCTTTTGTTTTATTGTGTCACTAATATGTCAGTCCCTTTCCCCCTCCCTTCATTTTTCACTTCCATGCTAAAGAAGCCTCCCCCTTCTTTCCTCATGGAGGCCTATCATACCATCTCCTTGCAGGGTGTGGATAAAAAGAAGATTGTAGAGAAGCTGCAGCAGATTCAGGGGTACATCCAGCAGACCACTGCTGCCATGGCTGCACTGGAGCAGCAGGGAGACACTGTATGTATGGTCTACCTCACCTACTTTACTCTCTCTCTCTCTCTCTCTCTCTCTCTCTCTCTCTCTCTCTCTCTCTCTCTCTCTCTCTCTCATTAGGTTACAATTAAAAATAGAACATATTGAAAATTAAGAGAGAATAGTAACTATGTAATTATTTTTTTAGACTGACACTTTTATTACTGTGTGTGTATGGTATATAGGTATATGTAAAGAACTTTTCATTGAGATTTGATTTCTTATTTTGCTTTTATATCTTTGACTTCTTTTATCCTTCCTTCTTTGTTTGATTGAGTTAATGTGTTGTCTGTCTGGTGATGTAGTCCAAGGTGGGGCAATACAACACCCTGGCCAAGGTGCTTAGGGACCTCAGGGCTTCGGAAGTCAAACTGAAGGCCCAGGCTGCTGAGAATAAAGAGGTTATTGTGTGTGTGTGTGTGTGTGTGTGTGTGTGTGTGTTAACCTTACTAACAATACTGTGTGATGAACTTGTACTAGTAATAAGTGCATTTAATGTCTCAGTCTGCCAAGCCACCCTAGTGTAAGTGGAGGTTGTAGTGGTGGTGGTACTCACATTGTACACTATCATTGAAATCTAAAACCATTTGTGAGATTGTGCCTTGATCTCACTATATAGATTCCATTTTGGACCAAAGATGTTACTGTTTGTTTATATTGCACATGAAGTATGATGGAACTCCTACCAGTGTTACATCTTGTTGTATTTTCTGGTATTACTAAATTCATAAGTATAATATGCAAGGTGATGCTGTATTTTGTGTTGATTTGTGTGTTGTTACTAACAGCACTCTGTTGTCTTTCATGTCTGTCCCTCATCCCTGCCCCCAAAGAGCTTACAGAGTGACATATATGCTCGCTATGTTCACCTCAATAAGTCTCTCCAGCAACAGGAGGAAGAGTATTTGGACATTCTAGCGAGGTCTCTTGTCCTTAATAAGGTAACTGCCATATGTACCTTGGTGTTGTACTGTTGTAGTGCACATTTATCTGCTTGAAAAAAAAAATGATTGCAGGTATTGGTCTGACTTTTCTAATGGTTTGAATTTCTTCAATAAATATAGATTATATACTGACTTTCTACAGTGATTTTTGATGTTTATTGTAAGGCCTACATTCTGATAAGTCAGAGATGAGACAGTCACAGCTAGTTTCATTATCATAATGCTTGTAAATTGTATTTAGAACAGTTAAGTTCTCTGCTATTGTGCCATAATACTCAAGATCTGAATGTACGGGTGTTCTATTTCTCTTGTATAAAAACATGATACTAAGTGAACTATGGTTTCTGTGAGAGTTACAAAAGTAGACCAAGTTTGATGGTTTGCAAAAGCTGGTACTTACATGTTTCCCCACCGTCTGAACCCAGGCTGCTGCACAGGTGGCCAATGGGACGCAGCAGACCACAGCACCAACTGGCTCTCCTGCAGCACTGGTGAATGGGCGAGAAGAGCCGGTCAGTACCGCATTTGTGCAATACTTTGTCATTATTTATTTGTGTGTGTGTGTGTGTGTGTGTGAGATATTCAATGAGAGATACTTCTCTTTTTTGATGTTTCAGGAAAAGAATCAGTCAAAGTTTACCTGATTTACTGAGAGCATGTATTGTTATTCATGAAGTAACCAATATGTAATGTAACATATACCCTTGAGGTCAAAGTATTATTTGTAGAGAAGAATTTATCTTGGCTAGCATCAAGGCATTGTTGTGTGAGTGAGTGGGCTGTGTTGGCAGGTGGCGGAGGAAGGCAGCCGTCTTGTAGGAATGATTAGCAATGACAATGTGCGCACCATGAGTTCGGAAAACGTCCGCTCACTGCAGGACCGCCTGGCAGCAAGTCAGGAGGAGTCTGTGGCCATCATGAGCCAGATGAGAGCCAGCATAGCGCGCAGGGAAGACCTCTTGACACGCTACAAGGTGAGCTGTTGTACTGTGTCTGTTGGGTTTATTTGCTGACTGTTGTATTGTTGAATAGCCACTATTGCCCTATATAGTGATGGAAAGAAAAATTAGCATTTTATTGTCTCTAAAGGGAATTTAGAAGAAAGAATGTGATATTTGAAAGTATTTTAGTGATATCTGATCAGTCTAGCAGCAAGGCAGGAGATTTAAATGTAAAGTGAAGGTAATGGTAATGGAAGTTTTTGAATTATTATAAATCTAAGGTGTTTTATTTTAATTTCTTTTATGAAACAAGAATCATAAAAAAATATTTTGCTTCATTGTTTTGTTTTGCTGTAATATTTGTTTTTTTACTTGCTTTTTCATTCATTGCTCACTTCTCGAGTTCTAGAGTCCTTAGATGTAATTGTGTGATCACAATTACTGTTTTGTTTCTATTCCTTTCACTGCAGTTTTTTGTTTCCTTGTTTTGCCATGAGGCTGGCCAGGCCCTCTTGGGTCACCTTAGGGGAAGAGAGGCAGTATCTTTACCTTTCAACTCCAAAGCTTATACTTCTTTATAACCATTCCCCTTCCTAACTCTCATCATTTTATCTCCAACCCATTTATCATCTGCTCCCTCCATCCTCCTCAGCCATAACCACCATAACCACCATATAGTTATTTCCAGCTAACCTCCATCCTGTCCTCTGTGCTCCTCTAACATACCCATGCACACCCTGCCTTGCCTCCCCTCCAGGCCACCCAGGAGCGCCTGGCCAACCTCAAGCGGCAGCGTCAGGGCATTCATGAGGAGAAACAGCGTCTCCTGCAGCAGGGAGCTGATGATGCTTCTGCCTCTGGTAACACTCCAGAGGGAGAGGAGGATCCCATCCCAGGAGCTGAGAACTGGCCATTGGCAGAGGTCACACGTGCATTGATCGACTTCCAGGCTTTGCTGGAAAAGGTGGAGCGGCTCACTTCTGTCTACTCCAATAGGTCTCAGGTGTGTGTATGTGTGTGTGAGATATGCATGGACATGTACATTATTTGTGTGTGTGTGTGTGTGTGTGTGTGTGTGTGTGTGTGTTAGGTTTCATTACCTTTCATTGTGTTAAGCCTCTGTTGTGGTTGTTCCTCAGGATATGGCTGCTGATGAGGAGGGTCAAGCAGACATAAACAACAAGCTGAGCCTTCTGGCCAGTAGGCGGCGGCAGCTGACAGATGTAGTCGCCAGACTTAAAAGATATCAGTTGCTGAGGCAGCAGGAAGAGAGAGGTAAGGGCAAGGGCTGGGTGGGGTACTGTATATGGCAGATTAGTAACAGGAAGTAAGATAGATGCAGGTGACAAATGAGGTCAGACCTGTGATATGGCTTGAAAGTGTAAGCTGATGATAGACATGGCAAAGGATGGAAGAGAGAGAGAGAGAGATGTTTGAGTGCAAAATAAATAGAATATTAATTTATTAGCTTGACACACTTCACTATATTGGTCCTGATACACAGTATCTGTTTTTAGATGGTGCAGGTGAGGAAGGTGGTCACCCGGCTGTCTCTGATGCTCCTGCTGGGGCTCTGGACTTGAACCACATCCCAGTGCCCAACACCCACTCTGATATAGTGGCTGAGGCAGCACCATCCTCCACTCTGACGGCTTCTGTGCCCAGTGTCAATGGAGAGAGAAGTGGAAGTGGAAGTTCTATCAGTCAGGCAGCTAGTGTGAGAGCAGCTGCTGAATCTGTTACCCAGGCCTCAGAGGAGCTGCAGTCTCGTAAGGCTCAGCTGAGTTCCCTCCAGAAGCAGCTGAGTGACATGAAGAAGATGCTTGACATGGCCAACATGGTCAACATGGCACGACAGGAAGTGAGGGAGGTGAGTGACACAGCAGTGGCCTTCATGAGGAAGTGTTACTGCTGACTGCTGTCCTGAGGGCAAATTATCTGCAGGATTAAACAGAGCAGTAGTGTCTGTTGGCAGCTCTGTTTTGAAAAGAAAGTCATTTAGTTGTAGATTATTTTTTTATCTCACACACTTATATATGGAGATCCAGTCATATGTAGAACAGTTTAGTACACTGTGTTCTATCATTATTTATTGTGATGTGATTGTTTCAGCAAGTTGAAGGTGCCTGTTCCTTGCCACCTGCCACTGGGGAGCTGGAGGGAGCTGTGGCTGGAGAGGTCTTGGAGGTGTCTGGCAAGAAGATTGTTCTGACTGATGCTGAAAGGCAGAATCCAGAAATAGCAGCAAAATACAAGTAAATTGAATTGCTTGAACTTTTAAAGTAGAAAAGGCTTGAGTAAAGTTTTTTAGTCTGTTTTCTTTACAATGTTGTAAGAGAAGGCTTTTCCAC
The DNA here is from genome assembly GCA_020233015.1 of Callinectes sapidus. Taxonomy (NCBI): domain Eukaryota; kingdom Metazoa; phylum Arthropoda; class Malacostraca; order Decapoda; family Portunidae; genus Callinectes; species Callinectes sapidus. The sequence continues at coordinate 8,673,832 of CM035189.1, read as the reverse complement.
AATGCCATGGAAAGTATTTGGTGCATTTGTGTGACTTGTGTTGATGCTTACATTATATTAGTGATTCATGTCAAATATAGATTGTTTTGATTCTTTTGTTGTGAGATTCATTAATGGTGATTCTTTTCTATCAATCCATTCTTTGATGATTCTTCCCTCCCCCATCCACTCACTTTTGTAATCTGCAGCCTCTCCATGATAACCTATCTCCTTACCATCCTTACCAATCATCCATCACTCTCTACATTCAACCATCATTGCTTCTTATACTGACATTATTAACCCTTCATCTGTTCCTCCTGTGTTGCAGTCAGCTGTCAAAGGCCAAGGAGCGGCTGGCCAAGATGGAGGAGGTCATCTCTATGATCAGTCAAGCACGACAGAACGGACAAAACCTGCGGGACGTGTTGCCTCAGGACTATCTCTCTATATTGGAGGAAGCTGAGGTGAGATGGGAAGAAAGAGAAGTAGAATAGGAAAAAATGTTGAGTCATGGTGCCAGTGTAGTGTGTTTCTCTCACCAAGAAACTGTTATTAGGTAGAATTGAAGTGGTGATCTTCAACCCATGAATGAAGCATTGAGCCTCAAAGCCATGTACTTCCAGAACTTTTGGCAGGCAGAAGGGACAGAGGAGAGGAGAGTAGTGAGACAGCAAGAAGAGAAGAAAGAGGATGAAAGCTTTGTTATATTAAAGGGAGGAAATATTAGAAACCAGGAAATTTTGAGTAAAACAGGTGCTAGTAGGTTTAAATGAAGAAAGAGTCCTTGAAATATTGGATGAAAGTAAGGGAGAAAGTGAGAAGAAAATAATGTTAGATGTTACCAGAAAGAAAATGTTATGTTAGAGAGAGAGAGTGTGTTTGTGTAAGGCATGTAAAACTGTGTCCACGACGTGCACTAAGGATAAGAGAGTTGTCAAAGTTGTGTTTTGTATCCCAGCATGACTTCAGTGTCTTGACCCACAGGAAGACTTCCCTGACCCCAGCCGGCCTGCTGCCCTAAGCTTCCCTGCCCCACAGAGATCCATTGAGATAGAAGAGGACGTAGGCAGGCTCTCCAGGCGCCCCACTCGCCCTCCTCGTATGTAAGTACTTATGTCATCTTCTCTGCTCTTCTCTGATTGAAGTGATTCATGTCCATACTGTAGTATATGATGGTGTTCATCAAGCTCTCTATGATTCCCTTATATATATTACTTTACAAAATTATGTTCATAAGCTTGAGACTAAAAAGATGTATATACCGTGAACTCTTGACATACATTCAGCTGTAAAAGAATGGAGGGAACAAATTTCTTTAGAGGTTTTAGGTGAAATTCATATTATCTTAGAATATTAGACCTGTGACTAATGCAGGCATGTCGTCATGTATTGCTTTAAGTTTTCAAAATGTTTGGAATTAAATAAGTTAGACATTGCGTGATGCTCATCAGATTGCCTTTGTTCCTCTTCTGGAAGGCATCTGCTTTTGACTTGGATGGTGAGGAGGTGAAAGAAGCCATCTGCTGGATTCATTACTTTCCATTGTATTGCTCTCACTCATGGGAGAAAGATTAATGGAATTAAAATTACTCTTGATCTCAACAAAGCTTCTCCTTGAAGGGGCAGTGCTGGCCGCAGTGAGGCTGGGCCAGGACTTGGCAGAGATTCACAGGAGAGCCGGGAGATCTCTGCCATGCAGCAGCGACTCAACAAGACCAGCACGCGGGTATCTGCTGTCAACGAGAGGTCAAGGCATGGGCATGAGAAGGGTGCCATCAAGAAACAACCACAGGTGTGTGACAGCAGAAGCAAGGCTGTAGGAGGGACAGCTGAGAGGCAGATATGGGTAGTGGGAAAAAATGAATTTGTTTGTTTGAAAATAAAAGAAAGGAAGGCAGCTGTTAAAAATTAATCAAGGGAAATGAAGGCTAGAATAAGAAGAAAAAGGACAAATGAGATAATGGTGATGATAGTGTTGAAATTTGTTGTGGTATTGTACATATTGTATGTAAAAGCAAATGTGGATAACAAAGGTATTAGTGTGTAATGGAGTGGTGAGAGTTTAAATTGTAATTGTACTTTGATTGAAATGTTGCAGGCACTATGGCAGGGCAACAGTGGAGGGAGCGGCAGCAGGGGAGGTGGAGCAGCAGAAGATCCACGCTTGGCCCAAGTCTTTGCCCTGCAGGAGGAACTGCGGCAGAAGAAGAACGCCCTGGAGGCCCTCATGAGGCGCATGGGCAAGTCCTCGTCCCTTAACATGGACAACATCTCCGACAATATCTCTGACAACGTATCCGACACTTCTGACCATCTTGGGGAGACCCGGGGCACCAGTGGGGCGGCCACCTGGGGTGAGGCAGCGGCACTGCACCACTTCTCTGACAATCATTATCAGCAGTCCAGGTGAAGATGGAAGATGACTTCTGCTTGCTTTTTTTTGTGCCTTATTTGTTGAATGTGTGTGATATATCTGTAGCTGATTGAAGCTGACTATTGTTACCATGAAATGTAACTTTTAAGTCAATGGTAATTAATGTTTCAAGAAAGATATATATATATTAAAGAAAGCAGAATACTTGCAATGAGTATTAAGGCCAGAGTTATCATTTTTTTTATCTTCCAGATATCTAACCTCTTAGACTTATGAATTGTATTATGTTTAAGATTTGCTTTTTACACTGTACTGTGTGTTTCCTTCAGTGATGATGAACTGATTGATGAAGAAGAAGCCGATCTCCCTCCACGAAGCCAAGTCCGCCCACCACAGCCGCCCCCAGGAGCCGTGTCTCCCAAGGACCGTAACCGTCACTCAGCCAGTCAGCACCGCCGCCGCCAGGACTCGGGCCGCCTTTCTGTCAACAACCTGTCTGCCACTCTTCCTACTTCTACCAGGACCAAGCACAACCGCCTTAGTGAGGCTCATTATCTTATTTCTGTATTGTTTTCCTTGTCATGATGCTCATTTCTTAAGAAAACAAATAGTTAGACATCTTAAGAGAAAATTATATGTTTGAATTGAACACTAAAGATGTGACAACTAATATGATCTGTGCCAAGATTCAGAGGTCATATTAGTGGTTTGATAGATGTTTAGCAGGAGGTAGTCAAGGGTCAAGATCTCACTATTGTGTTTTAAGGGTGATGGGATCAAATTTAGAGATAAATTTTGTGTACATTCTTGAATATGTGCTTTATTGAAGTTGTGTAGTTTTGCAGTGCAGATGATTGACTTGAATGGGTTCATTCATTGCTGTGAAGGCATTCCAGTGCTTTCAAGACCATTCTCTTTCATATTGTACTGATATTGTGATTGTTCCTTCCAGGGTCCAGCAGTGCTCCCAAGGCCCTATGGGAACCTGTAGGCACACCTGAAGGCCCCAACTATAAGTCTCCTTCCAACACGACAATGCAGACTCAGCACAGCCTCAATACTGCCCTCAATCAGGTGAGAGTGGTGCAGGCAGCAAATACACATGTACACTGCACAGCCTGAGCCATTAACTATGATTGATTAGATGGGCTTAGCATCACTGTAGCCTTTACTATCATGAAGCAAGGCATACGCATAACTCTTGGTACATGAACACTCTGTTTATGGATCTTTAAAGTTAATGAATACATATTTTTGTCTTTTAATCCAGTTTTTAATTGCATAATAAGTAATTACAAATAATGTATTTAAATGATTGCTTTAAACTGTATTATAAATGGAAACATTAAGAATTACAATTGGTCTATATTTTGTATTTGTAGAGACCCTTAAAGAATATAACATTTGTGAATTGTGGACATACAAGTTTGTATTTCTGTTGGAAAAAAATTGTGTGCAGATGATGACTTGTCTTTGTCTTTCAGCTGAACCAAGTGCAGGGGACCATCAACACCCTGCAGGAAAGCCTTCGCCAGGAGCAGAGTCATGTCCTTGGAAGTTCCAGGGCTTCCCCTTATCACCCCCAGCTGGTGCCGCCCCTCCTGCCAGATCTCACTCCCACCTCACTGCCCCCCGTGGCTCCCCCTAGCCAGGCACTCACTCCAATGTCTGCCTATGCTGGCTTGGGCTCCCTTGCTCTGGCTTCTCAAGGTGAGGAAATGCTGCAAGGTAATCTAGTCATAGTGGACTTAATGTTTACTGAATTATTCCTTCTTTCGTGCTCTCCTTTCTCTCTTCTTTGCTTCTTTTCTTCTGTGCATTACTCATTTTCCTTAATTTGTTCCCATTCTCTCCCCTCTTTTTACTGATCTTCTATGGTAAATTTAATTTAACTGAAAATTAATGTACTAATTATTCATGCTTACAAAGCTGCAGTATGTTGATGGATGGTAGGTGGGTGTTTTCTTGACTAATTCCAGTCTAATAACTCCAGAAGTCTTTCTTTAGTTTCATTCCTCCCAACTCAGACTGCAGGAGCTTTAATGATGCAAACTTTTCTTACAATTCAAACAAATGGAAGTGTAACATACTTAGAGTAGAATACCACTCACATACAAATACTTTGCTCACTAGATTTTCAATTATATTACTTTATCACTTCATTAAAGTTGAAAGACATTTAAAGCTCCTGATACAATAGTAAAATACCAAATATATATTATTAAGACTATGATTACATTAGTAAATTATTTGGTTTTGGGAGGAGAAATTGTTAATGTTTAAATGACCTGTAAACTTTTATGATAAACATTAAACATTGGATGATAATGATGGTGTTGGTGTGGGGGCAGGAGGGGTTGAGGATGGTACTGAGCCCAATCTGTCTGCAGGAGGTGGAGAGACAATCAATCAACAGCTGTTGGCAGGGATGCAGCAGTGCTTTTCCCAACTGCATCTGCATTCCCTGGAGATACAGGCCCTGAGCAAGCACCTTCAGGTGAGACGCCCCTACTTGTTCTATCCTACAGCACAATGGTACCCCTTCCAGCCCTACCAGTGAGGGGCAACACACTACCTTGGCTCCTTAGGGTGTGTTATTGGTGTACACCAAGCTGCACTTCAACAGTGGCTGTGTGGCGTGTACTGTAGGGGCCACTCCTGTCTTGGCCATCATTATGTTATGTTGACTGCACTCTGAGCTATCATTTGATTAGAGTTATGTCATAATTATTTCATATTTATTTGATTTTGTATGTGTGTGTGTTTTTTGTGAGTGTGTATTTAAGAGTGATTATTTATTTATTTATTTATTTATTTACTTACTTATTTAGTGTGTGTGTGTGTGTATGAGAGAGAAGTTTTGGTAGTGATGTGTACAATAGTGAATGTCTTAAGGCATTATTTATATCTCGCATAGTTAGTTTTGTGTGCGTGTGTGTGTGTGGCAGCAAGAAGGGTGGGGTGGTGAGGTAGGATGGTGCTTGGCTTTGCTGTCAAGTGTAATAAGGAATGTGTTGTTGGTTACCTTGTGTGAAGGGATCGCCATGTTGGTTTTAGTGTTCTTAATACAGTTTTTTATTTATTATTTTATTATACTTTCAGTTAATTTTTTATGCAATTGGTTTTACTTTATCTTTTTTTTGTTGTTACATTATTTATTTTTTTATCATACCAAGGAAATTGCATTTTCTTGAGCCTCGATCATTCCACCTGAGACTCTCACTCACATTCTCTCCTATGTCAGGTGACATCACCACTCACCTACTAAGTAAACCCATAATGTGCTAGCTACTCACCCTGCCTTCACCACAGAGATACTCACTTCACTTCTAGCTGATCTAATTTAGCTGATCTCTTTGAAGATTATGATGAGATATTCTTTCTTTAGTGTCTTCATTTAATTTATTTCTATAGCTTACACCTTGCAGTCATTGTTGGTTGTCTTATCTTCTGACTCATTAAATAGCATAGCATGTTGGTGGTTGGTCTATGGCAGCCCTTAGTCAGGACTGTTGTACCCAAAGAAGCTTCTTCATCTTGCTAAATGAAATTTCTGTTTTTACATCTTATCATCATTAGTTGTTCAAATGTTTGTGCCTGTTGCCTTTTCTTGGGATGTCTCAAGATCTGCATCTTTTCCAAATTCCACTTTGATGTATAAGCTGTAACACTGCATGGCTTTTGATGTTTTTTGTCTTCAATTTACAGATTTCATATTGTACATCTTTTCACAACCATTGAAATGAGTTTCTTAAAGCATATTTTGTTGGTTATATTTTTCAAACAATGACCACCAATGTGATAGAGTTGGTGCAAGTTATGTGATCCATCCAGTTGTTTTCACTAGAAGCTAATATTAGTGGCAGCCTGTGATGTGGCTTAACTAGAAATATCCTCTGTGCCCTTCACATGAATGCTGTACATGACTCACATAAGAGTTCTTTCATAGGAATGTTAGATGTGTAATGAGAAACATGAGAGGCAGATGTCTTGTTATGTAGATGTGGTACAGAATAGAATAGTGTCATATTCATGGGAGTGTAATGTGCATAGAGGTATCTTGTTGATTACAGTGCCTTATCTATATATACCTATATTATTCTTACACTGGGGCCTTAATGGATTACTGTTAGTCTCACTGCAGAGCCTGAAGCATCTTATTTATATGTAATTATATACATAGCCAGTTTCTTTCTTTCTGTCTTTCTTTTCTAGTCATATTTATTGATTGATATAGTTAAAAAGGTTCCAAAGAGACACTCACCAGTATTATGTTCACTGAGGCCTTGAATATACAGCATATGTATGTCTTTTTTGCACTTGGCACTATGTTTGTGGTTGCCAGCTATGTATACTCATGTGCCTTGTTCTTAGTGGCAAATTGTGTTGATGGTCTGACTGGCTGGCTGTAGCTCTGGTCTGGTACATGGTGCTAGAGGTAAAGGTGCCTGGGAGAGGGTTTGACACTGCACTGGCTTGTCTCTCCTCCAGTGCTGCATGCTCTACACACACACACACACACACACACACACACAC
>CM035189.1:8562443-8575938 GCA_020233015.1 Callinectes sapidus | reverse complement strand
AAAGAGCTTCATGTTACATTCTTTCATATCATAATATTTCATCGTATTCCATTTTTGTCTCAAAGTAATTAATAAGAATCACAGTGATAATGTTAGAAGAGACAGACAGGTCAATAAGTAGCATGATTTTGATACACTGAGATGGTCACGGAGAGTCTCTCACTCTTACTACTCCTTCCTGCCCTGATAGTGCCTCTATATCATAATTGTGTCTCTTAAGCAAAAATATCAATGCTTTTTAGCATCAGCACATTCCTAAAACAACCTTACCGTCTCCCTTGTACTTCCTAATTTTTCTCTACAATTTCATACTCTTAACTCCCTGCTTGCTTCTATATATTTATCTTCCTATGACTGAACTCATTTAAGAGGGAGGTTTCAAGACATTTATCCACTTCTTTTGGCTACTCTCTTGGATCTGCACAGGACCTGGCAACTAAATGGACCTTTTATTTAACGCATTCCGTCGGCCTGGCCAGTTTTCCATCTTACATTAAAAAACATGTCTTTCAGAGCAAAGGATGTGTGCAGGGTAGGGCTTTCACTAATGAATAACACTCGTGAAGGTGTTGTGTAAAGCATAGGTATCCTCAATGACCTACGTCTGCTGCGTCCTTCTGTGCTGAGCCAGTCTGTCTTTGCAGGCATACAGGCAGTGGGTGGAGAGGAACGGGGAGGAGAAGCTGCTGCCTGGCATCGACCTCACCCACGACCAGCTGTTCTTCCTCAACTACGCCCGGATCTGGTGTGGCACAATGAGGCCCGAAGACGCCGTTTCCAAGATCCGTTCCTCCGTGCACTCCCTCGGCCCCATACGTGTCCTCGGACCACTCTCCAACTCCGAAGACTTCGCCAGGTCCTACAGCTGCCCCGTCGGGAGTAGGATGAACCCCGAAAAGAAGTGCTCGGTGTGGTGAACAGCCAACGGAGGGTCACACAACAGCCACGAGAGAAAAACAAACCTACTATATAATGTATCCACTCCCGTCGTTGGTGGAAGAGGCACTTTGTTGGCAGACTGAGTTGTCGCTTCTTCACCGTGGCGTCTGACGCCCAGGAAAGCAAGCGAGCCAGAGAGCGAGACAAAGAAAGAAGGAGAAAGAAAGAAGAGAGAGATAAAGAAAGAAGGAAGAAAGGAAGAGACAGCTAGTCTCTTCATCTTAAACGTTTGCTTTATTTTTCATTATCATTACTTTTTTTTAATAAAGTTTATAGGACAAAACACGGATTAGAGAGAACAATATTTCGTGTGAGAATTTCAAACACTTATAGGATGCTGAGGAAAGAAGTCCACTTAAGGTTCGTTTCTTTGGGAGAGGATTGGTGTGCTGGGCGATCAGGTTTGTGCCGCAGCGTGTTCCCTTGAAAACAAACAAAACGCAAGAACTACGTGATCCGCATTTTGGGAAGGGTTTAGGGACGCTGGGAACACTTAATGAATCGCGGTTTGGTTTTAAAAGCAAAGTAAATAACTGAAGGTTTCTCGATATTTCTCACGTTCGTAGTTAGTCGTTCAGAGTGTAACAAAGAACATATTTCAGGGGATAGGTTTTTAAAAGGCGCTACACTACAGTAGAATACGGATTATTATATTATTGTCATTATTGTTATTATTATTATTATTATTATTATTATTATTATTATTATTATTATTATTATTATTATTATTATTATTGTCTTTACTATTATAATTATAATTGTCTTTATTATTATCATCATCGTTATTGTGTGTTGATTTTTGCTCCTATTTAGTAATCTTTTAGACATTTTAACAAACATTTCGTCAATATTTCCTTAGTACAGTTCACATGCAACAGACCATCTCAACATATCACTTTTAGCATATCTTGACGCCTGTAGTGTGCATCCTGCAGGACACTGCTGGACGCTACATAACCTCCTGCATATCCTACCATGAGCCTCATCAATCATCCTAAAAGAGCAAAGTAATAAATAAATTTGTCTCTTCTCGCCGCCGAGGGAATGATACTCTTTTTAATTCTTCGCCCGGGTTGCATATCTTTAGGTCGGCGCAGCATATCGGCGTCTCCTAAGCGTCTTCTTAATATATAATACCTAATTCCTACGCGAAGACTAGATAGGAGCATTCCTCTGTACATATCATGATACGCAAAGATTAATTTTCTATTTTTATGTATTATCATTTTCGTTCGTGTGTTTAGGATGTGTCGTCTGGTGGCATCACGCCTCCTCACGCTCCCCACTGCCCTCCACGGTTGGTTGAGGGAGGGAAAGGAGAAGGGAAGGTCGCTGATGGATGGAGGGAAAGAGGAGAAATATCACTTAGCCTCAATACGTCTGGTAACCATCATCTGACACATTGGCATTTCCCTTGGTGGACAGGAATAGTGACTAATCTGTAGGGGATGTCAGGGAGTGGGTGACGCATGGCCCTCTCCTCTGCGGGGGCCGTGAAGGGTTTAGAAGGGGAGAACAAGGAGTTGACATGGAAGCTGTGGAGGCGTGAGGCGCGACACACGGCATAATATGGAATACGTATAAGCGCTATTTTACACCTCTAACCTCAGTATTTTGACATTAATGCCTCCTCTTTTCATGTTAGTGCAGCTCTACCTCCCACCGTCGTCCTCACAAACTTTTTTTTTTCAATTCTCAGAGACGAGTTCGCTGACTAATGTTTTCCAGACGATTCTGTAATGAACAAAACACATACCCAAATTTTTGTTTCCTCCAAAGTTCTCTGACTAACTCTTTAGGATTTGAAATCACAGGTAAACTTTGATTTTATATTAAGTTTAAGCCTTCAGGAGATGTGCAAAGATATACTTAATGCACTGATTGTTAGTGCGTGTGGCGTGTTGCTGTTCACCTCAGGTAAAGAAAATACTCCGAAAAATGCAGATTTGTTCTTCTACGGAGGAAGGAAGAAAGGTTATTTTCCTGTAGGGAGGACAAAGGAGGTGTACGTAGGAAATGTAAGTGACACACACACACACACACACACACACACATAAACATACACACCGCGTAGTGTAGTGGTTAGCACGCTCGGCTCACAACTGAGAGGGCCCGGGTTCGAATCCCGGGCGCAGCGAGGCAAATGGGCAAGCCTCTTAATGTGTATCTAGCCCCTGTTCACCTAGCAGCAAGTAGGTACGGGATGTAAGTCGAGGGGTTGTGGCCTCGCTGTCCCGGTGTGTAGTGTGTGGTTTCAGCCCTACCCGAAGATCGGTCTATGAGCACTGAGCTCGCTCCGTAGGGTAAAGGTTGGCTGGGTAACCAGCAGGCGACCGCGACAGTGAATTACACACATGCACACGCACACGCACATACACACACACACACGCACACACACATAAGGTTGGTGTCAAATCTGTCTATTCTATCTTGACTTCTCACCACCACACTCACTGCCATATTTCTTTTTCATATCCTTTCCAACCATACCTCAAAACTCCATAGCTCTCAATCAAGTACATTATCTCAGCATTGAGCCACAGTACTCAATTCTCATTCTCCCTCACTGTCACATAAACCCTCACCTCACTCTGCACTCCTTCCTAGCAGCCCTCGTACCCCACTGCCACTCCCTCCCCCCCCCCCTGCTGCCCCCGTTGGGTTTGCCTCAGTCAGCACCACTCACGTTATTTCAGTGATGTTCTCACAGCGTGGTAAACTCTAGGAATGACGGACAGGATTACGCCACCTCGTCACACCTGACCAGGACGCGTCACTGAAGGATCTGCAGGTGACAAAGAATATGGAGTGACGCATGACCACACCGTTATATGTGACACAGGTGTGGGAGTCATTCTCAAGGGGTGAGGAAGTACGTGGTGTTCTGCTCGTGAGGGCTTTTTCTTTAGGTTTATGAGTTATCTTATTGTCTCGGGTTCACGATTCGACTCAGTGACTCGTTTCGTTCGGATACAGGCTTTGGACTCTGTGCTGGTTACATGTGACGTCATGAAGAGGACCATTTTCATTTTATACTGATTTGTAACATAGAAACAAAGATTTTTATTGCACAGATTACTGCTTTGTAAATAAGTGATGCAATTATTGTCGCCATTTTAAAAGAAAATCCATGAATTATAAGTCAAACTCCTGAGTTGTTGTTTCATTATCACTTGGTGGGTCAGTGAACATCTGCGCCACGCTCAGTAACCCTCTCGTCCCAGTGAAAGAACACGTTCGTTGAGTGTCCAGAATGGATGGCTGCTGCATTCCACACCCTGACTACTGACAATTGGCCTGGTAAGCATATCATGAAAGTTATATGTAGGACGTCATGGTTAATGTTCACACGAGAAAGTTAAGGCAGTAGTCAAATCTCTCAAGTCAAGGGATGATTGGACATTCTTGCCCCATCACCACTCCCGCCTACGCAAGGAACTGTTAAATTTACATTCACATATTTCTATGTTATATTATGCCTTATGATGAAACACTGTAACATGCTAAAACGATGACAAGTACATTAATAACGAAAGGATATGGCGAAATGCGAACCAACGCTGCCAGACGGTTTGTTTTGACAACACAGCAAACCTCCACAACGGGCTGGGCTGCTAAGCTGCATAAGGTGTTTCTTATTTCATTACTGCAAGTCTAGTTTGATTGATGTAACCTTACCTTATCAGTTTTTAGAGTTTCTATTTCTTGGTAATGTAAGATGCCTCTCTAAATCATGATTACACTATGAAGGGATCAGTAGTGAACTTAACCTGTGGGGCGTCTTTTATTTACGTGACCCATTTCATATAACTGATCTGGCCTCGAAAATCATTCTTATTCAGTTGAACATAATACAAGTCTACTTTGTAAGTGGTACTCAGTTGAAAATAATATAACTTTTACTTTGCAAATGGTTCAATAATGGTGTCACTATGATAGCGTCAATACACAGGCTAGGCTACCCTTTCCTTGTGGAGAAGGTATTACTTCACCACACCGAGTACTTAAACGAAGCTATTATTTATTCTTCGTCGTGGTTTATGGTACATATAATGAGATAACTAATGCAACCATAACTGACTATTTTTCTTCTTACAGCCAGTTCCGAACAACAATAATAAGAACATCAACAGCAACAATCAACAGTCCGGTGGTAGTCGTGATGGAGGGATGTTGCTAGTCCTACTGTAGCGCCCTCTGTACTGCACCAATAGTCTATTGAGTGATTCTGATTAGTGCATTAGTATGTTTTGTGTGTTTATTGTTCACGTTGCATAATTATTGTGTATTGTTTTGTATGTGTCACAAGAACCTTCCTCGTGCCGCACCCCAAGCCTACAGCGATAACACACTCCTTCCCTCCAGGACACACACACACACACACACACACACTTTGCAGTCCTTACATCTTCATGTTAAGTATCGCATGATTGGTAGGTCCCATGATTCTCATCACTTGCAACTAAACACGGAATTGGAAGCTAAAACAGGGTAATCAAAACACCATAATTTACAAACTTAAAACTCGCTGCTGTAAATGTGATTTAATTTGAACATAATTTCTGTCTCTAAAACTAGAAATGAAGAAACATGGCGCCAATCTTTAATTTTAGAATTAATTTCAATCATGAAAAGATTGAGTAAATTTGTAAAGATAGAAGGATGGACGATTTTGAATTAATCAGGATAGATTCTGAAAACCATCCACTTCTCTTGTCTTATAAAGCTAAAAAAGACATAAGTCCCAAGCTGTCTCGTGCTGACTGACATAACAGGTTACGGTGTCTGTCGCCTGTGCTGAACGGCAGTATTTCACCTCAAAACTTCTCCGAAACTGGCTAAGTTTTGTCGTGGTAATTATAGTTCAGTCTTGCGTTTCTCGAGTTCTGCAAGGGTGTCTGGCTAACTTTTATTTTTTACGGTCGTGAATACTGCAAATGGATTTCGTACCATTAAAAGAAAAAAAGGAATCCGAAGTTCGCCTTGCATGACATTTTTCAATTAAATAGTAGCCTCAAACTAACCTTTGGCGTATGTGAAGTAGGTCTTACTCGGAATGGCGAAAAAAACTATACTGTGCAATTACTAGATGAACTACAGGACAAGAGTTGGCATTCCCTTCTATTCCTACCACCACCATCACCACCATCACCACCACCACCACCCTCGGGAAGGATACAAAACCCAAACCAACTTAAAACATTCAACAACGAACAATAGCAATCGTAATACATATTCATATCATAGTGTAATTCGAAATGCCCCCCTAATCCTCCACCCGGCTCCTCCTACCCCCTCCCTCCCACACACACATTACATGGTGACGCTGTGGACACTGAAGGCGCAGATGGTGACACGGTGTTGATGGTTGGCTCCAATAGATGGTCTCTGAGTGCAGAGTGGTTGGCAGTGATGGTGGTGGTGGAAGGGCATGTTATTGGAGGCTGGGTGAGAGGGAGGGTGTACAGAGAGGTGGGGGGCGTGAAGGTGTTGACAGAAGTCTCCACATCGATCCACACAAGAGCGGGAGGCGTTAGTTGTACCCTTGTCCACCGGCCTCCTGCGGCGCCACCCTCCGCTGGCTCCCTCGGTGCCTCCGGGTCAGGTGGACGGAAATAACACATTCTTAATGAGGAAACACTGCACCCAAGACTCCATTAGTAGCTACATTTACATACATACATACATGCATGCATATTTTATAAAAGAAAGTTCATCTTCATCATAGAGCGGACGCGTGACTAAATAAGGAATTTAAAAAAGGTAGTGACAAAACAGCACTTGATTGAATACATTCATTATCTCGAGGAGTTAATTAATTATCCAAAAGACACTCACTGGCACGTCGTCTTGAGGCAAAGAGATAAATCTTTTAATCATTAATAAGAATCATTGCGCTTCCTTCGCTGCCGGCAGTAAGTGGTTCTAAAATTAATCATAAAAAGCCTGGAATTCCCACCAGCAAAGAGAAATCAGGATGGTGGAATGAGTGACGCCAATCTCAACCAAAGAGTTCGAGTAAGAAAAAAAAGTAAAAATGTGACAAAGTGAAGTGTAGCTCGCCGGGATGCGAATACATACGTGTGTTTACTACCAGCGGGAATACAAGTGTGGTGCAGAGGCCACGAGTGCGGGGCGGGGTGGGGCAGGGCGGGGCGGCTCCTGCAGCGGGTTATAATAGAAAGATCAATTTACTCAGAGATGGAGGTAGAGGACGAGGAGCAGCGCGGTGCCTCTCTCGGAAATGAATAATGCATTGCGTACGTTCCTCACCGTGGGTGGGGCGGAGGGGCGTGGTGGGGAAGGGTGAGGGACGCCTGGGGCATCGGCGAACACGTCGTGCTGCCGCTGATAGAATTGGGTCATAATGTGATTTCACCTGTGATAGTGTGACGAGCTGCCTCGGGTGGGCCTTGAGGGGCGAGGCGTGGGGGCGTGGGGGCTGGGCGTGGTGGGGAGGGGACGAGGAATAGTCATGTCAGTCTCCGGAAGACGTGGCAGGGGCGCGGCAGGGTTTGCTATGCTCTGCTGGTAAGAGAACACGCTCCTTGGTCCGTAGGGAAGAGATGCCCCTCATATATCGTTGTTTTCCTACATTTTCTCATCAGCACACTCCTCCCTCTCCCCTCCCTCTGTCCCCCTTTCCTCCAGTGCCAGTAAATATCTGCAGGATGAAGGTGACTATGTAATATCTGTGCACGAACTTCCCCCGCTACATTCCTTCAGAGAGATAGTCCCCTTCAGTGGTGAGGCTGGTGCTGGCTGGCTAGGCACTGCTCTCTCCGCTACACCACCCCCACCAGGTGTTGCTTTCCCATGTTGTAGCATTCATTCGATGAAAGGTCATCTTTTTACTTTTTAAACGGTCGTCATGTGTTGTTGTTGTTGTTGTTGTTGTTGTTGTTGTTGTTGTTGTTGTTGTTGTTGTTGTTGTTGTTACTATTATTATTATTATTATTATTATTATTATTATTATTATTATTATCATCATCATCATCATCATCATCATCATCATCATCATCATCATCATCAACTTCATCATCATCATCATCATCATCATCATCATCATCATCATTACTGTTGTATGTTAAAGGTTTCAGTGGGGCAGCAATCTTAGAGGGGGTGACTCGAGTTTTTCTAAGTTAGCCATGAAAGTATAGAAGAGTATCAAAGAAAATGGTTGCTAACGCAAACTGTGTCGGTTAGTGTTTCATAAATGTACATTGTACAGTGTGTGCAGTAGTATGTGCTTCACGTGTGTGTGTGTGTGTGTGTGTGTGTGTGTGTGTGTGTGTGTGTGTGTGTGTGTGTGTGGATAGGAAGCAGAGGGTCAGGGCTGGTGGAGAAGTCTCTCACACAGTAATAATAGATTCCTGTCTGTCTAGTGTCAGTGTCTGGGGTCCAAGGCTTCCCTCATTTGTGCCCCTCAACACTCCCCTCACCCGCAAATCACACGTTCTTCTTTCTTACAATTTATTATAATGATGTCAAAGTAATTATTCCCCAAGAAGCAAAGATAATATAATCTTATCAGACATCAGTATTAGCACGAAGCCAAGTAATACCAAAGCACCGCTATTGCATTGTTAAGTTGAACACATAGGTCTTTGAATTTCATAGAAATTGAACCATAATTTTTGATATTGTTTTTAGAGTTTAACAATCCCCGTCTTCTCATATCAAGAGGATTACTATAAAATTAATTTCAATGACGTGTAGGCTGCGTTTGTCAAATCCATATTGTTAACTTTAACCAAAAGAAAAAAATTCAGGTTCCATGCCTTTGGTGGAGCCGTAGGCTTCAGCCTGGCCAACCTTATGGATAATACCTCACTGCCGAGGGTAGTCTTCCTTGCACTGGCTGCAGCTTCTCTGGAGGAGACGCCGCTCGCAGCATTGCAAACTTATCACCACCTCAGTGTCCCTCTTTTTATTTATTTATTTATTTATTTTGCACATTGCTTTTGTGGCAAAGTGTTGGCGGTGGAAAATAATAACCGTTACTTATAGTTCACTATTTATTATAACAAAAGAAAGATGATATGTACACAACTCGCTACTCGTACGAGGAATGCAGCTTGTGACGAGACTGAGACACACGGGGCATGGTTACTGCGCAGGACTCTTAGCGAGGCAGAGGTGACCGAGGTACCTATAGAGATGTGCACGCCGCCTTGGAACGTGGCGGCTATCCTTCCTTCTCCCCCTGGTAACACGAAGCATCCTTGCCCTACGGACGGCAGGCGCACTTCAGCCCGCCTGCGGCGCCTGCAGTGTCCCGCACACAGGGTGGCCTACACATCAAAAGGTGGGTATGAAGGAGTTGCTGTACACTATTTACACAAGGGATGTATTCGCTGCACAGTGCCAACCAGCTGCAGACCACGTCCAGCCTGTCCTAGTGCCAGGCCAGTGCCAGGTAGTCCCCGGCTGTTGGGTCATCGGCAGCAGACTTGCAAGCAGGACTCAATAAGCCACTCGCGCCGTACCCGCCCTGAGCGAGCAGAGGCAGCTGGAGCAAGGGTGGAGAGGAGGGTGGGCGGTGGAGGGGATGAAAAGGGAGTGGACGGGACGGCTGCGGTCTGCTGGAATGAGGCAGTGGACCAGCATCACCTGCGGGAAGCAAGGCCATGCCGGGGCGTGCAGGCCGCCACAGGCCACAAAGCTGCCTGCCGCACTCACCACCCAAGATTCACCTCTAAGTTCTCCATTATGGCGGCAGCCCCTCCACCACTAGGTCGCACTGCCTCAGGTTAGGTATTCCAACACTCGGTAACACTGTTTTTCACTATGTATTATTATTATAGGTGGGGAGGAGCACGAAGCTGCCTGGCGGTGGGTCCCTGATCCGGCGCTAGTGAGGTGTGGGGAGGAGCGCCTCGCCCCGGCACTCCCCCTCACAAGCTGGGGCTGACACCTCCAGGCCTCCGATGGCTAGACCACCGTGTCCTCTGCAAAACAAATAAAAAGGAAAATTAATTAAGGATCATGCGACATTGAGAACCACGCCAGACGACCACGTGACGAGGAAAACAGTGTGTGGATGTGTTTGGTTTGGCGGTGGTGTTTGGGTAATGGCGCGCAGCGAGCAGCGTGTGTGGGGGTCACAGCACCGCCGCGGGCCGCCACGCACTACTAATGAACACTTTAATCCACGGTAAATAGACTGCGTTTGCCTCAGAACTTTTTTACGCGTTGAACGGACAATTAACACAAAGGTTTGTCCCCACTGCACCTGAGATTATTTGGAGCGAGAGAGAGAGAGAGAGAGAGAGAGAGAGAGAGAGAGAGAGAGAGAGAGAGAGAGAGAGAGAGAGAGAGAGAGAGAGAGAGGATCAGAGAAGTTTATATAGATATTGGGGGTACAGGTTCTTTTCTCCTCGTTTTTTCTCTTTTCCTCTGTCTGTCTGCTTGCCTGTGTCACTGTTATTTTGATTCCTCTTTCATTTATCCATCATTCAGTCAAACAGTTGATCAGTCAATATGGATCTACTCATTTACATATTTTATTTACAGAAATTTATTATTCATATTATTTTATGTTAATCACCTTTTAACCCGTCTATCTATCTATCAATTTATTTTCAGTCTATCTATCTTATTTTGACTGTTCTTGTTATTAATTTCTGCGCATCTTTTGTATTTTTTGTCCATTTTAAGGTTTCGTTTTTTTAAATATTTATCTATCATTCTATCATTTATTACTATGTATATCTGTGTTTCCTTATTTGCATCTGTATTTTTGTCATTAAGTCTCTCAATCCTTTTATCTACCTAGTGCCATCTGTGTGTACCATTGATTTTGATTTTTTTTCCGAATGATTCTTTATATCTTTCATTTTGTCTTTCATTCGTTACTACATCTGTCTGTATTTCCCTGTGCGTCTGTCTGTCAATCTGTCTATCAATCCTTTGATTTACCTTTACCCTATAGCATCTGCGTGAACCCGTGAACATCTGCATTACGTATGTCTGCCTACATGTCTGCCTGTGTGTATCAGTGCCTCGCACAAACCATTGAACAGGGCAGCCGCTGATCGCTGAGACTGGGGTACGCAGGTCACTCGCCCCTTAGCCTCGTGCCCTGTGTTATCGCCTGCTCTCAAGTGTGTCCGTCAAGTACCCGCTAAGATGGCCTGACCTCCTTCCTTATCCAGTTTTATCAGCAGCTACCGGCCTACTCAGATTTAGAGAACATCAGTGTTCTAGTTTTGCCTCAATGTATTTATTCATTTATTTGTTTATTTATTCATTTTCATTTATCATAACAATAGCAATGTAATTATTCTTAACGCTAATGTTGGTGTTTTTTTATCATAACTGTGTTTTTCCACTTTGTTGCTGTTTATGCAAACTGTAATGCTTTTTTTGCACTATTAATGTTGATTTGTTGTATTTTTTTGCATTTTCATAAATTATGAATCATGTGTATTAATTTTTTACACAGACTAATTGTTTATATTTCTGCCTTCAACGTAGTTTCTTCGTATTTTTCGGTTTGTCATTTGGAACTACGTGTGTGTGTGTGTGTGTGTGTGTGTGTGTGTGTGTGTGTGTGTGTGTGTGTGTGTGTGTCCGCTTTTCACTTTTGTTTACTTTTTATCTCTTTTTATGTAGATCTTCTTGTATAATTCCAAACTCAATATTTATTTCCTTTTTTTGCTTTTATGCACACTAATGATTTTTCCACATCATGCAGATTAATGGCCTTCTTCGCCTGATTTATAGAAACCCATGACTCGTCACTCTCATATTTTTCAGTGACAAGTAATGACTTTCCCGAGTAATGGATCTAGATTAATTTTTATCTTCTTTAGTTCGAGTCACCGTGATTCATACATCAGGTATTTTTAGCTACGCTTGTACAGACCAAAGATTTCTATTCACTCTTCCTCCTTTACTGTTGGAAATTACTCTTCGCTCTGCAAATATTTGTTCTTTTTTATACGTGTAGGTAAGCGTATGTATATATTCGTGAAAAAGAAAAAGGGGGGGAAAAAAGAGGAAGTTTGTGCAGCGTGGGGACGACGTGGAAATACTAAACATGTATATATTTTTTCTGGCGTAATCGTGAAAAATTAATGACTCCCAGTGTAAAAGTTTAATAATTTATATGGTTTTCATTATAATAGAGGTCACCATTCACGATTTTTCTTAGTACGTGTGTTCCGGGAATCACTTCGAACTGTCACGAAACTTTATACATGATCGTCTGTTTCTCGCCTCTTTATTTTTTTATTTAATTATTTTTTGTTTTGCCAGTCTGCACTGAAAAATGTTATTATAGAGTGTTATGTTTTTGCATATATACTTTACTGAAAAGAAAAGAAACACGAGCATTTCACTTTGATAATTGACTCCAAATACTGAGAAGACCGTCCACTGTTTTGTTATGTAAAGCTTAGAAAATATTTATGATTTTATGATGTTTTAGTTGTGGTGTAACAGAATAGCTGTCCGTTATAAAGATTTCATGTGCAGACAAAATAAAGATCACACATTTTTTTCTACAAGTTTCACAAGACAAAGACATGTTATTCATTGAACACATAACATTGCGTAGAAGGATGTCAGCAAAAACAGAAAATTCATGCTTATTATCGCTAGAGAAGAGGGCGATAGGTGCTCACCTTTGGCTGGCGGAGGTCGCTTGTTGCACAGGAGCAGGGAGGCGGCGACAAGGGCGAGGACGACAAGAGCCGCCACGCCGCCCGCGACCAGCACCACCGGCACCTTCTCTGGGGAGGGAGGGGGCTCTCAGTGGGGGTGGGGGTGTCACATGGAAAGGGAAGGAAGGCACGAAGGCACATTAAGTCTTGGAATGCATTGAGACGAAGGAGGACTGAAGTGGAATGGTAGGGAGGGATTCAAACGGGTGTGTGGCTCAGTAGTTTGGTGGATGCTACTGGCAGTGGCTTACTCTCCTTGCAAAAAAAAAAAAAAAAAAAAAAAAAAAAAATCCTGTGACAAAATGCCACAAAAATCAAATATACATAGGCGTTTCAACATGGTTTTCCTCCCCCAGTGAATGCAAGCCAGGAGTGTCTGGTTGGAATATAATTTAAGGAGTTTGACATGGTATAATGATCACATAATGAATTGGAACTGAAAACCCTATAAATTGAATTGAACTGGAATTGAGAAATGTGTTTTCAAATGAATTGGAATTACATTGGAATTGACAGAATAATGAATTGCATTGGAATTGACAAGTACAGTATATGGATTGAATTGATTTGATAAACATTAATTGACACCAACCGTGAGCATAAGGGCTAGAGGAGGATGTATAAAGGACGTAGAAAATGCTGAAATCTCGGGAGGAAAGTACTGAGGGATTTAATATAGGGTCACAGAAATAGACATCAGAGAAGAGAATGAAAAGAAAATGGGATATGCAAGGGTGAAGCAAAGTATCGCAAAGGCAGGCTGGGTTCTGTTAGATATTCAAGGTGAGAGAGAGAGAGAGAGAGAGAGAGAGAGAGAGAGAGAGAGAGAGAGAGAGAGAGAGAGAGAGAGAGAGAGAGAGAGAGAGAGAGAGAGAGAAATATGAGAT
>CM035189.1:8550967-8562343 GCA_020233015.1 Callinectes sapidus | reverse complement strand
GGGGGGAAAAAAGAGGAAGTTTGTGCAGCGTGGGGACGACGTGGAAATACTAAACATGTATATATTTTTTCTGGCGTAATCGTGAAAAATTAATGACTCCCAGTGTAAAAGTTTAATAATTTATATGGTTTTCATTATAATAGAGGTCACCATTCACGATTTTTCTTAGTACGTGTGTTCCGGGAATCACTTCGAACTGTCACGAAACTTTATACATGATCGTCTGTTTCTCGCCTCTTTATTTTTTTATTTAATTATTTTTTGTTTTGCCAGTCTGCACTGAAAAATGTTATTATAGAGTGTTATGTTTTTGCATATATACTTTACTGAAAAGAAAAGAAACACGAGCATTTCACTTTGATAATTGACTCCAAATACTGAGAAGACCGTCCACTGTTTTGTTATGTAAAGCTTAGAAAATATTTATGATTTTATGATGTTTTAGTTGTGGTGTAACAGAATAGCTGTCCGTTATAAAGATTTCATGTGCAGACAAAATAAAGATCACACATTTTTTTCTACAAGTTTCACAAGACAAAGACATGTTATTCATTGAACACATAACATTGCGTAGAAGGATGTCAGCAAAAACAGAAAATTCATGCTTATTATCGCTAGAGAAGAGGGCGATAGGTGCTCACCTTTGGCTGGCGGAGGTCGCTTGTTGCACAGGAGCAGGGAGGCGGCGACAAGGGCGAGGACGACAAGAGCCGCCACGCCGCCCGCGACCAGCACCACCGGCACCTTCTCTGGGGAGGGAGGGGGCTCTCAGTGGGGGTGGGGGTGTCACATGGAAAGGGAAGGAAGGCACGAAGGCACATTAAGTCTTGGAATGCATTGAGACGAAGGAGGACTGAAGTGGAATGGTAGGGAGGGATTCAAACGGGTGTGTGGCTCAGTAGTTTGGTGGATGCTACTGGCAGTGGCTTACTCTCCTTGCAAAAAAAAAAAAAAAAAAAAAAAAAAAAAATCCTGTGACAAAATGCCACAAAAATCAAATATACATAGGCGTTTCAACATGGTTTTCCTCCCCCAGTGAATGCAAGCCAGGAGTGTCTGGTTGGAATATAATTTAAGGAGTTTGACATGGTATAATGATCACATAATGAATTGGAACTGAAAACCCTATAAATTGAATTGAACTGGAATTGAGAAATGTGTTTTCAAATGAATTGGAATTACATTGGAATTGACAGAATAATGAATTGCATTGGAATTGACAAGTACAGTATATGGATTGAATTGATTTGATAAACATTAATTGACACCAACCGTGAGCATAAGGGCTAGAGGAGGATGTATAAAGGACGTAGAAAATGCTGAAATCTCGGGAGGAAAGTACTGAGGGATTTAATATAGGGTCACAGAAATAGACATCAGAGAAGAGAATGAAAAGAAAATGGGATATGCAAGGGTGAAGCAAAGTATCGCAAAGGCAGGCTGGGTTCTGTTAGATATTCAAGGTGAGAGAGAGAGAGAGAGAGAGAGAGAGAGAGAGAGAGAGAGAGAGAGAGAGAGAGAGAGAGAGAGAGAGAGAGAGAGAGAGAGAGAGAGAGGAGAGAGAGAGAGAGAGAGATGGGGGGGGGGACCCAAAGTGTGGGGAGAGGGAGGTATTCATGGGGGGTGAAGGACGGCTGGACTGCGAGAACGTGTTGGAAAATTACCATTATTATTGGACTCAGAGAGAGAGAGAGAGAGAGAGAGAGAGAGAGAGAGAGAGAGAGAGAGAGAGAGAGAGAGAGAGAGAGAGAGAGATCTGGATTCAATAAGTGACAGATGCAGAGTAGGCAGGAATTCGCAGTAACTTTAAGAGTAAGACTAAATGACCATCCAACGCTTCGTCCCTCCAGTTCTTGCCACAGACAGACAGACAGACATACAGACAGACAGATAGACATACAGACAGATAGACATACAAACAGACGGACAGGCATACTTATAGACGGGTTGAAATATAGACAGTCACGTAGCGATATAGATAGAAAGACAGGCAGGTTGAGAGACAGAAAGACAGACGTGGAGAAATAACAGAAAGACAGGGAGACAGAACGATAGATAGTAAATAGAAATGTATAGGTAAAAAATATATATATACACAGAATCACATTGATGAATAAAAAGAGAAAGACAAATAGACAGAAAACACACACACACACACACACACACACACACACACACACACACACACACACACACACACGATAATTGTTAAAGATTTAATTAGTTGGCTTCAATTTATCATGGTGGAGGTAAAATAGGTTCAGACACAATCCATCACTCTTTATGGTCTTTATACAAGCTAATAAGCATTAACGTTAAATGGCCAAATAGAGGCACGTGTGATACTCCCCAGAGTGTTAAAAGCAGACCGGGATTTTTATTTATGTTGGTAATTCGATGGTTTGTTTTGGTTAGGTTAGGTTCAACTAAATCAGGTTATGTCAAGCTCAATTTTATGTTAGAGAGGGAGACTGGCCAAGGGAAATAAAATGGTTTAAAAAAATAGCCCACTTAGGTGCCAGTTCACGAACAGGGGCGAGGGAATTAGCCGAAAGAATGGGATGGACGTCCAGAAATCTTCCTTTTAATAAATTATATTTGTATTTATTTATTATAGGTTGTATTCCGTTACGTAAGCTTTGACATTAACAAGCACAAAATCTTTTGAGTTCAATATAAAGTTAGGTTAAGGTAAAAGAAGTTTCGTGTATTTAAGTTAGGTTGAGTTTGTAAGTAATAGTAATGAAATGATTTTAAAGTTTCAATACTCTTCAATGTATTTGTTCATGTAAGA
This sequence comes from Callinectes sapidus, assembly GCA_020233015.1. NCBI lineage: Eukaryota > Metazoa > Arthropoda > Malacostraca > Decapoda > Portunidae > Callinectes > Callinectes sapidus. The sequence goes on along the minus strand of CM035189.1, from coordinate 8,559,549 downwards.
GAGGAAAGCTAACCAAGAGCAACACAAGACAATAGAAAAAAAAAAACATTAATTTGTCAGGGTGTCAAAGTGATTAGCTGTGTAAGTAATAGTAATAAAATGCTTTCAATACTCTTCAATACATATTAAGCCAGAGCGATATGAAATGAGCCGGATAAAAGGCTTATAGTTATCTTCGGTAAGGTTACTATGTTAGGTAAAGTTAGAGTTTAAAGTCGGCATGAATTTAATTTAGTGGAGGTTAGGTTGGGTTACATTTAGTCACGATATGTAAGGTTAGGTTACTTTAGGTTATCTCATTAGTTAGGTTAAGTAAGGTAAAGTGAAGTTAGGTCATGCTAGGTTTTGACATATGCAATAACACACGAATCTAGTCATGTCAGGTTATTCTATGTTGCTTTAGGTCAGCTCACCTTTAGTTGGGTTAAGCAAGGTAAAGTGAAGTTAGGTCAAGTTAGGTTTCGACATATACAATAACACACGAAAAAAAAAGGTGGTTGTATGAGTCAGTCTCACTAAGGTCACGTCTCGGAGGGGCGATGAATAAACTGTCACCTTTGACCCACTGAACTTTGCCGTTTTGTGTAACAAGGTCGTGTTGTAGGAATCGTGTTCGTTGTGTGTGTGTGTGTGTGTGTGTGTGTGTGTGTGTGTGTGTGTGTGTGTGTGTGTGTGTGTGTGTGTGTGTGTGTGCACATTTTTCAGAGCCAGTAAATGTGCATGTGTGTGAGCGAGTGTGTTTACCTATCACTTTTCTGAGTCCATATGGCGTATTAGCTACGACTAGAGCGGGGACAGGGTTAGATAGATTGCGTTAGAGTGCGTGGGGAAGGTTATGCTGCATTACACTACCTTTACACACACACACACACACACACACACACACACACACACACACACACACACACACACACACACACACACACACACACACACACACACACATACACACACACACACACACACACACACACACACACACATACAGTCCCGATATCACATTCTAAATAATACACAAGTCCATGCCAGTCAAGACACAGGAAATCAATGCATAATGGGGCTTGTGGAACCTGGATGCCACACTTTCTCCTCCTTCGTGGCTCTGTGGCGGGAAAAATTGATGTCTCGCCTCGCTTTGTGTCCACCAAGTAAAGGGTATTTGGTGCTATCAACATTTACTGGCTATTGTGAAGAAAGGTTGGTGTTCTAAGGGGTTTCTTCTGTTTTAGGATTGTTTTAAGGGTATGATAATTGAAAGGTGAAGTTTGATATCGTGTTCTTGTGTGGTGGGAATCGTGTAGCATTTCAGGTCGAGTGGTAAGCGTTCTAAGTTTGGAGGATTGATTTGTAAACATTTTGAGGTGGAAAGGTGGAGTTGTAAAATGGTTGATTATGTATTGTGTGCTGTGGTGGTGGTGGTGGTGCTGCTGATGGTGGTAGTGCACAAGTCTCTTCTTCCTCTTACTCCTGTTTTGTCCACTTTTGTAATGCAAGAGTTAACTAGAACTCAAAATCATTCATCCCTTTCTCTGGTAAACTTTGGAACTTTACCTGGTTCAGTATTTCCATCTTCCTATGACCTGAACTCATTTAAGAGGGAATTTTCAAAACCATTATTACTTATTTTTTGGCTAAATATCTGGACCTCCTGGACTGGCTTCTTAGCATACCTTTTTAATAGTTTTTATTGTCCTTGAACAGATTTCCCTTCTTGTATAAAAACTACTACTACTACTACTACTACTACTACTACTACTTCTACTACTACCACCACTACTACTACTACTACCACTACTACTACTACTACTACTACTACTACTACTACTACTACTACTACTACTACTACTACTATTACTACTACTACTATCATTAGGGAAGGTAGTAAGAATGATAGAAATGTAAAAGCTGCAATATCCTGTGTGCCTGCCTGGCTTTCTCCCCTTGCTCTTTTCCCTGTCAGTCACCGCAGCCTCTCCCCTTACTCCTCCCTCTCCTCTTTACCTCTGGGCCAAAACAACGAGAAGAACTGATAATGCCGAGAATTTATTGTGTTTATGGAGGAAGAATTGGACAAATAGTGTTGTTTTGGTTGCAGCGTGCATGACCTTTGGTGGCATTGTGTGTTGCATAACCCTCGCCATCACACCCCTTTCCTCTCCCTCTCTCTCCCCCCACCACGCCCTCTCCTTCCCCGCATCACACCCTCGTTCTTTATTCTCACCACTACATCCCCCTCCTTTCCCCTCTTCAGTGCTGTTTTTTCTCTTTTCCCTCACCACACACCGTCCATTCTCTTCCACTTCACCACTACACCCCTTCCTTCTGCTCCGCCATCATCATTTCCTGCTGTTACTCCTTCACTATCATCTTCCCCTTCCTTACCATCCACCACGTTCTCCCTTTCCCCTCTTCAACACCGTATTCTCTCCTTTTCCTCACCACACACCGTCTCTTCCTCCCCACTCACCATTACACCTCTTCCTTCTCTTCCGTCATCATCATCATACCCTATTTCTCCTACTCCTTATGTATCATCTTCTCCCACTATCTCTTTCACCATTTAACTTCTTGCTCTCTTCACCTTCACCCATCTTTTCTGCCTTCCTTCTTCATTATTGCTTCCTTTTCCCAGCGACTATGCATTTTCCTCCTCTTCCTTGTTCACCACCGTATCTCTTTCAAGAAAAAAAAAAACCTAATAACTTTTCTCTCGCATCACGAAGGCACTCGATAATTAAAGCAAATAACACCCACTACACGTCCGCGACACGCCAAACTTTATGTCACCCCCTCACTGCCTGGACTCCCTACCACACCAGTCTTCTAACCTACAGGCAGCTTGTTACGTGAATCAGTCCCGAGGGAATTATATCCGTCCTCTAACCAGTGGGTGGGCGTGGATCTAGTGAGGGAGGGAGAGAAGGGAAGGGTGGGGCAGAGGTGGAGCAGAGTGACGACAGGTAAGAGAGAGAGAGAGAGGAATAGAAAGTTCTGTTAAAGGATTTTTAGTGTCACGCGCCGGGAAGTCGTCTCCGCTATCTCTCTGCTATCTCTCGCTTACTGCTTCCATAACTCGCTCGGGTACGCTGTAAAGCTGACGGCGGCTGACGCAAACTGGTGGCCGAGATGGGGAAGGGAGGGAGGAAGGAGAGACGCGGAAGAAATGGACAGAAAGGAGAGGAAAGGAAGGAGGAAAGCGGCTTCTCCTCTGGTTCCCGCTCCCCCACGCCTCCGCCTTCACCTCCTGAGGCTTAATAACTTCCCCAGTGACGCTCTTAAATCCTGGTTCTAATTTTTAGTGACCCATCATGGCCGCAGCGGGAGAAGGCAACAATTATCCCAAAATGTGGCTGGTTCAGAGCGGCGGTGAGGCGCAGCAGGCTCTGTGTGTGTGTGTGTGTGTGTGTGTGTGTGTGTGTGTGTGCGTGTATGTGTTTGTGTGTGTGTGTGTGTGTGTGTGTGTGTGTGTGTGTGTGTGTGTGTGTGCACCGAGGTATTTTTCGTGAAATATGAAGCGTCGACGTGTGGTGAGGAGCGTGGCGTCCTCTGTTCCTTCAGCTTTGCTTTCCTCACGACTAACAAACCTTGACCCAATCCCAGGCTATCCAGACCGAGCCACTGTCTGGCCCCCGGCGCGGCTCAGGGAAGGAGTTATCAGTTCTCTTGACTAGTCGCCTCTTCCCTCTTATAGACAGCCGTTCTCAAGCCACAGTGCAAGTAATTGTTTCCTCACGGTGCGGTTAGGGCAGCGACACACCATCGGACTATCCCGCTGCAGGGTCAGTGTAGCAGGTCCTCCCCAAGTTAGGGTCCGTAACCACCTTAATTGGCACACAATGTCAAGTTTCACAAACTGCAATGAAACAAGTGATGACCTTCCCGTGTGTATTCCGCTTCGCAACCTTGACCCCGATATCTTCCTCCTCTTCCTCTTCCTCTTCCTCTTCTTCTTCCTCCTCCTCCTCCCATTCCTCTTCCTCTTCCTCTCCTCCTCCTCCTCCTCCTACTCCTCCTCCTCCTCCTCCCCTCCTCCTCCTCTCCTCCTCCTCCTCCTCCTCCTCCTCTCCCTCTTCCTCCTCCTCCTTTCAGCAATCATTTCGTCCTCCCAGTATTCAACTCCATCCTTCATCCCACTCTTTACCTCCATTACTAAGACGCCACTACTCGTATCACCACTTCTACCACCACCATCACCACCATCACCATTGCTGCCACCACCCCCTTCGGGTACAACTCCCACGCCGCCTCCACCTGCAGTCCCAACACCCTCGCTGGGACCGGCAGACGAGGCGAGGCGTGACTCGAGGCCTAACCACCCGTGCTGCCGCGGCCAGGCGTCCACCGCTGAGCCTCGCACGGCTGCACACGGCCACTGCCTCCCTGGCCGCGGGGCAAACCGCTGCACTCACCCGGAACGCACAAATATCCAAAAATATACAGGAAACACCAACAGTGTCAGATACTGCAGTTTTTGTGCTTGCTTCCGCTTTCCTCTATTTTTTGTGGTTACGATGGTGTTTGGAGTGTGTGCCGCGCCCTTCTGCCATTGAGAGACTGGGATGAGCACTGAGGCAACGATCACCCTGGAGTATTGGCCTTGCCCAGCCATTTCTTTTGAGACAATAAATGCATTGGTATCACCAGTGTCATCATCACCAGTGTCATCATCATCATTATCATCACATCCACGTCTTTAGTGACGTCAAGGTGTGATGACAAGGCGGCTATGGGGTGCGGGGCGGGGCGGGTCGGGGCTGGGAGCGACGGGGTGTGGTTCCAGGCTCGCGGGGCTCCTGCCGATAATGAATCTTTACTGCAGTGGGTGGGAGGACATCACGACCTCCAGCAATACTTCAGGCGGTGGTGGAGAGGTGGCCGCCGCGGGTGTCGGTGTGGACGTTGGTCGTGGGCAGCGTGTGGGAGATAAATTGGAGGAGAGTGAAGGGCGGCGCGGCGAGTCAGAGCTGGCCAGGGACACGCTGGCGGATGGCGACACACTGAAGGCGGAACGTGCCGGGAATGTGTCCTTGTGTCGCCGGACGCTCGGCCATCAAGCTGCTGGCGGGGAGGCTCAGCAGGGCGCGGGAAGGCTCAGCAGGGCACGGCGAGGCGCGGCAATGTTAGGTAGGCCAACCCAAAGACGCACTCCTTCCTCCCCACCTCCCTACCCTGGTGTTTGTCTCACTATCTCGGTGCGAAATATAGCGTTAGTTCACGAAGCTGGAAGGCTCCCCCGCCCCCTCCTCGGGAAAGGGAGAGCCCCACCCAGGCCACTGCTGTGATGACAACCAGGTGCCTCCTCCTCCTCCTCCTCCTCTTCCTCCTTTCCTGCACTCTCTTCCTTCCCTTCTTCCTTCCTTGCTTTCCTCTCTTCGCCCGTGGACACCATTCTCATCTGATTTATGTAAAGCCACGTGTCACCTCCCCAACCCTCCCTCTACCATCCTCATCACCACTCACTATCCTCATCACCAGTCACACTCACACTCACACTCACACCAACCCGTCCAACCTCACATACTTACACATCCTTCCTTCCCTCTGCACAGAATGACCGATTGATTGCTAGATGGACGGTGGGATCATGAGCTTACCAAATTATTCAGTGCAATAGAATGTGGCGATTCATCACCGAAACAAAATCAATATAAGTAATGTAAAATAAACACGATAAAAAGTAGTATCTAAAGCAAGCAAATCTCATAAAAACAAACTGTGTGTCAGCACTTTAGCAAACAAAACGCTGCACTGAACGGGAGTGAATTCAAAACGTAGTGCATCAATATGAACCAAGAAAAATAAACCATAACCTTAAAAGTGACGGAAAGTTAGAGTATAAATAAAGCAAATTAAGAAAAATAGAATGTGAATCACACGATATCAATAAACCAAATCGTAAAATGTGACGGAACACAATTGTTTATCGACCACAGCCCGTTGTAAATCCTTCACTACTGACATTACACATTATTGTATATGATCCAAAATTTATTACATTATTTTGCTAGTCTCTCTCTCTCTCTCTCTCTCTCTCTCTCTCTCTCTCTCTCTCTCTCTCTCTCTCTCTCTCTCTCTCTCTCTCTCTCTCTCACACACACACACACACACACACACACACACACACACACCGCCTTATCTATGCACAAATGCACGACCTGAGGGAAACATGACATCCTGCTTCCCACCAACACCCTTTCCCCTCCCTCCCTCCCCCACTCCTCCCCTCCCCCCCTCCAGCCAGCCACGCCTTGGAGATATATACGATGCTTGTGAATTCAGACACTGGCAAATGCGCATATGTGGATATCATGGCTAAGTATTTTTGCCGATGTGGATGTGGATGCTTGACTGTGTTGCAAATGTGAAAGTGGACGTTTTCGGAATAATAATCGTGTTTTGTTATATTGTTTACGTAACGGGGCTGTGGCCGAGGAAAGAGAGGTATTGAAGTGCCGTTCTCCAGAGTTGTCAAAGGGATTATCCAAAATTGCCCGCGAATATTCCTCTTGAGATGCCATTCACTTCACTTTTGGATATACGATACTGTCTCATTGTAGTGTCTTATCATTACAACACTATTACGGAATGGTGACAAGCTAATATTCCCATAACTTTTTCCCCTTTACTCTACATTCCCCACAATCTCTTTGTATTCGGCAAAGATGCAGATGCGAGTGTAGATACCGATGTTTATAAAATCCTAAAGCTTACGTTAACATATATTCAATTACAAACACAGTTGCAGATGCAGAACAAAATCAAACAGGACTTTCGTATACTTAGATATCCCCAAATTCTCCATACAACATCTTGGAAACCTTTACCACCGCCATATATTCCATTATAATCACAGTTGCAGAACAAAATCATACAATACTTTCTTATACTCAGATATCCGCAAATTCTCCACCCAACGCCCTGTGAACCTCTACCACCGCCCTTGCCACCCCAACAAGTCAAGTGTTTATAGGGGCACTCGACACACAGCGCGGGGCGGGTCGAGTCTGCATGTGTTTGTCATAAAGTGAACATTGGCTGCCACTTTGACTACCCGCCCCGCAATTCCTCCTGTCCTTCTTATCACACAGACGCGGCCACTCTCCCCGCCTCATGCTCCCGCGCCGCTCTGGAATGCTAATGCTCCTGCGGGCGTGGTATTGGCAGGAGTCGCGGAAGAGGTGCATGGAGAGGCTAGGAGGAGGAAGGATAGGGAATAGAGCTAGGATGGAGAGAGGGGAGGCGTGGAAAGAAACTTGGAAGGGGGAGGATAGAAGGCTTGTGGGATCCCCTTGAGGACAGATGAAGTGCTGGTGGGCGTAGAGGAAGTGGGACAGCTGTAGGGGGCGCCAGAAATGAAGGGAGCGAGAAGGGGAAGCTGGGAGGGATGGGATTCAGGCTGGGCTGGGAGAATCAAGCCGGAGGAAAGTAAGGTGCCTCGAGAAACACTAGATTAACGAAGTGACTCGGAGAAAGATTGGAGGAATGGAGGGAAGCAGGAAGGAGAAACTTGAAGGGGAGGTGTGAAGGGGGTTGATTAGGAAGACACAAGGAGAGAAATAAGAGGAAAATGAAGGAAAGGAGAAAGGGAAAGATATAGGCGGAAAGAAGAGATGAAAAGGAAGTAGACGGGCTTTAGGGATGGGAAAGAAAGGGAAGATTGGGAAATACTGGGAATAATAGGGAGAAAATAGGCACTGGGTGGTGGTGTGGTGTAGTATTGGGGAGATAGAAGGGAGAAGGGAAGAGAACTGGGACTTGGAAGTTGGAATAGAAGATGGAAGGGCATTGTGGGGAGGAGAGGAGTAAGGGGAGGAAGGAGGGGAGCAGTGGGATGTGGGAGTTGAGGGGAGATTGAATGCTACTGTGGTGGGACAGGGGGATGGGGAGGGGGCATGCACGGCGGGGCTCAGCTGGGAGTCTAAGTTATGGTTCCGCTGCAACAGTTGGGCAGTTTGAGGGTCGTATCACAGCGGGTCTTGAGGGCGCATTAGCCAGTCGGGAAACCTCGCTCGCCCATCAACCAATCAGACAGTGGCGACCTTTACAACAGATCACCGCGCCGTGCACATTACGTCATAACAGCTGCATTCCTTCCTCCTCTACATCTGTTACACCACCCAATCATCATTCAGCTTTTTCGGACATGAGCCAATCACAATAAAAATTTGGTAGGCAATAACCAACTCGAGATAACCTGACTGCTGGCTACTTCATCATTCCCATCTTTACTGCTGCTGCTGCTACTGTTGTTGTTGTTGTTGTTGTTGTTGTTGTTGTTGTTGTTGTTGTTGTGGTGGTGGTGGTGGTGGTGGTGGTGGTGGTGGTGGTGGTGGTGGTGGTGGTGGTGGTGGTGGTGGTGGTGCTACTACTACTACTACTACTACTACTACTACTACTACTACTACTACTACTACTACTACTACTACTACTACTACTACTACTACTACTACTACCACAACCACCACAACCACCACCATCACCACCACTACTAAATCCTTATAAAACGCTCGCAACAAAAATCCCCATTAACGTCTTTTTATTTCTTCCTATAATCTTCAAGAATCCTCTAACTCCCCTACGTA
>CM035189.1:8443670-8457240 GCA_020233015.1 Callinectes sapidus | reverse complement strand
GCTGTGTGATGTGAATTGAACGCAAACAAACAAAAAAAAGATTAATGAATATGATGAATTGATTAAACAAAACGAGAAAAAGTGCGTGCGTTTTAGCATGTGTGAGTCTCTGTCTGTCCGTCTGAGCGTCTGTCATTCCAGGTTATCGTCGTCTCATTTTTCCCGCCTCCGTCCGTCAGTGAACCAAGGTACCCTGTTATTCCCCGTTATTTTTCCCGCCTCCCGTTTTCCCGTTATTCCCCGTTATTTTTCCCGCCTCCCGTTTTTCCGGCCTCCTGTTTTCCCGCCTGCCGTTTTTTCCCGCCTCACGTTTTCCCGCCTCCCGTTATGCCGCCTCCTGTTTTCCCGTTATTCTCCGTTATTTTTCCCACCTCCCGTTTTCCTGTTATTCCCCGTTATTTTTCCCGCCTCCCATTTTTCCCACCTCCTGTTTTCCCATTATTCCCCGTTATTTTTCCGCCTTCTGTTTTCCCATTATTCCCCGTTATTTTTCCCGCCTCGGTCCGTCAGTGCGCCGAGGTACCCCGTTATTCATCGCGCGCTGGCCTGCACCACCAATTCAACATCCCGTTCGTGTTGATCAAGTTACCTGGTCGTTCCTGGCACCGCTACACCCTGTCAACTTGAATACTCTCCCGTCCCACCTCACAGACTTCAGATCCAAGCCACTAACGTTTTGCAGGCTCATCCTCCTCCTCTTCCTCCTCCTCCTCTTCTTCCTCCTCCTCCTCCTCCTCGTATTGCGTGTCGTGTCCTCTTCTCCTCTTGTCTCGTATCCTCCTCCTCTTCCTCGTGCGGTTTCCTTGTTTCTTTGTCTCTCGATTCCCTTCTCCAGACTCTCATTTTGTGTTTCTTCCTCTTCTTGGTTTATCATTCGTTGTTTTCATCTCCCTTGTTCCTATCTGGTTCCTTCTTCCCCATTATTCATCTTTCTATCTCTTATTCCTTGTCTCTTATATACTTTCATGCTTCTTTGTCTTTCCTTCCCCCTTCTGCTGTCTCATTCTCTGTCTCTTCTCGTTGCTTTATCGTTCTTTGCTTTTCTTTCCCTATTACTTCCTTATAGTTTCCTTCTTCCCATGATTCATCTTTCTATCTCTTACTTCCTTGCTTCTTTGTCTTTCCTTTCCTCTTTTCTGTCCTCTGCTCCCTTTTTTGTTTTATCATCCCATATTTGTCACTTCCTGTTTATTCCACATGTTTCCTCTTCTCCATAATTCAACCTCCTTTCTCCTTGTCTCCTTGCTTTCTCTCCTTGTCGCCTCCTCTCTCTCTCTCTCTCTCTCTCTCTCTCTCTCTCTCTCTCTCTCTCTCTCTCTCTCTCTCTCTCTCTCTCTTCGTTCCTCCGTCTCCTTCTCCCATGCCTCACTCGCACAGAGCTTGGAGTGTTGGTGGGTAACGATGAATGGAGGAGCTGGAATGTTGTTAGTTTGGCAGTGGTGGGTGGTGGTGGGTGGGTGGGTGGGTGGGTGGTGGTGGTGGTGGGCGGGTGGGTGGTGGTGGTGGTGATATTGATAGTGTTGTTGATGATGGCGGTGGTATCATATTGGAATTGGCTGTTGGTGTTTATTTTGTGACTAGAAATGGTACTATAGTATTGACAGCGTTGTAGAGGCAGCAGTAGTAGTAGTAGTAGTAGTAGTAGTAGTAGTAGTAGTAGTAGTAGTAGTAGTAGTAGTAGTAGTAGCAGTAGTAGTAGTAGTAGTAGTAGTAGTAGTAGTAGTAGTAGTAGTAGTAGTAAAATCGTGAATAATTTAGCGAGGGAAGATGGATGAAGCAAACACACCAGATAATAGCAGCGGCGAAGGTGGGTCTGTATTTTCACAAGTGAGGGGCGAAAATAAGCTGGGGGAGACATTGAGGTGTAGGGAGAGAGAGAGAGAGAGAGCAAGATGGGGTGGTGCGGGACGGGGCGGGGCGGAGGGAGGGAGAGGAAGGGGCGGGGAGGAGCAGATGGTAGGCTGTGCAGGTCCAACGCACTCTGGTGGCTGGCGTAAGTGTGCTGCAGGATGGTATTACAGGACTATTACTGCGGCTCCTCCAGCTGGTCTCACTTGAGCAGGAGGAGGAGGAAAAGGAGAAGGAAGAGGAGGAGGAGGAGGAGGAGGAGGAGGAGGAGGAGGCTACATATCTTTCAAGTGAGACGAGAAGAGACTTTTACGTAGACTCTGGTTGGATGACTGCTGATTTCTCTCTCTCTCTCTCTCTCTCTCTCTCTCTCTCTCTCTCTCTCTCTCTCTCTCTCTCTCTCTCTCTCTCTCTCCCTCCTGATGGACTGTTGACATAGATTTGTGATACATCATTTGCGCCGTAAAGTTATTGATGGCCTTGACAAGTTGCAACGTAAAGAAACTCATCACCTTTTGCTTTTATTCAATCTTTTTTAATAGTTTCCATTTTTTTCACCTCTTTGTCTCTGTATTTTTCTTTTTTTTATTGATTTCATTATTTTTCACTGTAGCGGTTGAGTTTTATTTATTTTATTTATTTTTTTTTTGGGGGGGGGGAAGTTGTAATGAATCCTTTTGCAACAGATCTCGAAAAAAGAAAAAAAGGTGCTACATTTCTTCTCACTTTTCTTCTCCTTCAGTTGGCAGACTTTTAAATGACGGTGAGTGTTGATTGCACGTTGCTAATAAGGTAATTGGATGGTGATAAAAGTCCTTCCACAAACTTTATACGAAAGGCGAGACGGGTACTCGGCCATGGGATTCAACTTTCGAGGTAGATTGTTTGATGTGACTATTTCAGGAAGATGTAATCGCTGCGAGGAGGGAAGAGATATAAATTGTTTACGAGAGGCATTAATAACTTGCCGGAGGGTTAGGGCGGCTCGTCATTGGGTGGGTGGATAGGGGGGGGGGAAGAAAGGGAGAAAGAGAAAGAGCAGAATTCTTTGCGAAGTTTCATCGGTGGATCAATGGATGGTGTGGTGTGTTTAACCTTGAGGCGGCTTGGTGGAGGGGGCGTCCCTGCAACACACACACACACACACACACACACACACACACACACACACACACACACACACACACATCTGCACTCTGTTAAGGAGGCGCTGGTTGGATTACAAAAATATAACTTTTTCCTTCATTCATTGACCTTCACCGATATGCTGGAAAGGAATTGGAAAAAATCATAAGACTGGAGGTGAAAAGACGGCCGCTACGTACACAGATATAATCAAGAGAAAGGCAAGGGGAAGGAAAAGGATAAACTGGAAGAGGAAAAGTTGTTACTGATGGCCACTCCATTAAGAGGTTAAGCGGGAATCAGTTGCAGTTACCACCTTAACATCTGCAGCGGACTCCCCAAGATGATGTTTGCTTGCCGCACCTCACACAAGTTATCAGGGAACGCAGAGTCATACGTACGTCCCAGTGCTTGAGGTATCTTACTGCTGTCTCTCATGTGCTTAAGTGATAAAGGGAAAGAGTGTACAGTGATGAAGTATGGTGAGTGGTGAGTGGTGAGTGGTGATGGCCAGGCTCCTGCTGATAGGGTGACGGTTGTTATTACTGCATGGACGTGATGGAGGGACAGGGCAGAGAGAGAGAGAGAGAGAGAGAGAGAGAGAGAGAGAGATATGGTCAGTGTGAGGAATTGTGCAGGCGGTGGACAGGACCCGCCAACCTCATGCACTGCTTATGAACTCGCGGAGGAAGGAAAGGGCACCGAGGAACTGATAATCGAATAAAACATCAAGAATTCAGCATTTTGGAGCCCGTTTCTGTCAGTCACCGTAAACCTAAAACATTTATGCGCCACGATAAATTTCTTCGAGACGGCTTTTCTTGGACACTCGCCGGAATAGAAAACGGAGTGAGGCTAGGCATAGAAAAAAAAAAACACAACATGAAAAAGAAAAGAAGGCTGTCCGTCCTCACGTCCACGTCCTTGAAATACTTTATAGGCGCCATTTTTTATGATAATTGTTCCAGCGCCGCGGACATGGGCGGGGTGTTGGGTGTGCGTGTGGCTGTAAAATAAACTGTTCCCGGAGACACCTTTTCGTCCCTCAGGCCTCGTTCCATTACTCCGCACCGGCGTCGATTTGCATATCAAAAACTTTTCATGGTCCACATTATCAAACTTATTGAGAAATTTAAAAACTTGAAACAAGTCTCCACCTTCTTTTTCTCACTGAATAAAGGCACAATGGCCTTTATTCATCTTTATGAGACACGTTCCTCACCAATGGAATTTATTTAGTCGCCATTTGTATACGTTCGTAGTACCCTCGGTGCATAATTTATGGCCCAGAGTTACACGTGAATGCCAGAGACAGGGCGATGGTAAAAGTTATACTGTGGCAGCTGGAGTGAGTTAAGACGCTTTATTCTCGCATTTTAGCCAGCAAGATAACCACCGCTAGCTAGGAACCTTTAACTTTCCTGCACCTTTCTCTTGCCCTCTCCTGCAACACTCGCTCCTCCTCCTCCTCCTCCTCCTCCTCCTCCTCCTCCTCCTCCTCCTCCTCCTCTTCTTCAGTAAAGATTCTTCTCTACTCCTGAGCATCATTCTACTTTTCATTATTCAGTGATCTGTGTAGCTTTTCCTCCTTTGACTTCTATATTCGTCGCCGTCCGTGTCTTTTCACTCCACGTCGCTCGGTCACCAGGCTTTCACTCCCCTCCCATAATCCTTCTCCCTTGACTTGGTTAAAATCTGTTGACGCATTCTATTTCTTGCTTTGCTTAATTTTCACTTTTCTTTCTCGTCCTTTTCTCTCTCTTTCCTCAAGCAGAACCTAATCTTCACACGTCCCTGCGTCCATCCATCTATTGGCGGCAAGTAAACCTTCCTTCTCGCCCTTTCTGTCTCTCCCCTTCTCTCCTTGCCTCTCTTCGTCTCCTTTCCTCTCTGCTTGTCACCCTTCTTCTGTGCTTTCTCAGTCCTCTCGTCTCCTCTCCTCTCTACCTCCTTGTTCTCCGTTCTTTCTCCTTCCTCTATTTCTCATTTCCTTCATCTTTTGCTTCTCTTCTCATTTCATTCCAATATCGTTTTTTTTTTTATCTTTTATCCTTTCCCTTCTTCGTGACTTTTTTATTATCGCCTCTCTTTCCATTCCACTTGCTTTTCTTCTCATTTCTTCTTCCTTTTATCACTCTTCCTTAACATCCACTCGTCTTTCTCTTTTATTCCAGGCCCTTTTTTCCTTTTCATCTTAGTTCGTCCACTCGTTCTTTTCTATTTTAGACCATTCTCTTTTAACTTTTTCTTTCTTCCTTCGTTGTTACTCTTCTCTCTTCTTTTTTCCTCTTCTCTCTTCTTTCGTTTCTTCCTTCCATTCTTCCTTCCTTCCTTCCTTCCTTCCTTCCTTCCTTCCTTCCTTCCTTCCTTTCCCTGGTATTCCTCTTCCTTCTTTGATCCTTCCTCAGTCTTATCCCACTCGTCTTGTTCTCGCTCCTTCCAACTCTCCTCCCTCCTTCAGCCTCCCTTTCTTGCTTCCTTCCTATCTGGGCGGCACATCTACCTTGCCTAGGCTACCCCCCCTCTCCCTCCTGCACTCCCTGGTGAGCGCTAACACTGTCGGTTCTCGTGGATGTAGCGTGGTGCCGTCTGCTCACTGATGGAGTGTTGCGGTGCCTGACGTGTCTCCCTTGGCCTCAGTCAATTACCGAGGCAGCAGACAAGTTGCTCCTCTCCCTCCTCCTGCTGTAGCTCAGTTCACATCACGATGAACCTTCTCTCGGGGATAGAATGTGATGCAAGTACTGGTTATGTTCACTTGAAGCTGAGGTTTGTTGCAATAACGGAGGAAAGGGTGAGACTCAAATGAAACAAATTAGAAAGAAGAAAAAGTTAATGTAGATAAGGTGAAATAGTAAAGTAAAGGAATATAAATAAATAAGATAAAAGTCTTGATGAAACCAAGACTGAAGCCCATTCTTGTCAAAGCGACGACTACTTAGAACTTGAGTGAAATGTTGAGGTGCTTTCTGAAAGTTTGTTGATGAAAAGTGGAAGAGACGAAGAGTAGAGATAAAGTGATTGTACTGCAAGTAACCTCTGGGATAGACGTGTGTGTGTGTGTGTGTGTGTGTGTGTGTGTGTGTGTGTGTGTGTGGCATGTAAAAGGAAAACATGTGCTTGAAAAATGTAAGCGTTAGTAAGGTTAAAAGCAGTCTTGTCCCGCAGCCACACTGATCACAAAGCGGACAGCCACGACAGCGTATTGACGAGCTTGATATTTGGATGTTCCTCTCCTACGTGTCAGGTCTGTCTGGTCTGGTGCTCAGCCACTCTTCTCATCGACGTTTGTCTGTCAATAGAGGTGTGTCAAGAGTGACCAAGGTTGATATGTGCTCTCTGTGTGTTACTGTGGTTGGCCGTGGGATAATGGCCTCGCTTCATGTCCTGAGAGACGGCGACCAGCAGTGTCACAAAGATCACACTGCATAAAGGCTCCTCCGCCGTTCAAAAGTGTGTTCAGCGTGGACGGTGGCAGTGGTCATGTGTCTCGGGCACTACCCTCAGCAGGCGATTGAGGACAGGCAAAGGTGAGCGTAGGTGACCCTCCCGTGATGCGGTGAGGACTTGCCAAAATCCCATTAGACTTAGGAAAGGTGGAAAAGCTTCCTTCGAAGGCGGCACAGATTACTCTCGTGTCCACCCAGACCTCGCGTGAAATAATACAACCCCCAGTCCGCTGCCTACGCTGCGTGTCTGGCCATCACCAATTTCACCGCTCTTGAAGCACCAAAGGGATTTATTTATTCGCATAGTGTGACGCTCGTAGCACGTTCCTCAGCACCACCTCAAGATGGAAAAGGTCACATCGTCATGTCGCCATTCACGGAGTTGCAGTGAAGGATGTGCTGAAGAAATGTAAACTTCAGGGAGCTTTGTTTCCGGCGAGGTCACGGACGCGAGAGTAAACACTGGGGACGTGACGCCGTGAACATTGCCTCTCGGGAACAAATGACAAGAACGATGCACTCTGATGAAAATGTTGCTTTGGATCTGTTTTTCCTGCTTGTGGTGCTGCGGTAGCGTGTTTTTCAGCCTCGAAGCGTACTGTGATGAAGCTTTCCTCTCAGCCAATGAAAGAACGAGTCACTTCTCATCCTTACCTCGCTGCACCACCACCACCACCACCACCACCGCGGCCTGACCCTCGCTCCATCGCCAGCAGACTCATGACAAAGCATTGCCACACCATTCGCTTCCTTCCTTCACCACTGCGTTGAGGGTGTTGGCTCTAATACTACCACCAGGCTCAGGGTTCTGGTCAGGCGGGCTTTGCTGCCGCTACCGTCCCTGTGTATCTACCCTCTTCATTATTATTCGCTATGCATGTTCAGGGGAACCGGAATTCTCACTTACTACTTCTACTTCTATTACTACTACGACGACGACTTGCAGCAGTAGTCGTAGATGGAGAAATTGAATTTGGGGGCATTGAAGAATTCTAAGTTTGTTTTCCCCTTAACAGAAATTTTGTACCAAAAGTCAAGTCATGCTTGTTGCGGCTTCCCCGCGTGATCTATTCTTTCTTGAAGGTTAGGGTGTTCGTGAAAAGACATGGAAAGGTATAGGATGGTATCAGCAGCCTAGGAGTGGATAGGACAAGAAGTTTGGTTTAGATCATTGATGATAATAGGAAGAGAGTGGGTAATCGAACGGAACCCGGAGGAACACCACTTTTGATATATTTATGAGAACAATGACCGTTTCCCACAGCACCAATAAAACGGCCAGAAAGGGAAATGTGAGAGAAAGTTGCAGAGAGAAGAATAGAAGTGGTAGGAGGGTAGTTTGGTGATATAACCCTTTTCCTCCTCCTACTACTACTACTATAATTCTATTTTTACTACTACTACTAAGACGACGACGAGTTTAAAAGAAATCCGCTTTTCACTCTGTCATCACCACGTGTGTGTGTGTGTGTGTGTGTGTGTGTGTGTGTATGTGTGTGTGCGCGCGTGTGTGTGTGTTGAGTGAGCGCGTCCCACACCTTGCTTCGCCGATTCCCAAGGTTCTGGAAAGTCGGTCTTTAGACATCACGCCAAGCTCCTGTACATAGTGGCTGCGGCGTGTTATGCTTCACTGCGGGACCGGATTTGAGGGAGAGCATTAGGGGGAATTTCCCACGGGTGCCCACACATGAGAGGTGCACGTGGCTTATGGAGTGAAGTATATGAACAATGTACGATGCATAATTATTGGTAAATAGTAATGGGTAAGCTCTCTCTCTCATTATTTTTTCTTTACACTCGTTCTCTCTCTCTCTCTCTCTCTCTCTCTCTCTCTCTCTCTCTCTCTCTCTCTCTCTACTGGTTTATGGTAATAGTAATGTAGTAGGATCAGTATCGGCCGCCATTGTCAAGGAGAAAAACGAAGAAAACAGGGAAGGAAGCAAGAGGAATAGGATGAGGGGAGGATTAGTGGAGGCGAGGCGTAGTCCTGTCCACCCATTGTTGTGTGGCACTGAATCCTCGTGTCCTGAACGTGTCCTAAACGGGTATGGCTGTGTTTGGCGTCCCTGCGGAGAGGTAGGAGGGGTGTGAGGCAGGCCACCACCACCACCAGGCAAACATGTCGCTCGTTTTCATTCGTGGCCTGATGGGAGATGGCAGTCCCCTCCCCTCCCCCTCCCTCTCCCTGTCCCCCTCTCCTCTTTTCTCCTCTTCCCTCCCTTACCTCCCCTTCCCCCATCTCCTCTTCCTTTCCTTTCCCCAGTGAGCCCTTCCTAATCACCTCCCCTTCTCCCCCCCTTATCCTACTTCTATCCCACCCTCCCCTTCCTAAACACGTCCCCTTCTCTCCCCTTACCCTACTCTCCCCTCCTCTCCCACCTCTCCCCTCCCTAATCACTACCCCTCTTCCTTCCCTCCGCCCTGGCTCTCCCTACATCACCACTCTGCCTCCCCCTCCACCATCACCATCACCAACAATCCCCCCAACCATTATAATTTCACGACCCCGCCTTGCCCTACCGCACTTCCTCTCTCCTGCTCCCTGCGACGCAACACCACACACCACCCCCTTCCACCACCCCACCCCACCGCCCCTCCCTCACCCCCCGCACACCACCACGGCCACCACCACATAGCTGTCATCAGAGAAATCCTCGATATTAACAATTAAATATATTACTGGTGTCCCTTCATGCCACCACAGCCACCACCACCACGCGACATACATTCCACACACCACCACCGCTATAGACAGCAATAACCTCCATACCACCACCACCACCATCACCACCGCTGTAACATAACACACACTCAGTATATAATAACAAAAAAAAGTAACTCCCTTTTGGTATGACGAGGGGAGGAAGGAAGAGAGACCCATATATTCCCTCCCCTTTCTGCCATACTGTGCGTAGGCGCTGTGGCAACCTCCGGGATATATCACAACAAGGCGTCATAATCCAGCGGCGCCACAACACAGCGCCACAAAGAGCCGGCCCTTTCTATTGCGTCACTTGGGGTCTTGTCGGGAAGTAAGGCACTGTACTGACGTTCCCTCGTGGCCTCTTTCACCTCACGACTTTGGCCCTTTTTTTTCTCTCTCTTCTCTCCTGAGGGACTCCACATCCCCAACCTCCTCCTCCTCCTCCTCCACCTCCTCCACTCTTGGTTCTCCAGTTGTCCCCATTGCACTCCCCTTCTCAACTACATGTATCAGTTACTGTCGTAATCTGTTTTGCCATTGTTCCTTCACCACACCTCGCAACCCTCGCCATTACTTCTCCTGGTTTAGTGTTTTTGTTTTATTTCACCCTCCTGCATCCTTCTCTATAGTTCCAGTTACTCATTCTTCCTCTCTTCCACGCGTCACGCTCTTGCCTCATCCACTGATTCATCTTATTGCTCGCTCGTCTGTTGCATCTCGTCCTCACTCCATTTACTGTATTGTTGGGAAAAGTGTGACCTGCAAGAAATGTGTGGGAAAAAGAAAGAAATGGATGGAAAACTGTTGAATTGTTTTGACAGCATAAGAGAAGTATTAATCCTCAAAAAGTAACACACACACACACACACACACACAGTTTTGCGTTTTTATCACGCAGGCTTATACCACGTAAGAATTTTACCAATTGTACTTCTTCCCTCTTCCTTCTTCCTTCTCCCTGTTGTGATGTCCCTCCATCCCCCCGCGTTGCCTGTCACTCCTCTCCGGGGGCATTAAGGACCCCGCTGACACCCTCTGAGGAATGGGTGTTAAGAGAAAGAGTTGGGTATGCAAAGTGGAGGAGTCTGCGGCATCCCTGTTTCTTTTTACTCACACTCGCCTTCCCAGTTGCTCTCATCTCCTGCAGGCAGCGAGACGGGACGAGGAGGAGGAGGAGGAGGAGGCTCTTGTTTGTTAGTCCTGCGTTTTATGTCGTGTGTTTCTTCTTTCTGGTGGTGAACTTACGACACTTCGTCCCCACGTTTAAGATTATAGCAGAAGGGAAGGTGACAGGTGAGGAGGAGGAGGCGGAGGAGCGGTAATGAGGGGGGAAGGAAGACGAGGGCCAAGGAGGGGTAATAACAAGTTAATTGTGTGAGATAAATAAAGCAAATGGGGAGAGGAGCGTAATGGTTAGTACTGAATTGTTTAGACATTTGAAATTATTCATCGTTGTGCTTTTATTTTTCTTCTTCCGTCTTGGGACTGAAATTTAGTGTAAGCGCCACACATCGACCCCTGACGCGGCCTCGGCTCCCCTGTAATGGATCGCCGGCCGCTTTATCCACTCCTCAGCATGAGTTCATTTCCACGCTGAGCTCTCTGGGAAATTATGGGAACGGGAAGAAAGTAAAAGCCTTATTTTTTTTCCCTCCTCGGGCGGCGTGGCTGAATATCGTTCACATATCCGTAAATTTATACCGTCGTTAGCCTGACTTCTTCAAGTTTATTCCACAATCTGTGTATCGGGCAGGGCGTGAGGAGAGTAACTGCATATTGTCGTGTGTGTGGCGGCGCGGAGGTGACGTTGGCACAAAGCTTCCCGGGCCCCTCATGCCCGCGCCAGGCCGCGCCGCGCCCCGCCCTTCCTTCCTGCTGAATATGCAAACAATCCACACAAATCTATAGTTCTTTGTGCCTGTGTGTGGTTTTTCTTTCCTTCCCTGACACCTCGGGGCACGGCCGCCGCTGCAGACGGTCCTGACGGGGCGGCGGCCAAATCTTGAAGCAGCGCCGCGCCACCAGACTGAACTCCAGTCTTACGTCGATTTTTATTCCGGTGTTAAAATATTCAGACGCTTGTGCCTGAGTGAGGAAACAGTACGGAACCCCATATGGAGAAGTAGAAAGCCGGGGAAAGTGATGGTGGTGGTGGTGGTGGTGGTGATGGTGTGTGTGTGTGTGTGTGTGTGTGTGTGCACGCGCGTGCATGCTACATGTACGTGGCGCCAGGGCGGTGACGGGTGTCGGAATGCTACAGCGGAGTGACAGATGTTGGGGAGATTGATCGTGGCGGCTCCCTACCTGTCGATAAGGAAGGGCGGGCCTTTATCTGTTCCCTGGCGTGCCCCTGAAGAGCCGCGGCCACCCAGAAAAATGTCCCTGTCCACTGTATCGTCAGGAGCACGAGACGCCGTGACGGATCTCCCTCGATCTCCCTTGATCTGCGGAGGGAGGAGACTAACTAATTCCATCGTGGAGGAGGAGGAGGAGGAGAAGAAGAAGAAGAAGAAGAAGAAGAAGAAGAAGAAGAAGAAGAAGAAGAAGAAGAAGAAGAAGAAGAAGAAGAAGAAGACTAGCTTATTCCATCGAGGAGGAGGGAAAAGGAGAGGGAGAAGACTAGTTAATTCGTGAGGGGAAGAGGGAGAGGGGACAAAAAGAGGAAGAAGACTAGCTAATTCTTTAGGAGGGGAGGGACGAGGACAAAGACTAGTTAATTCCTCGGGAGGGGAGTGGAGGGAGGAAGGAGAAGCAAGACGAGGAATAATGCTAGTTAATTCTTCCGAAGATGAGGAGTGAAAGAGGAAGAACAAGCAATGCTGTTAGCTAATGCCTTCGCAGGAGAGGGGGGAAGAAGAAAGAAGACTGGCTGGGCAATTCTTTCATAGGGGGAGTTGGGAAGGAGGAGGGTGGGATGAAAACTAGGTAATTTCTTCGCAGGGGAGGAAGATCAATGAATATCCACTAAAGGCAAGAAAGAGAAGTAGAAGGAGATTAAATAATTCCGTAGTGAAGGAGAGAAGGAGGAAGAAACAAACTAATTCTGTCGCAAAGGAGGGGGAGGAGAACAACACAATCCTCGGATGGAGAGGGAGGAAAGGAGGGTATTCACTAAGGAGGGAGATGACTAAATGATTCCCTCTCTGGGGAGGAGCGAAGGACAAAGGGAGTAAACTATTTCCTTGCTGGAGAGGAGGAGGAGGAGGAGGAGGAGGAGGAGGAGGAGGCTAACTTCTCCCTTGCCTCCAGAGTGAGAGGAAAAAAGGAGAGGGAGGAAATTCCTAAAGAAAGAGGAAGGATCAGATTTGTTTTCGTTAATTTCTTAGAGAGAGAGAGAGAGAGAGAGAGAGAGAGAGAGAGAGAGAGAGAGAGAGAGAGAGAGAGAGAGAGAGAGAGAGAGAGAGAGAGAGAGACTCACTAATCTCGCTTTCACCTCTGCGCCCGCTGACTCATTGATGAAGGAAGCGTCTCCTCAAAGATGTATGACAGGCAAAGTTCAGACGAGGGCAGAGCTGGAGTGGCAGAAGGTGGTCCCTCTGCACACATCGCATCACGAGACACTTGCGTTCATATTCAGAATTACTTCACCGCTGCTCCACCTCCACTATTTCAAAAAGGCTCCTGTTTAAGTGACACCAGTTTCCAAGGGTATTTTTAGGGTTCTAATGACAGCAAGATTACTACATAAATTACGTGAGAAACACCTTCAGAAACACTCACCGCATCACCTCCACTGTTTCAAAAGGCTCCTGTTTAAGTGACACCAGTTTTCAAGAGTATTTTTAGGGTTCTAATGACAGCAAGATTACTACATAAATTACGTGAGAAACACCTTCAGAAACACTTCACCGCTGCATCACCTCCACTGTTTCAAAAGGCTCCTGTTTAAGTGACACCAGTTTCCAAGGGTATTTTTAGGGTTCTAATGACAGCAAGATTACTACATAAATTACGTGAGAAACACCTTCAGAAACACTTCACTGCTGCATCACCTCCACTATTTCAAAAGGCTCCTGTTTAAGTTTTCAAAGGTATTTTTTATGGTTCTAATGACAAATGAACAAGGTTGATACATAAGTGACAGGAGAAACACCCTCAGGAACCCGGTTTATACTCTCTGTGGCCTTTGAATTAATGGTGGTGGTGAGAGAGCAGAGCGTTTCAGAATAAGGACCTTCATCACACAGCATATTATTATTCATCCCTTTATATCCGGTGTGTTTCTGTTTAGCTATCCTGTCTTGTTCTCTTTTCATTTTCTCCTTCTTCTTCTTCTTCGTCTTCAACCTTTTCTCTTTGCTGTGGAATGTGCTACGGTCATTATAGTGAGAAAAGGTTACGGTTGTGTTGGCCTACCAGTATCGTGTGTCCTTATCTCACCTTTATTCCTCCTCCCCCTCCTCCTCCTCCTCCTCCTCCTCCTCCTTCTTCTTCTCCTCCTTCT
>CM035189.1:8399734-8409734 GCA_020233015.1 Callinectes sapidus | reverse complement strand
ACCATGCAGTCAATTATTTCTCTCCTCTTCAGTTTTTCTCTCTTTCTCTTTTATCCCTACTTCTACTGCTACTGCTGCTGGTACTGCTGCTGCTACTAAAACTTGACATTATCTAAGATACAAACATTACTTAGAAAGAAAAAAGAAAACGTCAATCAAACAAATAAAAAGAAGAAAAAACACAAGCAAGAAGAAGAAGAAGAAGAAGAAGAAGAAGAAGAAGAAGAAGAAGAAGAAGAAGAAATAATAATGATAATAATAATATTAATAACAATAATAAGTAACAACAAGCCACACAAAAGTCTAAGGTGTACATCAATAAGCTCCCAGCCATAGTTTACCACTCATGAAGTACCTGTGCCAATCAATAACTTAATAATGCACGTGGCTACCTGTTGCATGTGTTGGTGCATCGATTCCAACCCGCTGCTGATACGCTCCTGCCATTTAGACCAGCTTCACGTCTCCCTGGCAGAGCATTCTTGACCTGCGAGGGATGAAGAAGTATATTAGATCATTTCCAGGTCCAATGAAGAATACGTTAAGCTGGAACAGTGCAAGGAGGCTTCATTGAGGTCAGGAAGACAGATGCGTGATGTGAGAACGTCGTCTACTGAGGGGGAACTGAACTGTGCCTCACATTCCTTATAGGTAAAAGAGAGGGAGAGACTGGGAGTAAGTGAGGGAGTGAAGGAGAGACAGATCCGTGCTATACCTAAGTGTTCTGTTACCTACACCTGTTTGTTCATCAGTACTGTGTGTGTGTTTGTACCGACACCCACTCTAACTTACTCTATGGTGGATACTAAGTGCTTTAAAGTGGATGACCATTGGAAGTAAGTGTGTGTATTGTGGATTGAAAGTGTGCAGTGTCTAGTTATATTTCATCTGACAATAAAGTAACGTAAATCCACAAACTAAGTGCTCAGCTAACGAATCTTACTATAACTTACACTACAGTGCTAAGTGGAGCAGCAGCGGAACTATATAAATTGTGGATTGAATGTGTGGAGTGTTGAATTGATTTTTTTCCTGACCACAAGATTATGATGAGACTGACGACTTAACTCACCTAATATATCTTCCATAATGTTTCCTCTGGTGTCTACATCTCAGAAGTGTTTGGTGTCTTGTGGCAACGAGTGTTGCATAGTCTGGTATTCTCAGTGCTTCACCTTCACTATCTTAAAAGACTTTATTTAAATTAACAAGAGTTTGTAAGGTGTTTTTTGTTCTAGAGGCAAAGTGACAACATTTCTACATTACAACCTGGAGAAACACTCTTGACAATCCCGTTAATCATCTCGGTGGCCTTGGAAAACAGCTGTGGTGAGAAAGCAAAGCATTTCTGAATACGGACCATAAAACCACAAGATTATGAAAAAGGCGACTCAATTCATTGCCACAAACATAACTAAACCATTTCCCTAAAACATTTCCAGTGGTGCCTGAAGGAACGTGAATCAGAAGAGTGTGGTGTTGAGGTGATGAGTGTCTTCTCTTAGCGTGACGTGACGTGACCATAAAGACACCATGAATGACGATTTCTTTGATGACTTTGACGATGGCGGGGAAGTCACTGGCGACATCGGGGCATTCTTAAAACGAGGCCAAGACGCTAAGATCAAGAAGGACACAAATAAACCACATGAACGCCATAAAAACAACGAAATTAAGCCGCAGGACAACAAGGATGCAGCTAGCGAGAATGATAACCCAGAATCCTACAGTGAATCCTTCGAGATGGAGAATAAGGACTCGGAATCGACGGAAAAGGACACCATAGGATCGAAAGACTCTAATAAATCCTCGGAAATCATCACGGACGCGCAGTCAAAAGAATCAGAAGACTCAGAATCAACACAGGACTCGAAAATAGCCTCGGATTCTCAAGATCGTGAAACTCCATCGGGAAATGAGATAGATTCAAATAGCCAGGTCTCCGCTGAAGAGGAATCAAAGAAAACCACACACGACTCGGAAGAAAACGGTGTAAAACAAGACAAAACATCCGTATCGAGTGAGGAAATGGATTCGAAACCGTTATGGACTGCAATTCGAACCGACAGTTTGAGTGAAAGTGAAAGTGAAGCCGAAGAAAATGGAGAAGATGAAAGACTTGCTAAAAGAGAAGCGGAGAGAAAGGAGAAAAAGAGAAAAATGATAAGAGAATGGATTGAAAGAAAGGAAGAGAAGATACGGGAAAGGAGGAAGGAGGAGAATAAGAAAGCCGAGGAATTAGCAAGACAAGAAGAGGAGGAAATGGAAAGAAAGAAAAGACAAGACGAAAAAAGGAAACAGAGGGTGACGGAAGTGGTGAGAGAATGGCATGCGAGGAAAAAAAAGGAAGAGAAGGAGGAAATGATCAGGTGAGAGAGAGAGAGAGAGAGAGAGAGAGAGAGAGAGAGAGAGAGAGAGAGAGAGAGAGAGAGAGAGAGAGAACACAAATATACAAGAGGAGGACGAGAAGATGAGGAGAGTTAAGGAAGAGAGGGCCGCCCGCAACACACACGCCTATCTCACCTGGCTTGCCGCCCACCCGCCCACCGCCGCCCATCACGTCAATCGAGCCTTCACTGGGGATAGGAGCATACAGTACTTCGATCGTTCCTCCACCGCCCCTCCCTCCTACAGAAACCCGATACCCTGGAGGAGATGAAGAGGAACGTATTGACTGAAAGGAGAGGAGTGTGTGAGGTTTGTAAGTTTCAGGAGAGAGAGAGAGAGAGAGAGAGAGAGAGAGAGAGAGAGAGAGAGAGAGAGAGAGAGAGAGAGAGAGAGAGAGAGAGAGAGAGAGAGAGATGAGGTTAAGGAATTTAGTTTGCTGTTAGCGGAAAATGTTATGCTTCGCTAGAGAATGAAGATAGAATGGAATTTAGTTTGTTATTACTGGAAAATCTTGTTTTTGTGTTACATGTGTGTGTGTGAGGTTAGTAAGTTAGAGAAAATAATGGTAGAAATTAATTTAGATAAGGGAAACGATGAAGAGGAAAGAAATGCACGGATGAAAATAGAAAAAAATGTAACTATAGATTATGTATTTTCATGTAGTCATCGTTAAATAGTATACAGAGTAACTATATATAAATAAAACTCACAGACGCTTATACCTGTGGCTCCAGTTCTGAGGCCACGATTGCAAGTATACCGCTGTTGATACTATACGAAATAAAACTTCTATAAGATACATAACATTTGTTTAGTAACACAACGAGTTTACTAAGTCTGCGTTTTAACATGTGGCATCTTAAAACACAGAAAACGAAGTCTATATAAGTTTAGAGGAGGAACTAAAGTAAGAAGGAGTACTCTTTCACATTGCTCACTTGCTTCTCTCACCACAACCGTTTCCTAAGAGTAGATATATGAAAAGTTGAGAGTAAATAGGTGGGTTTTAAAGAAAAAGGAAGGAAAAAAAGCTTCACTCAATACGACTGTTTACAAAAATACGAAAGAAAAGAAAAAAAAACAGAAAAGGATGAATGGAAGGAATTGAAGGAGGAGGAGGAGGAGGAGGAGGAGGAGAGGAACACCTGTAGCACCTCTCTCTCCTCCAGGTCACAGCAATAAGGAGAGATAATGGCAGTAGTGATGAGAGGAGGAGGAGGAGGAGGAGAAGGAGGAGGAGGAGGAGGAGGAGGAGGAGGAGGAGGAGGAGGAGGAGGAGGAGGAGGAGGAGGCGCATCATTACCAACACAAGTCAGGAATCTCATCAGTCATCGTGAACTTAATGAGTCAAACCTTTCCAACCTCTCTCTCTCTATTCTTGTTTCTTATAGTCTTATTTTTAAATATTTTTATTGTTATATATATATTTTTTGTTACTCAACCTAACCAGACAACTTACATCTTCCACTCTACTCCTTTCTTGTATTTGTTATTTTGTTTTATCTAACTTGACACTAACATTACGTAAATAAATGAAGTCAGAAGTACTTTTACCTAACCCAATGTAATGATTCAAGTTCTTCTAGCCACGTCTCTGTCTTTCTGGTAATTGTTTTTTTTTTTTTCATTATCTTGTACCGTTTTGAGGTTTTTCTTTCATTTGCACACGAGAAAAATGACTTGAAAACTACAAAAAGATGAAGAACAGCAAACATTCAATTCACTAACTATTTTCACACATTCTAAGTTTTTTCCTTTACTTCACCAACTCTAAAAACAATCGATATGTACATTTTTATATATTCTTTTTCTTAAGCGACGTTTTATTCTTAGTTCACCACCACTACCACCACCACCACCACCACCACCTTCACAAGGCAGTGCACGACCCCGCTGCGCCATTACCATTAGGCGATGCTATCAACTTAAACACAATTACACAAATCGTTTGGGAAATCCTCGCAAGAAAAAAATTATGCAACAACCTTTACTAATAATAACCTCTTCTTCTTTTCCTTCTTTTTTCCCTTTTCTTTTATATTTCCTTTTTATTTTCCGTCTTATTATTATTATTATTCTCGATACATTAATTTCGCATTTATTTCTGTTATTCCCGACTTTCTTTGATAGAATACTGGTAATGTCTAAAATTTAGGTAGATGAATGCATTCTTTCCTCTCTCTCTCTCTCTCTCTCTCTCTCTCTCTCTCTCTCTCTCTCTCTCTCTCTCTCTCCATAACCTCTACCCCCCTATCTTTTCTTGTCTCCTCCAACCTCCACCCCCCTCCACCCCTCCCCCTCATCCTCCTCCTTTTCGCCGGGCTGTGACGCAGGTAACTACACAATATTGTGTAAGCGAGTGCGTGTGTATGTACGTAATTTGTAACGTACGTAGTCCGTGTACATGTGTGACTTGAAGGTTATTTTATTCTTATTCCTTGATTAAATATGATGGTGGTGGTGGTGGTGGTGGTGGGCAGGCCTACCAATGTTACCGAGGAAGGGAAGCGACAAGAGAGACGAAAGTTCACTTCAAAATGGCGATTAATTGAAGACACAGAAACCAGACAAATTCCCGGATCGTGGAGGAGGAGGAGGAGGAGGAGGTAGAAGTGGCTTGGGGGGAAGAGGAGGTAGAAGTGGAGTGTGGGAGGAGGAAGGGAAGTAGGGAGGAATAGAAGGGGGGTTGCAATCGTCTGCCTAACATGCAAGTGCTCTTTGTACCACTGCTAGGGATGACTTAGGTGTGTGTGAGTGAGAAATATGGCAATGACAGACGAGAACTTGCTATAGGAAAGCATAAGGCACAGTGTTCCCCGACATAACCTTGGTAACTAACTGGTTGCTATGAAGACTAAGGTAAGGTTTAAAGGTACCACTGCCAGCGATAACTATAACAGACGTACGGTAGGTGTGTGGCTCAGAAACAAAGCAAAGATTGACGTGAAGTTACCATAGGGAAACATAAGACACAGTGCTCCCCCATACAACCTTGGTAAGAAACTGGTTGCTATGAAAGACTAGAGGTAAGAAATAAAGGTAAAGTACTACCACGTTGGGATGACTT
The DNA here is from genome assembly GCA_020233015.1 of Callinectes sapidus. Classification (NCBI taxonomy): domain Eukaryota; kingdom Metazoa; phylum Arthropoda; class Malacostraca; order Decapoda; family Portunidae; genus Callinectes; species Callinectes sapidus. The sequence goes on along the minus strand of CM035189.1, from coordinate 8,404,279 downwards.
ACAGTGGATACGTGGGTCAAATAAGGCAAAAACAGACGTGAAGTTAATATAGGGAAGCATAAGACGCAGTACTCCACTGTATAACCTTGCTAACAAACTGGTTGCTATGAAGACAAGGTAACTGTTACAGGTACCCACTGCTAGACATGATTTACAGTAGATACGCGACAGAAATAAGGCAAATATTGATGCGAATTTGATATAAGGAAAGAATCGGACACAGTACCTATCTCTGTAACCTTGATAAGTAGTTGCTATGATCACAGATACGATTAGGCAATGAAGTACGTGAGAGAAAAGACAAACGCAAAAATTTCAACTATGGTATTCATATAACGTTCGCTAGTCTTGACTGACAACTATCAACAGGCTGTAGTTTGAATCTCTCGCGTTTGTAAGAATGTTATACGACTGAACTGAATACATATGAGTTTCAATGATGTTTTAATGATTGCAACGATAATTCAACCAGTATTCTATGGAGTAGAGGGAAGAAAAACCTACTATAACCACACCAATAATCTCTAAAGCCATCGTAACACTATTGGAAATCGAAAGATATACACTCTTCATAACTTCCTGTATTTACCTGGGCTGGCAAAGAAGACCTACTGGGAGATACTTGTTTACCTACTTATACCTCAGGTCACGGCTTAGCGAAAGGGGTTAGCAATAAGAGAGAGAGAGAGAGAGAGAGAGAATCTTCTCTCTCTCTCTCTCTCTCTCTCTCTCTCTCTCTCTCTCTCTCTCTCTCTCTCTCTCTCTCTCTCTCTCGTGGCATCAAATGAAAGCCTTTTTTTATCTTCTTTTTTTTTTTTTTTACCGCTAACACTGTACTGTCTAGTCTCAATTTTTCACACTTCCTGAACCGGCTCTTCCTGAGGGGCGCCGCGAGAAGGAAGAAGAGAGGAAGAGGGAGGCGTAGTCATCAGGCGTAGCGGTCATGCACGGGTGAGGAGGAGGAGGAGGAGGAGGAGGAGGTATAGTAGTGGTGGTGGTAGTGGCCTTGGTAACTACGCACAAATATCTGCTTTACCATGCCATCTTTTGACCTCTTGTGATAGTGGTGGTGGTGGTGGTGATAGTAGTAGTAGTAGTAGTAGTAGTAGTAGTAGTAGTAGTAGTAGTAGTAGTAGCAGCAGCAGCAGCAGCAGCAGCAGCAATAGTAACAGCACCAGTAGCAATAGTAAAAGTCCCATTATCTTTATGCAAAGTGCCAGCTGACAATCTTTTCCCCGTCTTTTCATGCAGTATTGAAAGGCGGGCGACCCTTCATGTAATCCTGTGTTATCTACCAGGGACATACACGCGGGTATTTTTACGCCAAGGTGGTGGTGAAAATAGTGCCTGAGTGTCCTGTCCCATTGGCGGGCGTGTGTGTGTGTGTGTGTGTGTGTCTGTGTGTGTGTGTGTGTGTGTGTTACGTGTCACTTGTGTCTACTTGAGTCTTGAAGGTTTTTGCTGCTGTTGCTGCTACTACTACTACTGCTGCTGCTGCTGCTGCTGCTGCTGCTGCTACTACTACTACTACTACTACTACTACTACTACTACTACAAAATAATCAAATATAGTGCAAAGATAGTGCAAACGTGAATTGGTGGGACAAAACTTTACGGTTCTGGTTTTAAATAATTAATGCAAACACGTCAACTTTTTCTTTGCAATGTTTACAAAGCCAGACAACAATTCCTGATCCGAGGTAATGATAAAAATAGACAAGGTTTTACGATGAAGTGGACACATGAACTGGGATATTAAAGTGTTAGTGGTGTGTGCATGTATATTTAAGCGAAAGAAAACGTAGTGGATGAGTTTTATAATAAGTCTTGGGACAAACAAAGTGAAAAGGAATATATAATTAATGTTTACGATCAAATGACACATGAACATGGTTAATTTAGGAGTTGGTAGACGAGAAATAAATTTAGGGGAAAAAATAAAGCATTAGAATTTGTATAATGCGTTTTCATACCAACAACCAAGGAGACAAAATAAGGAAATAGAAAGACATGCAAACCAAACGACAAATAAAATAATATAATCAAATAAACGCATAAATTACCAAGTAAACAAACGTGGGAACAAACACAAAATAAATTAGAAGACAAAACTAAACAAACATATTATTAGTAGATATCCCACCATTAGAAAATGAATAAATAAAGACTAGTAATTGAAAAAAATCTATATACTGAATAAAAAGATAAACAAAATGAAAGAAACCCATAAAAACACATTAAAAAAACATTACAGATCTATTTTCGTTTCCATTCCATTCCATTATTATTTTGACAAACGATTACCACCACCACCACCACCACCTCCTCCTCCTCCTCCACCACCACCACTACCACCATCCGTCACCACACACGCATTCTATATTATAAGGATTCAGAGTCACGCGGATTCTATATATACATAAGCGAGCCCCATATGACCATGTTGTTGTGACGCCGTAATCCATTTCATTTCACAACAGAGAGAGAGAGAGAGAGAGAGAGAGAGAGAGAGAGAGAGAGAGAGAGAGAGAGAGAGAGAGAGAGAGAGAAGCACATCCACATAAACAAACCTAACCACAAAGTAACAAATAGATAGAAAAGCAACGTTTCCATAGTAATCATCATATTCAAGTTATAATACAAATTTCCTACTTTCTTCTACCTTCTTTTCCTCCAGTGGCTTACATTCACTTCTTCTTTCCTAAGCGCAATATTTCAATATCGGGGCATCGTTTTGGAATGGGTCGGCCACTTTAACACAGAGAGAGAGAGAGAGAGAGAGAGAGAGAGAGAGAGAGAGAGAGAGAGAGAGAGAGAGAGAGAGAGAGAGAGAGAGAGAGAGAGAGAAGAGATGCGAGAGAGAGGAGAGAGAGAGAGAGAGAGAGAGAGAGAGAGAGAGAGAGAGACCGAGTCAGTAATTGACGGATCTAATGAGGACGCCACTTAAGTGACCCTTATCCTCCTCCTCCTTCTATCATCCTACAACCCTCCACTCCCCTGCCACACACACACACACACACACACACACACACACACACACACACACACACACACAACACACACACACACACACACACCTAGCACTCTCTCTCTCTCTCTCTCTCTCTCTCTCTCTCTCTCTCTCTCTCTCTCTCTCTGTGGCAGGCTTAATGAATGGTAACGTTATCGGTAAAAACAAACACTTCTAACTATCACCACGCTAATCTTATCGCCGCTATTTAGTAACCGTTCTTCACTCATTTCCGTCAAGATATTGCAAAAGACGGAGCCGCGGAGAAGAGAGGAGGTCATGCTGGGGGGGATTTAATTCAAGATGTAGCATTAACACTGTCATTATATTAAGTGTTCTATCTCTCCTACTTTGCATCTTAGGATCGTATTTTGATAAGTTGAAACGCCTGAACTCTTTTTCTTCCTCTCTTTCCTCCATTGGACAGGTTCTGATATGAGTTACTGGTTTTTTATGATTCTAGTGATAATCTAATAACGAGTTAGCTTCACAAATTGAAGTAAAAACTCGTGAAATTTGGGCTTATCATCAATATAACTTTTCTTAGTTAACACTCAAGATCAAAATGTAATGCAAGTTATTTATGGGTTTTCAAGCCTTTTCTTTTCATTATTAGTGATTGTTTAGCCCCTTCAGTGCTGGGATATATCTCTTTATGACGAGATTTGAGCGTGATTATATGATTTTATTGACATTATCATTATTAGTTTAGGGTGTGATTAGACTATTTTACTGACATTAAGAAGGGTCTATGGGGGTCAAAAGATTAATGGCCCGAGGCTATACTATTTAATCATCACATGAATTTCTGCTGTTGTATAAAATCAACAAATAATAAGCAGAACAAATATGAGAATGTGTCCCAGTACTGTAAGGGTTAAGAGGATTTCAACTTCATCGATTAAAAGAACACTCTAATGAATCATCTGGCTTATCGACCATGAGAGTTCTTTAAATAGCCGTAAATTATCCTGGAGTTCTCAAGTTTTCTCTTAATAATTCTAGCGAAAGATTGACAGAAGTTCAGCTCGAATAATTAAAAAATAACATACATGAGAAACTGCCTTATCTCATTGGCCTCTGTAAATATTCTTAATGAAAGAGAGTGTTTCAAAATACAGAGCAGCGTTATCAGAGAGATAGTCACACCCATTATCAATTGAACCACTTCACAAATCAAGGCAGTTTTCAACAATATTGGATGACTTGTGTAAATGTCTGGTTTAAAATATGGTCAATTAATAACGTAACCTAACCTAACCTAACCCAGCCTAACATATCACAGCTGAATGAAATATAAATAGAGTATATTTGATGATAGAAACGATTAACTCTTTTCCTCTCACATCTATTCAGTCTCTATATTTCGATCATTCAGTTGTAGATTTTCAAACACATAAGTAAAATTGCGCAATTTGCTCAACATTTTTAAAAGTAGTGAAAAAAAAATATTGCTAGTACACTTGTTAAGAAAAATCACACACACACACACACACACACACACACACACACACACACACACACACACACACACA
>CM035189.1:8382959-8393741 GCA_020233015.1 Callinectes sapidus | reverse complement strand
AAGCCATCAATTACCCCCAACACACAAAAAAGCTCGATTTTCTAACACACACACACACACACACACACACACACACACACGCACAAACAAACAAACACCAACAGACGCACACCTCGCCATTATCTTCACCTGGCCGCAACACCTCAGAACACCAACCACGCCCCTACACCCGCCGCTTTATCAGTGAGCCGCGTGTTCCTCGGGAGGCGGCTGCGTGTATCTGCCCATATCGCCTCCTATCTCACCCACGGCCAGCTAACTCATCCCGCCCTCCATCGTCCCCCTCCTGCTGAAGCACCGGCCACGACGATGCAAATGACACGTACTAGTTGAGTTGGTATCACTGTGACCTGCTCTGCGTCCTCTTCCTCTTCCTCTTCCTCTTCCTCATCCTCTTCCTTCTCCTCTTCCTCTTCCTCTTCTCTCTACTGCTAGATGCAAATGGTCGGTGTTCAGAAACGCTTATGTTTTCTCACCAAGACTTTTTTTTCCAATGCCACAGAGAAGATTAGTGGGTTTTTCGAGTGTTTTTCCAGTTAATAATGTCGAAATCGTGTCATTCTGCCTCTAGAAACATAAAAAAACAGCTTAAAAACTTGTCAAACAGTGGAGGTGAATGAGAGAAGTGTTTGAAAATACGATGGGAATGACACGGAGTAGTTGAGTTGTAATCAGTGTGACCTGTTCCTCCTTCTCTTATTCCCTTTTTCTCTCTATTGCTGGTCTATGTTTATAGATCAGATGCTTCGGTAGTCACACCCTTGAATCGTCCTTCCGTGTGTGTGTGTGTGTGTGTGTGTGTGTGTGTGTGTGTGTGTGTGTGTGTGTGTGTGTGTGTGTGTGTGTGTATGATAGCATCTCCGCGGCCTTCTTTCTACCATCAGCGTGAGTTACTCTCTACAAAACTGGCTTCCAAAAATAGAAATCTAAGGATACACTCCTGTCAGGTGGCAATGTTCTAACGAGTCTCGACCAGTTGTCACAATAAGGACCTAAAGCTTCTCTTACAGGACCAAGTCGGACTTAAAAAACCATTAGGAGACTTAAACAGTTATCAAAGGGCCCTTCCTTCCTCGCAGATACAAGTCTTCTGCATCTTAGTGACACAAACACTTATATCTTTTATCAGTAAATGAGAGAATGACTTTGTAGTGCCAGTGGAGACTCGCGATGAGGCCCTATGTGCTGCGAAGGAACACGTGCCGCTGGGGTGACGCCCACAGCACACACCTGTCCCCGTGTGTCTCCTGTGACGGCCTGGGACGGCTGCTTTACCCTCGTTCCCATTTCTTGCCGTGCGACGCTGTCCTTCCCAGCGGCACGCTAGACTGACAGCACGTGTCTCTATTCTTCCTGGTGGAGAAGTGGAGACGACGGCGTGGAGGTGCTCAGAGGGAGGGTGTGGTGGTACATCTCCCCCGTCGGCCCTAGGTGGTGGCGAGGCGTCCCTTGTCGGAGGCGCCCACCCTGTCGCTCCCTGCAGGTCCTGGCGGGGGGTTAATACAGATATCGACGGCAGAGAGTGACGTAGCACTCCTGACCCCCAGCTCCTGCTACCGACACCCTCGACCCGCCGCCTCCTCTACAACGACCCCGTGTCTTCAGCGCCGATTCCACGCCTCGCCGCGGCAGGAGGACGTCACCCTGCCACTCTCCACAGGAAAACAAAGCGACAGGTGTCCGATGAACTGTTAAATTCCCGGCAAAGTCCTATTTCTCGGCGGCATTAAAGCCTGGTAGTGCAAAAAGTGCCAGTCACGGTGCGCCAGATCGCAGGGTTTATTTCATCGACATCGCTCGGGGAAAAAATCAATAAACGCTTAATGGTGGGCCACACAATCTTGTAATCATGGACTGCTTTTGTACCAGAGACTTGTAATCAGCTGCCTCTTTGTACAGGAATAGCGAGCATCTAGCGGGTGGATCTGGGACAATGCTGGCGGGGCGTGTATAACCAAGGCGCCTCCCTTCACCAACAGCAGCGGCAGGAGCGACGCCCTTGCTCGCCGACTTCTGGGAACGACTTTTGTGGCGTTTCGTGGCGGGACTAAAAGCGAGGCTGCAATCGAGATCGACTCATCAAGGACATAAATGACGATTTTAATCCCGCAGCCTCGACCAAGACGTCTGAAAGGTTTCCTAAATTACTGTACAGTCCACTCCCTCCCTCTCCCCGTCCCACTCATTCCTCTCCTCTCCTCAACTATCTTTTTCTCCTCCCAGTCTTCTATTCTAGCTCCTCCACCCCCTCTTCCTCCTCCTTCGCGACTCGTCCTCGCCTCCATAAAACATAAACCTCCACCTCATAAATTGACAGCGGCTCTGGCCGGGCTTCTCACACATAACTCAGGCCAAAAACAGGAAAATCGGCGACATTCAACCAACTCATAAATTCCTCGGCGCGTGACGTACTCGGACGCTCTTTACGTAAGATGATAAAAAGGATGCGAGGAGGAGGAGGAGGAGGAGGAGGAGGAAGAGGAAGACGCCATATCGCCTGATGACGACGGAAGAAACGCGAGACAACACGAGATCAGCGGCAGCAGTTAGCCCCGATAAACTAGATCTGCGTCACTCCCGCGGGGACTCGGTATCTCCGGGAGTGGAATATACGAGGGACGGAGGTGACAGTCGGGGCATCGAGCGGCTCCTTCTGATAACAAGCGAGGGAGAGACTCCGAGACACACGACACACGGCCTCACAAATCCACTTCGCATCGCCTCAACGCTAAACTCGCCTCTATTAAAAGGATAATTTATGACACCACCAGAGGCTCATTCTCCTGCCGAAGGGAAGCTGGCGCGCCTCCTGCAGGTGTCTCCACGCGGGGCAGGGGGCGTCCTGGGGAGCATCCTGAGGGGTGTACTGGGGGAGGATCACAAAACCGGCCCCAGCAACATACCAACATCACCGATAAACGCTAATTCTTACGGCGTCTGCCCCGCTGGTATTGGCGAGGGGACGGGGCGGGACGCGGCTGAGAGGGGGAGGGGGAGCTGGTATGCCACAGGTATTGGTATGCCAACGAGCCAAGTACCGCCACGCTATCATCATTCCAGGGCGAAGGAACAAGTGCCCGACGAGACGACCTCATGCCCATCAGCCTTCATCAGAACCCTCTCACCATTTTTTCTCCTCTCTCTCTCTCTCCTCTCTCTCTTCTTCTCTCTCTCTCTCTCTCTCTCTCTCTCTCTCTCTCTCTCTCTCTCTCTCTCTCTCTGGTCGTGGGTGTCCTTTCTCCGCTGCACACCTGTGTGACCCAAACAATAATAAGAAAAACTTTTGAAACGACACTTGCAAAACACGACCCACATAAATTCTCCGGAAAACTCGCTACACATAAATTTGGGTCCTAAAAAAAGGGGGAGGAAATGGGGGAAAAAAATCTGAGGTGGGGATTGAACAAAGAAAAACGAAAAACATATTCATATGAAAAAAAATAATCCACCAAATAAAAAAAAATATACACTCGCTAAAGGAAAAAAAAAGTGCGAATTTTTAAGTAAAACTATAAAAAAATTAACAAGATAATAAAAAAAAAGAAAAATAAGAAAACCACAAAAACATACACACAGATAAACACTCCTACTAATCCCTATTTTTCTATACAACTATGGGCAGTGTGGTGAGAGAGAGAGGGAGTGTGGGGGAGCTAACAAGAGGCGTGGGGTGAGCCGTGGGGCAGTGTGTGGCGAGCCCAGCATGAGGCGCCCCTCTCATGACTCAGCCCACTGATTCCCATAGCGGGTCACAAAGCAGGCGTAGAAGGAGGAGAAGGAGGAGGAGGAGGAGGAGGAGGAGGAGGAGGAGGAGGAGGAGGAGGTAAAGGGGAAGGAGGAACACTAGGACTACGTATGGAGGAACAAGAACATTATGAGCGATAAACCACTATGTTTCTCTCTCTCTCTCTCTCTCTCTCTCTCTCTCTCTCTCTCTCTCTCTCTCTCTCTCTCTCTCTCTCTCTCTCTCTCTCTCTCTCTCTCTCGGTGTCACCTACTCGAATCAAGTGTTTTTTTCTAATACTTTATACACATTTTATGATCTTAATGGCATTCCCGAACCCTCGTTATTTCACAGTGTTTTCATCGCGGCAGTTTTACATGAATTCGTTAACTTCTATTAGTCATTCCTACAATTCCTATCGTGTCTCTTCTTCCCCGCGATTTTTCCCGCACTCCGGTTTTATTATTAAGTGAGCAAAAGACTACAAAAGTTACCCCTTGAACGGACCGGACACTCGTACAAACACACACACGTATACCTTCCCTTGAAAAAAAAAAAATAAAAAAGAAGAGAGAGAGAGAAAATTCCTGCCACCCTCACACAAAAGGCGGGGAAACCAATGACTTTTAATGCGTCCACAACACTATTACAAAAAAAAAGGAGATGGAAAAAGGGTGCAAGGAATGTCTTTAGTGGCATTTGATAACCTCTATTGCTACCGACCCCTGGCGCGCCCCTCACCTGCCCGCCTCAAGAACTCTCACCTGTGCATCTCACCTCATTATCCAGGTGGCGTTCCTAACTGTGTGTGTGTGTGTGTGTGTGTGTGTGTGTAGGTAGGTAGGTAGGAAAGACACTCTTCAACACCACACACACACACACACACACACACACAAAGAACATATAAAGTGAAATAACTAAGGACGGAGGAAGACTCAGATGAATTTAAAGGAGGAGGAAGAGGAGGAGGAGGAGGAGGAGGAGGAGGAGGAGGAGGAGAAAAGAAGTGAGGGAGATGGTGTGTAATGGTCAAGTATTAATGGCAGGGGCCTCCCACGGGAGCTAATGTCTGTTTTAAAGGGCCACCCGAAAGGAGGAAGAAATGGACAAGTGAAGGCGTTCTGAAGACTCTTGATGATCTTCTGATGTTAATGTTGTTGACTGATACTTGGCCCTCCAGTGGTGCTCCCTCCCTCCTCTCTCCCTCTCCCTCTCCCTCTCCCTCTCCCTCTCTCCCTTCCTGTTTAACGAGGACAGAGTAGCGGGGTGTCGGAGAGGAGCGTGAAAATAGGGAGAGAAAAAGATTGGGTGGATAGGAAAAGCATGTCATTTTAAACTGTTGGTGGTATTGAGGTGGGGTGATATCTAAGTAGGAGATGAAGAGGGGAATAGGAGAACACGGATATAAATGTAAGAAGCAAGAGAGTAGAGAAAACAAGGGACATTTGAGATTGTTAATAAAAAAAAGACGCGTAAAAAGTAGGAAACAAAAAAGAACACGTAAATAAAAGTAAGAAACTAAAAGAGGGTACGAAAAACAAGTGAGATTTTAGGTTGATTAAAAAAAAGACACGTAAAATTAGGTAGGAAATAAAAAAAGAACAGTGAATAAAACTAAGAAACATGAAGAGTATAGAAAAACAAATGAGATTTTAGGTTGTTAATGAAAAAAAGACACGCAAAATAAAATAGAAAATAGAAGAGAAAACAGGCAAAAGAACCAAGATTGTGAATAGGAATGAATAAACAGTTAAGAAGCACTCAGAAAGCAAGGAGAGAAAGGAACAAAAGAATAGAAAAAATATAAGAGAAGTTTTAGGCAGTGGAGGAGAATGAAGAAGCAGTTAAGACACACTAAGATATGTAGATGAGAGATGAAGAGGAGAACAGCTGGGAGGACACGATGATGAAGATATATGCTGTGGATGTCTATGAGGTTTATAATAAGAGAACCCTGCAACTCGCTCCGCCCTCACAGCATTCACTCATCATTAGCGCAGGATACATTTGGTCTCATTGCATACACTCACCCCCCGGCGCGCGGCTCAAGGACTAGTCAAGCTTACCTGGGGAAAAAGGAAGACAAGGAATATGTATTAGCTTTTTGTTACAGGAAACACACGTGAAGGAAAACTGAAATGAGATAAAATAATAATGAAAAAAACGATGGTGAAAATAATAATAATAATGATAATAATAATAATAATAATAATAATAATAATAATAATAATAATAATAATAATAATGATAATAATAATAATAATAATAATAATAATAATAATAATAATAATAATAATAATGATGATGATGATGATGATGATGATAGTGTTTTAAAATGATAAATTACTGCAACAATATATCTATAAATATATCTATAAAAAATCTTAACACATTGACATTAACCAATAAAAAAAGACAATTCCATTAACTCTATATACAAAAATGAGAGAGAGAGAGAGAGAGAGAGAGAGAGAGAGAGAGAGAGAGAGAGAGAGAGAGAGAGAGAGAGAGAGAGAGAGAGAGAGAGAGAGAGAGCGGGAGAGAGAGAGAGAGAGAATAAGTAAAACATAAAAAAAATAACAGTGAATAGATTATCATGTAAATTAATTATCAAGCCGGACATATTCCCGATGAGGAATATGCAATAGTTTCCTGAGCCAGAGAGATATTTAATAATTCAAGTAGTAACTTCAGGCTGACTGAGAATGACAGGAGGAGGAGGAGGAGGAGGAGGAAGAGGAGGAGGAGGAAGAGGAGGAGGAGGAGGAGGAGGAGGAGGAGGAGGAGGAGGAGGAGGAGGAGGAGGAGAAGTGGCGGGCTTTGAGTCAACAGTATCGGATTGTGGCGGGACTGTCGACGGACGCATTACCACCGATTACCGTGTTGACCCCGCGGCCACCACTGCTGTTTGGTCTTCTGCTTAGCCAAACCCGTCACCCCTTTGTCCGCGGCGTGTCTCGGCAGGCGGGCGAGAGGCAGCGGCTCCTGAGCAAACGGCGGAGGTCCTGGTTCAATGGTTCCTCCGAGGGCAGCTTGTTGGCGGGCTGAGAGGACTTTGCTCAACGCTCCTTCCCTCTCCCCAGCCCTACAGCACCCTTACCTCCCTCCTTCTTCCCCATCCCTTGGCCTCTGCCCTCACAGCTGCTGTCCACGCTATTGTCTGCTGTTTCCGGTGCATCCCTCGCCCTAGCATTCGCGGCCCAAGACGGGAAAAGCTTCTTAAGACCCGTACCTCAAGGGAACTGACCGCATCTGCTAGACAAAGGAACCGCAGCTTGTTATTTCTTGTTTACGTCATCCGTCCCTTCGTCAGTGCCGGCGTCGGTGTGCAGGCGTCTCAAGCCACTCGTCCCGTCACACCGGATCAGCTTCAATCGGGACAATTTGGGCCGTGGCAGGTCTTCGTGTCCCAGTCCAGTGTGGGACGCCGGACAAAGAGGCGACGAGTAATACAATTCATTATGCAAACCTGTCTCCGTAACGCAATTACTCGATAAGAGGGCAAAGTACTATTTAAGGGTAGAGGGGAGCTTGGCGACGCGGCGAGAGAGAGAGAGAGAGAGAGAGAGAGAGAGAGAGAGAGAGAGAGAGAGAGAGAGAGAGAGAGAGAGAGAGAGAGAGAGAGAGGACTGTGAGGGGAAGATAAATTAATGGATGAGGAGTTTATGTGTCAGCGGGGACAGAGGGAAGGAAGGTCAAGATAAAACCAAGGCAGGGAGGCAACAGCAGCTGGTAGGTCCGTCCGTCCAGCCTGGCCTGTCGAACCTCCTGCCCGTCTTCCTCAGTTCTCCTTCCCCTTCTCTTCTCCCTCTTCCTCCTGCTGCTCCTCTTTCTCCTCCTTCTCCTCCTCCTTACTGGCTCCTTTGAACTACTAAGGCTCCCCTCGCAGGCCGCCAGATACGATAATACAATCACGTATGCAAAGCTCTCCTCTCTTCGCGGTCTTGGCGGCGTGGCCAGAGAGGTCAACCCTTCCCACCGCCTCTCGTCCAGTCCCAGAATGCTCCACCTCACGCAGGAACCTTCCCACACACACACAAGCCAGAAACCCGACACCCAACGCCCATCGAGGCAGGAACTTCGTGTCACCTGTGGGCGTTTTTAAGACTCACGCTCCTCTGTGGCGTTCCCGTGGCTGGGAGACTTACCACAGAAGGCAAGCATGATGAGGACTGTGGTGGTGGAGTGGCACGCCTCGACCCTCAGCTCCTCTGCGTCAAGAGAGGAGGGTCTTCGTCTGATTTTCACCGGACTTTCGCCTCGTGTCGCCGGCAAACTCGATTAGCCGTCAAGAGGTGGACAGAAGGACGGCCACTCAATTGAAATTGTTCCTCACCCTCAGGCGGCTCGGGGTAAATGGCTCTTTGATGTTCAGTATGGACAGGACGATCCGTGAATCTCAAGTTGTGGCGCGACGCTAAGAAAGTGAAGCCTCCCTCTGTGCAGGGCGTTTAAGAAGGTGCAATCACTGCTCTCTCTCTCTCTCTCTCTCTCTCTCTCTCTCTCTCTCTCTCTCTCTCTCTCTCTCTCTCTCTCTCTCTCTCTCTCTCTCTCTCTCCAAAGCCTCACGAAAACACCTGCTACAAGAGAACAATGGACGAGGCTAAGGTCCGTATTCAGAAATGCTTTGCTTTCTTACACCATTATTTTCCAAGGCCACACAGATGATTAGCTTCGTTTTCAAGAGTGTTTCTCCAATTAATGATGTAGAAATCTTATCACTCTGCCTCCACGACCGTAAAACCACTTTAAAATTCATGTCAATTATAAATAAAGCCTTTTGAAATAGGGGAGGTGAAGCAAAGAAATGTTTGAGAATACGAGGCTGAGAACAACTGGAAGAAAACGACAAGAACAACACTTCTTTAGACCCCAAAAGTAGAATTTATCCCTAGTGGTCTCTCAGTGGGTCCGATGGCGGGGACCAATCAAGGGTGAAATCGGATGAAGTGGACAAAAGTGAGGGCAAATCGGATCACACGAGTGGCGACGTGGCTGGACTTCTGGAACGGCGGCGGACTGTTGCTGCCTGGCTGGACCCTGACGCTTGGCCGCCCCTGCATCAAGAGCGTCTGGAAGCGCCGCCGCTGGAACGATACTCCTCGTACGCCCTTGAACGGTGACGGTGATTCGACTCTTTTTTAAAACCCCAATGGACGGCGGCCAAAGTAAAGGAAAACGTTCATGGAGCATTTTTTTCCCTTGGAAGTAAGAAGGTGAGGTTTCTAAGGCGCTTTAATCTTAGAAGCGGAGGAAAAAAAAAAACATGGAAGGATCTTAAAATGAAAGGTCGCGTGAACTTGTGGTAAAATGGACTTAATGAGAACGGCGAGCATCAAAACAACATCAAAACAAAAACACAAAACAACGATTAAACAAGTTCCAGGAAGGATGGTAGTAGCATCTTAAAAGTGCAATCCTGGCCAGGCGTGAAGGACAGACACCAAGGACGCAAGACTCTTCACTCTTCACCTCTACTTCTCCACAAGCTTAGGAGACACAAAAATTTACAAGCCACTTAGGGAATCTTCAAAGCGCCGAGGAAGGAAAACTTTGAGGTCTGATTTACTTGAAGGGATTGAATAAAGGAAGAGAAATAAGTACATCTTACATTTATATCTCATCCCCTCACGGCAATCAGGTGAAGCAAGAATGAATTATGAACCCACGTAGACTTAATGGGAGCTTTAGCATTGCACCTTACAGGACAGCAGGAAGTGACAGGTGCACCCAGCAGTAATCAAGGTGAAGTGAGGTGAACAGGTGAAGGCGCGGCCAAGCAAAGACCAGATTACGATCGTTCCCTGCGATGATGAACAACTCTCCAGGTGAGATGAAAGGTGCCTCTCTCTCTCTCTCTCTCTCTCTCTCTCTCTCTCTCTCTCTCTCTCTCTCTCTCTCTCTCTCTCTCTCTCTCTCTCTCTCTCTCTTTCTCTCTTTCCACCTGCACACACGCCGAAAATGGAAGGTCCTTTCTCAATGAAACAAGCGACATTGCGTCTCCTCTCCACATGCCTGCTTTCTTCCACCTTCACTTCCACTTTCACCTCCACCTCTTCCTCCTCCTCCTCCTCCTCCCTTGGCAGGCAGCGGGCAGTGTTGGCTCACAATGGTGGAGATAGCACGATAAGAGGGCGCGTCACCACCTTCAGATAAGCGGGCGTGGGGGAGATAGCGCTGAAGGGTTACCAAGTGCCGCCTACCGCCCGTGATTGACAACCGATTGACAGACAAAAGGTTGGTCGCCGCCTTCGCCTCCTCCTCGCTGCTCCGCCTTCGCTTTATCGCCAAAGTTTCCGCCTTGGCCACCGCTTTATCGGCCAACACCTGAGGACCTTATCTCGGGTTCCATCACTCAACCTGGGTGACGCGCAGCTCATTTACAGACGGCCGGACGTGAGTACAGATGATCGGTACAACTTGCCCACGCACTACATTACTTCTATCACACTCGAGCCGCCACGCCACTCCATCCCCGTCTGCCTTCAAGTGCTGGGAGGAATGGGATCAGAAGGGAGGTTTATTGCCCCGTGTAATGCTGTTAGATTCTATTTACCTCTATGGCTCTTCTCTTTCAGGTCGCACGTTGGAATTTCAGAATGCGGTGTGATTGCTAACATGTCCAATCATTACCGACTCAGTTCTCTACCTCAAACACTATCTGATCCCCGGCCACTCCCCTTCCACTTCCCCGGTCCCCACCTCCACAAACACTTGCCACCCTTCCATCACACTTGAGAACATACGGCGCCGCCACGTCAAGCGCCACACCTGACACAAAAGCACCAAAGGCAAGCCAATGGGAGGATTAAAACAAAAAGGACCGGCTGAGACTATGGATATATTGTGTGTGTAGTCATATCATGTCCTATCGTTTCCTTTCCCTGTAGGACAAAAGGACTCGTAATCGGCCCTGTCCTCACCCACACGCGGCTGCTCCTTTGTCAGGGGAAAACAATGGCACACACACACACACACACACACACACACACACACACACACACACACACACACACACACACACACACACACAGATCTCTTAACCCTCCTTCAGGTAA
>CM035189.1:8333287-8340878 GCA_020233015.1 Callinectes sapidus | reverse complement strand
CACAGCTGATGACGTCACAGCTGATGACGTCACAGCTGATGACGTCACAGCTCTATATTTACGTAGCGTAAACCATTTTAAAAATGACCCCTCGATAAAACGCCTTTAGATCAACCTATTGTATCTGATTCGACGTGATAAATAGGATAACTAATTCCCAAAGTATAAACACACTCCTAACAACAGTAATTGTAAAGAAATTCCACGGGAAAAAAACCGTTTTATGAAAATATGACCCTTTTTAAAACTCGTTAAATATCCATTAACTACCACCTCAGAGGAACCAAAACCCATTTCAAAACAATCGATTATTTAATTTTAATTATTTTAAACACTTTAGAGTGAGTTCGAGGCAGAAATAAATTGTTCACAGGCTGATAATTAAGTTTTTAATGTAACTTTGACACCGCTAAATAACACTTTTCCTCTCCACTCATTTCACTGAACTTTAGGCATAAAACATCATTGTATATGGACTACCTCTTGCAATTAATAACAACTTGATACAGCCTCAAATAAAAAAGTGCATTTGGCGTTCCAAGAAATTTAGCGCAAAAATCCCCCCTTATTTACCACCCTGATAACGCCAACCACAGCGATCTCCACCCCTTACACGCACGCAAATCGCTTGAAACACGCTGCAGTATTCATAGAAAGCGTTAAATTTGACTATTGATCCCAAATAAACAGTCCAGAAACGAAGACAATATCCGGCTGGCGGAGGCCCTGTGCTGGGGTACGGCACCCCCTCCTATCTCACTCCCACCTTCATTAAACTTAAACTTGACCACGAAAGCTATGTCTGAATGGCTCATATGAAAGCTTAGTACCATGGCTGCATACTGTGGCAAGATGAGCCTATAATAATTGAGAGAAAAGGCTTAAAATGACCGATGAAATAAAAATCCAAGATGGTGCCCGGGCCTGAGGCGGTGACTCACCTGATGAGACATGGCAAGAGGCTGGTGGCACAGTCAGTGGCGGTAATAACATTCAGTCCACCGCCAGTAAATCCATCTTGCTGCTTCAGTCCGGGAATTAGATGACTTGGACACTGAATAAACTACAATACTCTTCTTGTTCTGTCATTAAAACCACTGTCACTTAAAAACACACACCATTTTGAGCGTGGAAATCGTCTTAATATGCCACTCCAATGGTAAAACACTCATGAAATCTCGCTGACCACTTTACCCAGATGGGTTTGAGATCTTCATATGCCACTAGAACGGTAAAAACACTTAAGATCCAGTGTCAATTCAACTAAACCGCTTTTCAATAGGTTAAACGTAGCCAACCCACGTATACCCTCCCCCTCCGAACACTGGGAAGACACTACTTCACTTCTTTCTCATACACCCCTGCAGCCCCTCCCCGCCCTCATGGCTGGCCAGGAAGGAGCATATTATTTTAACACCTGCCAAAGGGTTCTTGTAGTTTTCCATGTTTGTTTCAACAGACCTAAGAAATCGATTAGGTTACAGGCAAAGAACATAGATAGACAATAGATAAACATATATACTGCCCCTTAAACGTCGAGTAAGGCGAATTAGCGGAAAAAAACCCGTAAAAATAAACGAAGGGACAAGGCCGACCGGTAGTCATGGTGACCAGCACTCGAGCAAAAAGTTATCGTATTTTTCAATGTTTCTCTTGGCATAACTAAGAAACCGAGTACTTAATATGCAGAGGGTATAGAAGCGTGTAAAAGTACATATGTAACCCCTTAACCATCAAAATAAAGCGACTTAGTGAAAAAACAGACGTAGATAAACGAAGGAACAAGGCCGACCGGTAATCATGTTTACAAGTACTAAGGCCAAAAAGTTCTCGTATTTTTCCATGTTTCTCTTGACACAGATAAGAAATCGAGTAGGTAATATGCAAAGAACAAATATGAAGCGTGGAAAAATACATATGTAACCCCATAAACGCCAAAAATAAAGCGAATTAGCGGGAAATAGCAAAAATAAGTGAAAAAAAACAAGGGCAAACAGCGAACATGTTTACCAGTACTTAGACCAAAAAGTTGTTGTATATTTCTGTGTTTCTCTTGACACAGCAAAGAAATCGAGTAGATAATATGTGAAGAATATAGATTGACAATAGATAAATACATATATAACCCCATAGATGTCAAAAGTAAAGCGATTTCATTTATTCTGCATTTATTCCACATTCTTGGCACTCTCTCCACCCAAAAACCTGGTTAAATATCCTTAGCGTAGCATTCTGAGCCATCGTAACAGAGAACGCGAGGGAGACAGAGACAATCATGGCCAGGAGGTACGTTTACTAGCGAGAATCAAAGCTACCTATCCTGACTCCTCACGAAATTGTCTCAGTTCGTGACCGATGCTACGCATATAATTCAGTTATCTGGTCAATACCAAGTTCCTCTCCATTTTTGTACATCTCGTACCGTATATCGTCTGTTCCGGCTGATTTCCCCTTCTAATGCTTTTTTACACTTTTTTCCCACCTCTTTCCTGCCGATTCGCTCATCCATTTCATTTACATTCTTCCTCTCCAGTACTCAAAAAGAACAGGACGAGATACAAAATTTTCAAATTTTGCTTAGAAACTTGAACAGAGAAAACAGAAATACTATATTCTGGAAAAAATACAAATTTTTATTGTCCACTTTAAACAAAACAAGAACTCGGTACACACGTATTACAGTGTGGTCTAACTTAGTATTTATTAAGAGAGTCAATTAATTTATTGCATTTTGTTTATCTAACACACATTTATTTCACTTATTTATTTATTAGTTTATCATTCTATTAGTTCATTATCTTTTTATCATTTTATTTATGTCTTTCATTTATTTTTTTCTGTACATCTATCTTTTTACTTTTTTTTCTATGACCATCAGTTCTACCAACATAACTAAATCTAACAAATTAGATAAGTGAGGGCAATGATAATTTGAAATTACCCATTCCAAGATCACATCACACAAATCGCAACCTTTGAATCCAATCTAGACATATCAAAGGCTTTGGATAAGGTCTGGCACAAAGCTTTAATTTCCAAACTACCCTCCTACGGCTTCTATCCTCTCTATAACTTCTTCTCAAATTTCCTTTCTGATCGTTCTATTGCTGCTGCGGTAGACGGTCACTGCTCTTCCCCTAAATCTATTGACAGTGGTGTTCCTCAAGGGTCTGTCCTATCACCCACTCTCTTCCATTATTCATCAATGATCTTCCTCTTACCCTCTCCACTCCTATGCACTTTTCTACGTCTTCCTGAGGAATATATTACACCACTCCTGTCAGCTACACTTGCTCCAGTGGTCCCTCCACGAAACATTTCCACAATGACAAACTTCAATCCCCGTTCACGTCTCTCAGCTAGGCAAGGCACGGGAGTGAGCTGCCCACTTCCTTCTGGCATATCGCCTCCTCTGATCCATCTGTGGTGGGCTGACTGACCAGCACTTCTTGGCATCTGAAGTAGGATAGTGTGATTTGTAGGTACACACACACACACACTCACACACACACACACACACACACACACACACACACACACGAACATATACCCGGAGAGAGAGAGAGAGAGAGAGAGAGAGAGAGAGAGAGAGAGAGAGAGAGAGAGAGAGAGAGAGAGAGAGAGAGAGAGAGAGAGAGAGGGAGAGAGAGAGAGAGAGAGAGACGACTCACTTCATCTTAGTTTCATTTCCAGACGTGGAAGCAATGACGGTATCGGTGGGGGATAGCTCAGCAATGGTGTCTGGTAGCGGCATGTTGTTTGTCTCCCGCAGCGCCAAAGTGAACGCGCCTGCTGCTATTGCCGCTATACCGAAAATGAGTGACGGCAACCACGGCAGCACTGGACCCTGTGTGGGAGAGTGATGTCCTGTATTATTTCGTCATTTGTAATGAAACTGTAATAGAATTGACACCATGTTCCCTGTACATTGTATTAAGCCTTATTACTGGACTCCAGAACTGAAAATGTAGGCTATGAATTACAAGGGATTCATAATTTGTCAATGTCCGGTAGGTCACCCTGAAATTCACCAGAAGGAAAATCGGAAAGGAGGGAATCACATCAAAGTTCTTTTTTTTTTTTTTCTGTGGGAAGACTTTCTGTAGTATATCCGGGCCTAACCCCCGGATATACTGCACTAAGTCATTCTCCGCCTCTGGTTTCAAGAAATCAACTTTCCCAGGGACCGGCACTTCAATTAGGCCTTTTTGTTTTTATTTTTGTTGCCCTCCGCCGCTTCCCTTCTACATTAAAAAAAAAAAATCATGAACGCTACACGTAAACACACACGTAATCTCTCTCTCTCTCTCTCTCTCTCTCTCTCTCTCTCTCTCTCTCTCTCTCTCTCTCTCTCTCTCACCAGGGCAGAAGTGATGAAAGGCACGACCGTCGACGCCAACTGAGAAAACACACTGGCCGCGCCCATCCCTTGCATCCGCACCTCCGTCGGGAACAACTCGGAGGAATACAAGGAAATGATCTGGAAGGCGCCACTGATGCACACCTTTCCAGCCAGAGCCAGCGTTAAAACCAACGCAGGAAGGTCTGGGAGATAACATTCTGACCTTTAAACACAACTCTCTAGTACCTTCACACAGAACTATATGCACCCAACTATACATACGTTTCCCATAAAAAAAACTTCAATCTTATGAAACCTTTTTTAGGGATCAGAAAATCAGTGAGCCTTTTTTCAACCACATTTTACTATATCGGTAGATGATAATAGAACAGCCAACATTATGCGGGATGCAATAAATCAACTTCTCCGCGAAATACTGTAATATCTGATGAGTCTGACAACAATAACTAGAGTTCACGATACAGGCAGAATGTTCTGAAAAATTTGTGAATGTAGAGGAGAGCCATTCTATGATGTCACTTTTGATGTGGAAGAATACTGCTGGGCAGGTTCATTAGAAATAGATCTGCACTTTCAGAGAAATTTGAATAATGTTTAAACGAACAGTTGATTTAGTTTGAGTCTACCAGTTATGAAAAAATGAAGACTGAATATATCAGGACAGTTAGATGAGTCACTCGTCATGGAAGGTGGAGTGCAAATAGTGAAAAGCATATAAAAGCAATGAAAGCCGTACGTTTGACACATTTCACATTCATGACAAAAACGTGTTACCTGGCGGGATGAAGGCGATCACAAAGATGATGACGCCACTCAGCCCATAGCTCACTACAGTAGGTATCTTCCTACCCCAACGGTCGACAATGGGCGCCGTAACAGAATAGCCTGGAACCTCCACCAGACCGTTCAATATAATGTAGAGGAAGGGATCGGCGCTATAGATGTCACCACTGTAGTTGAGCCCGTCAAACACGAAACTCACAACGAAATAGTCCATGCATACCACGGCAGTGATGACTTGTATGGCTCGTGTGCTGTGACAAGATAAATATATTTAAAGAAACATATAAAAGAGAAAGCACGCACACACACACACACACACACACACACACACACACACACACACACACACACACACACACACACACATTTGAAATTAAATAGGTAATTATATTGTATTGTCTTTGACGGCTTTTGTAGTTTCGGTAAGCTAATAAGGAGAACTGCTGCACATGGCAAATCTCAATCTCAATCTCAATCTCTCTCTCTCTCTCTCTCTCTCTCTCTCTCTCTCTCTCTCTCTCTCTCTCTCTCTCTCTCTCTCTCTCTCTCTCTCTCTCTCTCTACCATTACTGTAGCAGAGCTAGGTATGATATAAAGGAAAAATAAACATGGCATGAGAACCGACAGATCGATAACGAGAATCTTACCGTTGATCGAGAACTGACAAAGAATATCCCTCAATAACCAATAAATCAATAAATCCGAAATTCTCGTACCACCGTTAACCATACTAATATTTCAAATAAGATAATCGATCAATTTAATTTCTCCTTCATATTTAAATTAGAAAAATAAAAATCCAAATATAATGGGCAACTTGTCTCTCACTAATGCTCTGCGTAAAATAACTAGGTACATATTTTAGTTGATTGTTTTCATTGTCCTTCTCTAGCTTTCTACTCTCACGTAGAAAACAGTTGAATAAATAAGAAAATAATAGAGTTGTAGACTATCACTAGTTTGGAAAGTAAAATATCGACGATGCCGACGAATCAATGACGCGGGAAAAAATAATATGGGATAACTGATAATATGATAACATTATCGCGATAAATGATCGTAGTAATACTCACCAATGGATATCATAATAGTATGTGGAAGGGTTTATCAATGTTATTCAGGAGAGGAAAGGCAAACTTGTCTCACCTGAGCAGATTGGGTAAGGTGAGCCGGAATCTCTTGGTCTTGGTGTCTGTGTCGGTTGGCGCTGATGAGCACTTCGGGGACTGCCGGTGTAAGGACAAATAAACTTTCTGCATCGCACTAAACTTAAGATACCCATTCACCATTCAAGACTGATGCTTTGAATACATGTATCCACTGTGATGGGGATGAAGACTGAAACTCGGTCAACATTTTACAATGAAGAGAGGTAAGTAAGGGATCATTCATGGCTTACTCGTCAATATTGTACTGGATATTCTTTTCCCAAATTGTATATTTCTATCTAAATTAAAATTATTCTTATAAAACAATAATTGTCATGACACTGCATAACAGATCAATATCAGCAAAGATAACATTAACACCCCTAAACTTTGCAGAGCGCACAACCTCCTTCTGGATCTCTTTCATGAGAGAACGGAGATCCGTCTCTGACTGCAGCGTCACCCGATTCCAGCGGGCAGCCTTGCGGAGCACCTGGATGGCTTGGTCATGACGGCCCCGCACGATGAGCCACCGCGGGGATTCGTCCATGAAGCTGAAGGAGGCAAAGACACATGAAGCTGAAGGAGGCAAAGACACTGTTGTTACTACAGCACTTCTGCCTGTTGGGTGGGCACAGCTATACAGGTCAATCCAAAGAGTAGTGCGCAAATTCTCGGCAAAAGTTGTTGTTATTGCTTTAATTCTTTAGTGATTATTACGGTGATTGAACGGATACAAAATGGATCACGAAAAACAGGAGAAGAGGAAGTGAGTGATGGTGATGTCCTAACAAAGAGCTTGAACTACTGCAACGGCTCGCAAGGATAAGTGTCGAGAAGACATAATAGCAATAAACACACAGTTTTGTAACGGATGTGACAAAAGTGACCCTGGACGTGGACCATCATCTAATGTTGAATACTAAATACTAAGTAGATTACTTCTCTGTCAAAATTCCAATGTCATATCAACTCACTACAGAGCAGGAAAGATCAGGAGATTGGGAAGAGAAACAGCAAGCTGCAGCCACCGCCAGTCCCGGATGAAATAAGCTACACCGCCAAATGCCATGGTGCCCAGAGCCCACGGCAGCCCAATCAAGATGCCCACTGTGCCGCGGTGCTTGGGCTCACACACTTCCATGGCTGTGAATACACACACACACACACACACACACACACACACACACACACACACACACACACACACATACGTAAAAATGAACTCCAGGAAAACTAGTTAGATATCAATAAGCTACCATTATTGCTGGACAGAGTTATGGGACTATGGACAAAA
>CM035189.1:8295764-8307989 GCA_020233015.1 Callinectes sapidus | reverse complement strand
ATATATATCTATATATATATATATATATATATATATATATATATATATATATATATATATATATATATATATATATATATATATATTCACTCACTCACTCAATCACCATGTCTGTTTTCAAAGGTCATACAGACCAGCACACGCGTTCTTAAGAGTGTTTTTTCGTGGTGTTGAGGTAAAAATGGTGTTAATCTGTCACTGGAAACATAACTGGAAGATAAAAAGGCTGTGCTACATTCTACAGAGCCTTTGGAATGTAATAGTGAAAGTTCGAACTGAAGGTGTTTGATTCAGTGTAAGGTTGGCAGATAGCCAGTAGTAGATTGGATGTATTAGTAATAAGTAAGGTAGATAAGTAGTAACTATAGAATAAATAAGTATAGCGGTGAATAAAGTAATGGTAATAGGTGTGTATTATCGATAAAGCAGGAATCATTGGTCATTTAGAGATATATTTTTAAACCAACCCTATGAATGCTATTTGCTCCATTTCTTCTTGATATATGTTTACTCTAAGACATCTTTATTTGTCCAATAGTTACCCGGAATCTTTAAACTGGCTAGAAATTGCAAAATATACTCTTTTTTTATGCCTTCCTTTCTCACAGATGCTAATAAAGAACTCATGCATTGCTAGTCAATACAACTAGATAAATACATACACACACACACACACACACACACACACACACACACACACACATATATATATATATATATATATATATATATATATATATATATAGAGAGAGAGAGAGAGAGAGAGAGAGAGAGAGAGAGAGAGAGAGAGAGAGAGAGAGAGAGAGAGAGAGAGAGAGAAACTCATACAAAACTATTAGATATTTCATTTCAACTACATATCAAGTAAGGGTTGCAGTATATTAAAAATTGGGGGAAAGGTAGAGGGAACACGGAGGAAGATCTGTGTGGGTGGAGGTGTAGCAGTGTGGCTGTGTGGATCATCCCGCATTCGTATTGCACCTCAGCATAACGCATGATGAGCCCGCAGGGAGAGGACATCCCCATCCTCTCCGGCATCGCTCTCGAATGCCTGACTAGTTTCTAATCTTGCCTGGTAGGCAAGATTAGAAACTAGTCTCACTGGACAACGCGGGATGATCCTCACTGCTACACCGCCGCCGTATGTCATACATCGAGGGGCCTTTTTCTTGCTGTAGAATAAGTACTCATTATTTTTTTCCATTTATTCAGTCTCACATACGTACTTCACTTCTTTGTCTATCTCACTCGTGTATTTCCTCACATCCCATTCAGTCCCCACTCTGCCTCCTCTTGTCACGACCTATTCACACCCATTTTGATTTCTCCAACCCATTCGTGTCTGTCATTTTCGTGCATCTCTTTTCTCCTCAATTTGTTTCCACTTTCATCCCATATATACATATTTCTTGCCATTTTTGTATCACTCATATTTTCTACTCAAATCTTGTACCCAAGTATCGCTTTTGTAAATCTTTTCACAAACGTGCTACTAACTCTCTGCCATTTTTGTACACCCCCTAATTGCTAACTCTGTGCAAGGGCCTTGTCCGCCCATGCACGGAGAACTCTTCGCATGTATGGGGATTCCACTCACACAGTCTTTATCAAGTTGGATGGAATAAAAAGTTTTTTATCTTATCATCAACTCTCCGCTGACTATCCTCAGCCTCTTTCACCGCTGGAAGGTTGCATCTCTTGCTATCTTCTATCCCTGTTTTCATACTAAATGCTCCATTGATCTTGTTAACTGCGTACCTACCCTCCTCCTGCGGCCTCGCTTTCTTCTTCCTCTCATCCTTATTCTATCCAACTCTCTAATGCAAGAGCTAACCAGTACTCTCGATCATTCATTCCTCTCTCTGGTAAACCCTGGAACTCCCTATATCTGCTTCTATATTTCCAACTTCCTATAACGACTTTATTCAAGAGGAAAAATGGAAATGATTCCATTAGGTGCCGCAACAGCTTAGGTCATATGGCACCACGGGAGAACGCTATATCTCCCATTGAGCAACTAGGTTTGGCAAGGATTCGAACCCAACCCAGCACCCATTCTTTTCTTCAAGCTGACAGGTAAATTGGTTTTTTTTTTCTTTTATTGGCTTTGTCGCCCTTGGCCAGTTTCCACCCTCTTACATAAACAGAATCTTATGTAACAAGTTAAACACGGTTGGTGACAGTATACATCCTTCCCAAACTCCTGTCTCGTTCCTCACTCCTCACCCTGCCTATTTCTACATCAGTCTCCAGCTGTACCTATTTGGTTCTGTGTAATCACAAATACCACCTCCTATGTTGATCAGCTTTACACTCAACCCAATCTTTTCTAAGACTTTACGTAACCTTTTTCCATTCGCCTTATCCAAGGCATTTTTCCAACCCCCCCCAAAAAAAACTAACTACATTCTCTCTCTCTCTCTCTCTCTCTCTCTCTCTCTCTCTCTCTCTCTCTCTCTCTCTCTCTCTCTCTCTCTCTCTCTCTCTCTCATTTCATTCACCACAAACATACTATCCACAATGTCCCTCTCCGCACGGAAACCATTCTGTTATTCACCTAACACTCCAGCTCGCTCAACACTTTTACAAAAACTCTCACTCAACGCTCCGCTGAATGCTTATTCACTAATGTTGTCAGCCGGTGATACAACTCATTCTTACTCTTGTATCCTTCATTACGCAACATTCATTCTGCATTTATTCCACATTCTTGGCACTCTCTCCACCCAAAAACCTGGTTAAATATCCTTAGCGTAGCATTCTGAGCCATCGTAACAGAGAACGCGAGGGAGACAGAGACAATCATGGCCAGGAGGTACGTTTACTAGCGAGAATCAAAGCTACCTATCCTGACTCCTCACGAAATTGTCTCAGTTCGTGACCGATGCTACGCCTATAATGCAGTTATCTGGTCAATAACAAGTTCCTCTCCATTTATGTACATCTCGTACCGTATAATCGTCTGTTCCGGCTGATTTCCCCTTCTAATGCTTTTTTACACTTTTTTCCCACCTCTTTCCTGCCGATTCGCTCATCCATTTCATTTACATTCTTCCTCTCCAGTACTCAAAAAGAACAGGACGAGATACAACATTTTCAAATTTTGCTTAGAAACTTGAACAGAGAAAACAGAAATACATTCTGGAAAAAATACAAATTTTTATTGTCCACTTTAAACAAAACAAGAACTTGGTACACACGTATTACAGTGTGGTCTAACTTAGTATTTATTAAGAGAATCAATTAATTTATTGCATTTTGTTTATCTAACACACATTTATTTCACTTATTTATTTATTAGTTTATCATTCTATTCGTTCATTATCTTTTTATCATTTTATTTATGTCTTTCATTATTTTTTTTCTGTACATCTATCTTTTTACTTTTTTTTCTATGACCATGACTTCTACCAACATAACTAAATCCAACAAATTAGATAAATGAGGGCAATGATCATTTGAAATTACCCATTCCAAGATCACATCATACAAATCGCAACCTTTGAATCCAATCTAGACATATCAAAGGCTTTGGATAAGGTCTGGCACAAAGCTTTAATTTCCAAACTACCCTCCTACGGCTTCTATCCTCTCTATAACTTCTTCTCAAATTTCCTTTCTGATCGTTCTATTGCTGCTGCGGTAGACGGTCACTGCTCTTCCCCTAAATCTATTGACAGTGGTGTTCCTCAAGGGTCTGTCCTATCACCCACTCTCTTCCATTATTCATCAATGATCTTCCTCTTACCCTCTCCACTCCTATGCACTTTTCTACGTCTTCCTGAGGAATATATTACACCACTCCTGTCAGCTACACTTGCTCCAGTGGTCCCTCCACGAAACATTTCCACAATGACAAACTTCAATCCCCCTTCACGTCTCTCAGCTAGGCAAGGCACGGGAGTGAGCTGCCCACTTCCTTCTGGCATATCGCCTCCTCTGATCCATCTGTGGTGGGCTGACTGACCAGCACTTCTTGGCATCTGAAGTAGGATAGTGTGATTTGTAGGTACACACACACACACACTCACACACACACACACACACACACACACACACACACACACGAACATATACCCGGAGAGAGAGAGAGAGAGAGAGAGAGAGAGAGAGAGAGAGAGAGAGAAGACTCACTTCATCTTAGTTTCATTTCCAGACGTGGAAGCAATGACGGTATCGGTGGGGGATAGCTCAGCAATGGTGTCTGGTAGCGGCATGTTGTTTGTCTCCCGCAGCGCCAAAGTGAACGCGCCTGCTGCTATTGCCGCTATACCGAAAATGAGTGACGGCAACCACGGCAGCACTGGACCCTGTGTGGGAGAGTGATGTCCTGTATTATTTCGTCATTTGTAATGAAACTGTAATAGAATTGACACCATGTTCCCTGTACATTGTATTAAGCCTTATTACTGGACTCCAGAACTGAAAATGTAGGCTATGAATTACAAGGGATTCATAATTTGTCAATGTCCGGTAGGTCACCCTGAAATTCACCAGAAGGAAAATCGGAAAGGAGGGAATCACATCAAAGTTCTTTTTTTTTTTTTCTGTGGGAAGACTTTCTGTAGTATATCCGGGCCTAACCCCCGGATATACTGCACTAAGTCATTCTCCGCCTCTGGTTTCAAGAAATCAACTTTCCCAGGGACCGGCACTTCAATAGGCCTTTTTGTGTTTATTTTTGTTGCCCTCCGCCGCTTCCCTTCTACATTAAAAAAGAAAATCATGAACACTACACGTAAACACATATGTAATCTCTCTCTCTCTCTCTCTCTCTCTCTCTCTCTCTCTCTCTCTCTCTCTCTCTCTCTCTCTCTCTCTCTCTCACACACACACACACACACACACACCAGGATAGAAGTGATGAAAGGCACGACCGTCGACGCCAACTGGGCAAACACACTGGCTGCGCCGATCCCTTGCATCCGCACCTCCGTCGGGAACAACTCGGAGGAATACAAGTAAATGATCTGGTAGGCGCCACTGATGCACACCTTTCCAGCCAGAGCCAGCGTTAAAACCAACGCAGGAAGGTCTGGGAGATAACATTAATTAAGACTCGTCCTGAACATAAATTAATGGGATTAAACTCTACTATCATTTTTATTTAAACAGTTTCAGTTTTATGTAATGATTTTTTTCTTCAGAAATTATGCTGCTATATCTGCAATTCTACATATGATACGATCTTTTTAGCATTTTGTAAGTATTATTGAAATTACGAAAGGAATACAGAGGGTATAAAAGACAAATTACATTTATAGGGAGGAGTCTGTGAACACTTCCCGAAACAATAATTATTACTCCCAGTGAGGTCAAATAGCACTGGTTCAGGGGATGCTGCGTGTGTGAACTTAACATTAAAGCCAGCTGTGACCTCACAACGTTTCCTTTTGTATCTCACATCAGTCACTGCCTGACCTTTAAACACAACTCTCTAGTACCTTCACACAGAACTATATGCACCCAACTATACATACGTTTCCCATAAAAAAAACTTCATTCTTATGAAACGTTTTTTAGGGATCAGCACCTCAGTGAGCCTTTTTTCAACCACATTTTACTATATCGGTAGATGATAATAGAATAGCCAACATTATGCGGCATGCAATAAATCAACTTCTCCGCGAAATACTGTAATATCTGATGAGTCTGACAACAATAACTAGAGTTCACGATACAGGCAGAATGTTCTGAAAAATTTGTGAATGTAGAGGAGAGCCATTCTATGATGTCACTTTTGATGTGGAAGAATACTGCTGGGCAGGTTCATTAGAAATAGATCTGCACTTTCAGAGAAATTTAAATAATGTTTAAACGAACAGTTGATTTAGTTTGAGTCTACCAGTTATGAGAAAATGAAGACTGAATATATCATGACAGTTAGATGAGTCACTCGTCATGGAAGGTGGAGTGCAAATAGTGAAAAGCATATAAAAGCAATGAAAGCCGTACGTTTGACACATTTCACATTCATGACAAAAACGTGTTACCTGGCGGGATGAAGGCGATCACAAAGATGATGACGCCACTCAGCCCATAGCTCACTACAGTAGGTATCTTCCTGCCCCAACGGTCGACAATGGGCGCCGTAACAGAATAGCCTGGAACCTCCACCAGACCGTTCAATATAATGTAGAGGAAGGGATCGGCGCTATAGATGTCACCACTGTAGTTGAGCCCGTCAAACACGAAACTCACAACGAAATAGTCCATGCATACCACGGCAGTGATGACTTGTATGGCTCGTGTGCTGTGACAAAGTAAATATATTAAAGAAGCAATGTTAGGAGGCAGCACATTTCAAAACAAAACTCCATATCGGAGAGAAAGTACACACACACACCCACCCAAACACACACACACACACACACACACACACACACACACACACGTTTGAAATGAAATAGGTAATTACATTCCATTGTCTTTGACAGTTGTTATAGTTTCGATAAGCTA
This sequence comes from Callinectes sapidus, assembly GCA_020233015.1. Classification (NCBI taxonomy): domain Eukaryota; kingdom Metazoa; phylum Arthropoda; class Malacostraca; order Decapoda; family Portunidae; genus Callinectes; species Callinectes sapidus. The sequence goes on along the minus strand of CM035189.1, from coordinate 8,301,530 downwards.
ATAAGGAAAACTGTTGCAGATGGCAAATCAATCATGGGGGGCATACGCCGGAGGGCACGTTGCCTCGCCTACCCTACGACGCCACCCCTGGCGATCACGCCTCGCGAGTCTCCATGCAGGCTCCCTTCTCATACTGAATGATTCCCAGCAGGAAGCATCGACTTGCCGCAGGCAAGAGTTCTGACGGCGCCCCCTTGGTCGTCTCCAAGCTGGGTTATCCCTTTCGGAAACAACCCGATAAGCTGGGTCGACTTCCGGGTAGCGTGCCACATGCCCATATAGCCGCAGTTGGCATCGACGGACAATGCTGGTAATAGGCCTCGAATCAATCTCACGGAACAATCGGTGATTTGACACAAAGTCATACCAGCGGTATCCCATGGTCCTGCGAAGGCATCTAGTACCAAAGACATCAATTCGCCTCTTCAGGTCGGTGTTCAGTGTCCATATCTTACAACCATAGAGTAAGACCGGGATCACCAGCGACTTGAAGATCCGAATCTTTGTCCGTCTGCACAGGTATTGACAACGCCAAATACTCGTGTTGAGCTAGTCCATAAAGCCGTAGGCCAGACCAATTCGCCGTGTGACTTCTTGGCTCGACCCACCATCGTTATGAACTACACTACCAAGGTATGTGAAGTTTTTCAAGATCTCATTGTCCTCACCACATGCATGGACAGGCTGTACTGTTTCATCCAGTACGCCTTCAAACACCTGAATCTTGGTCTTGGCCCAGGAAACCTTAAGTCCCAAGGGCTTCACCTCATCATGCAGTGCCTTTAGAGCCATTACCATAACCTCCGGCGACTCGGCAAAGATTGCTACATCATTAGCAAAAACAAGATCTGTAATTTCAGTATTGCCGACAGATACTCCACAATGACTTTGTTCTACAATCCTGTCTAGTACCCAACCCATGCATGTGTTGAAATGTGATGGAGAAAGGACGCAGCCCTGCCTCACACCTGTATTCACCTGGGAGAAGCTGGACATGCCTCCTCCACACTTCACAACACTCACAGTCCCGGAGTACAGGCCAGTTAATAGACCAATAATCTTTGCAGGAATCCCACGGAGACGCAGAAGATCCCAGAGTGTCAAACGCCTTCTTGAGCTCGACATAAGCTGCAAGCATTCCCTGTTGAAACTCACGTTGGCGCTCAACCAGTATACGTGAAGCACTAGGATACGGTCAATTGTTGACTTACCGGGCATGAACCCTGAGTGTTCGGGCCTCTGGTGCTTCAGCAGGTGAGTACGGATCCGCATCAACAGCAAATGGGTAAGCACCTTGCCTGGTACGCTGAGCAGTGTTATTCCGCGGTAGTTGTTGCAGTCTTGACGGTCCCTTTTCCCTTCCAAATAGGACTACCAATCCTTTTTCTAGTCAGGAGGAATGGTACCTGAATACCATACAGCAGTCAAGACAGCATGCAACCCACGGATCATGGTTTCATCCCCAGCTTTGAGCAGCTTTGCACTGATGTTACAGACGCCAGCTTCCTTTTCACCCCTCAATTTTGCCACAGCCTCTTTGACATCGTCAATGGAGGGTGCAGTTTCGTCAATGGGTCAATGGGTGCAGGTATCCAGTGCCTGCAACCCTGCAGTCTGGAGCTGTCGCCCGGTGGGAGATGTAGCGCTCTCTCGTTAACCCTAGTGGTGCCATATGACCTAACTGTTGCAGCACCTAATGGAATCATTTCCATTTACTGGAGCTGTCCACTTGGAGGATACACCGTGAACAGCTGCTCAAAGTACTCAGCCCAATGAGCCATCTGCCCATCTATGTCCGATACAAGGCACCTGAGAAGTAGACCTGGAACGGAGTTTCTTTAGAGCTTGATAGGCAGGTCTGAGGTCATTAGCATTAAAAGACACTCGACATCCTCAGCGAGACCCCTGACTTACCTCTCCTTGTCTCTTCTCAGAAGAGCTCTAGTCCTACGTGACAGAGCCCTGTACTGGTCATGATTCCTAGAAAGTCGGGCAGCACAACTCTCCTCAATACTTTCCAGTGTCTTCACCGAGGCGATGCCACTCCGTGATCTCGGACACTCCCCAATGCATTCCTTGGCAGCCTCAAGAGTCTCACGTTTGAAGGTACCCCATAGCTCCTCAGCGTCCTTAAGGTTTTCGAGCTCTCCAAACCGATTGGAGACTGTCACCGCATACTCTTGGGCATATGTCAAGTGCTTCAGCTTTTCAAGATGAAAAACAGTGTAGTCACATTTTGGAGGCTTTCTGGACTTAACATGAAGTTTAAGTGTAGCAACAACAAACCTGTGATCGGTCGCAAAGCACTCCGAAAAACCCTGCAGTTCTGGAGGATCCTCCAACGAGTGCTAACAAGAAGATGGTCAATCTCCTTCGCTACCCCTCCGGCATTGCTATACCAAGTCCAGCGGTGCAACACTGGTCTCTGATACCAGGAACCCGCAATTCTCAGCTTTCTGGATCATGCTAATTCAGAAGGAAAGAGCTGTTGTCATTTCTGGTATCAGAACACATATTTCATACCAGCCCTTTCAATGTCAGTGATAACATTAAAGTCGCCCAGAACAATGAGTGCATCACGATGGGGAGGCTGGTCCATTACAGAGCCGAGTTTGGGGTAGAACATTTCCTTCTCTTCAGTTTCACACACCTCGGTAGGAGCATACACTGCAACAACAGACATGAAGCCTAAACTGTGCTTCAGTCTTAATCACATTACACGCTCATCAACCGGAGTAACCTCTACAACAGACAGCTGCAGTCTGCTGGAGATCCTATGGCTACCTCCTTGACATGGTGACCAATGCTAATGCCAGACCAGTAATCAGTAAAACCCTTGCTACTGGTCTCACCACTGCCAGGCTCCTTGTCTCAGAGAGCCCCACCATATCCGCCCTCAGCCTACTGAGCTCATCTGATAGAAGAGGCAGTCGGTGGTCTTCTGAGAGACTCAGGACACTCCAGGAGCCCACACGTAGAACCCTTCGAAGGTTCACCCCAGGAGTGGTTCTACGTGAAGATGCCACATCTACAGCCCCACCGGCAACCCCAAAATTAGAAATAGGATTAGGGGTCCTCCCGCCCCTCTCATGACACAGGGCTCCCACAGGCTTTCCCCTGCATCCGTCATACCGGTAGGCAGGCCCCTCTGGTGTCTTGGCAAACGAGGGGTCTGCACGGTTGGATCCCCCAGCAAACCTGGATCGGGGCGGTGACCAGAGGCTCGCCCGCGCCTATAGCCCCTACCCCAACCTCTACCACTAACATTGGTGGCGGCTGTGGATGTTTTTTTATAGGGAGGGGTTGCAAGCCTCACCCCAACCAGAAGGGACACTGGTATCCTTGAGGGGAAGAACCCTGTCTGGCCAAAAAGAAAGAAGGGGAGGCAGAGACAAGGAGAGACAGTGTGGGGGGGGGGTGGGAGGATTAAGCTATGGGAGGTAGAGGGCACTCAGTCCTCACTTGGAAAGAATCCACCCAACACCTAACATAACATGATAACCGAGAAATCGATAACGCGAATCTTACCGGCTATAACGGTTGATCGATAACTGACAATAGATATATACCTCGATAACCAATAAATCAATAAATCCGAAATTCTCGGACCACCGTTAACCATACTAATATTTCAAATAAGATAATCGATCAATTTAATTTCTCCTTCATATTTAAATTAGAAAAAAAAATCCAAATATAATGTGCAACTTGTCTCTCACTAATGTTCTGCGTAAAATAACTAGGTACATATTTTAGTTGATTGTTTTCATTGTCCTTCTCTAGCTTTCTACTCTCACGTAGAAAACAGTTGAATAAATAAGAAAATAATAGAGTTGTAGACTATCACTAGTTTGGAAAGTAAAATATCGACGATGCCGACGAATCAATGACGCGGGAAAAAATAATATGGGATAACTGATAATATGATAACATTATCGCGATAAATGATCGTAGTAATACTCACCAATGGATATCATAATAGTATGTGGAAGGGTTTATCAATGTTATTCAGGAGAGGAAAGGCAAACTTGTCTCACCTGAGCAGATTGGGTAAGGTGAGCCGGAATCTCTTGGTCTTGGTGTCTGTGTCGGTTGGCGCTGATGAGCACTTCGGGGACTGCCGGTGTAAGGACAAATAAACTTTCTGCATCGCACTAAACTTAAGATACCCATTCACCATTCAAGACTGATGCTTTGAATACATGTATCCACTGTGATGGGGATGAAGACTGAAACTCGGTCAACATTTTACAATGAAGGGAGGTAAGTAAGGGATCATTCATGGCTTACTCGTTAATATTGTACTGGATATTCTTTTCCCAAATTGTATATTTCTATCTAAATTGAAATTATTCTTATGAAACAATAATTGTCATGACACTGCATAACATATCAATATCAGCAAAGATAACATTAACACCCCTAAACTTTGCAGAGCGCACAACCTCCTTCTGGATCTCTTTCATGAGAGAACGGAGATCCGTCTCTGACTGCAGCGTCACCCGATTCCAGCGGGCAGCCTTGCGGAGCACCTGGATGGCTTGGTCATGACGGCCCCGCACGATGAGCCACCGCGGGGATTCGTCCATGAAGCTGAAGGAGGCAAAGACACTGTTGTTACTACAGCACTTCTGCCTGTTGGGTGGGTACAGCTATGCAGGTCAATCCAAAGAGTAGTGCGCAAATTCTCGGTAAAAGTTGTTGTTATTGCTTTAATTCTTTAGTGATTATTACGGTGATTGAACGGATACAAAATGGATTAGACCTACAAGTTTGCAAGAAAAATAAAAAAGAGGAAAATTTCCCTTTTTTTTTCTTTACATTACGAAAAGTGAGCACACACGTATCCTCGACAAACAACTTTTGTAAATTATGCTTATCTACACTGAGCATCTACCAAACTTTTTATAACTGGCACTGATGTAACTTTCTGTGTAGAGAATCACCATAGAAATAATGGTATAAAGAAGAGGTACTTAGAGTGAAGAATAGAAGAGACCTACATATGTGGAGGGCCAGAGAACTCGCCCATTATTCATGTTATGTAATCTTGATATATCTTATATAGCAAGAAAGAGGGCATTAATTGTTCTGACACCATTGATGTCGTACATCATTGTGATAACACGTGGACTGATTCGGTGACTAAAACAGACACGAAAAACATCATTATCACAGATCCCAGATCCCACATAGAATCGCAAACTGTTTGCACGTGATCATATAATATGCTACAATAGTCAGTGCAATATGCTGAGTAGAAAGCAGATAAAAAAAATGACAATCTATAAGTGAACAGATGAAGTCTCAGTATCATAACATAATACAAAAAGTTATTTTTCAGTTTTTCTTTATATTTAAGGGAAACACAGTGCAGAGATAGCCATCACGATATATTAACACGCATGGTGTGATAGGTTTGGCATGGGTTCTTCACGAAAAACAGGAGAAGAGGAAGTGAGTGATGGTGATGTCCTAACAAAGAGCTTGAACTACTGCAACGGCTCGCAAGGATAAGTGTCGAGAAGACATAATAGCAATAAACACACAGTTTTGTAACGGATGTGACAAAAGTGACCCTGGACGTGGACTATCATCTAATGTTGAATACTAAATACTAAGTAGATTACTTCTCTGCCAAAATTCCAATGTCATATCAACTCACTATAGAGCAGGAAAGATCAGGAGATTGGGAAGAGAAACAGCAAGCTGCAGCCACCGCCAGTCCCGGATGAAATAAGCTACACCGCCAAATGCCATGGTGCC
>CM035189.1:8283355-8290698 GCA_020233015.1 Callinectes sapidus | reverse complement strand
ATATATATATATATATATATATATACATACATACATACATAAAGCACCATATAGGGATCCAAACTCTTATAGTTTTTTCCAAAGATAAGTATACTTCCCTGCATGGGCAGAGACCATATTATCGTTAATAAAAAAATTTCCAGCCATTAACTGTTGATGATCCAAAGACAATAAACACTGTTTATCCAAGAAAGCGTTTTGTTAAGTGCACTTTGCAATGCATGATGGAAACACAAGGCTGAAAAATTTGTCATTCTCTCTTTCTCTGGTTGTCTGGCTGGCTGGCTGGCTGGCCTTCCGCTTGCCCCTCACCGTGGTCCACCTCAACTCGCCCAGCACAGGTGATCGCGCGCCCTAAGCACTCTCGTGGACTGACATGGCGAAACTATGTGGTCGAGGGACAAGACTGGAGTACTCGAAATAGTAGGTGTCCATTGGGTAAACAGAAGATAACATTTCGATAAGCAAGGCGGCTTGAGAGATAAGCAAAGTCACTTGTTTTGCAGTTTCCCTTTTTTTTTTATCTCTCAGATTATTATAACAGGACTGGAGATCTTCATACCTCACAACTCATACTATCACTCTTTTGAACATCATAATTTTCATAAAGTAGCTAACACATTTATCTGTTTATTCATGTATCTATATCTAGTCAATCTCTTTATCTATTTCTATTTCCTCATTTACATACATATATTTCTTTATTTATCTATATATATTTACTTTCTACCAGTCGATTTAATGAACACTAGTCTAGGCTTGTTTGTTGTTGCAGTGTACGTTCCTACCGAGTCATGTGAAACCGAAGAGATGTTCTATGCTAAACTCGACTCTGTACTTGACCAGTGTCCCCGTTGTGATGCACTCATTGTCCTGGGCGATTTTAATGCTATCACTGGCACAAAGAGCTGGCTTCGAGCTATGTGCTGACCCCCATAGTACTAGAAGCGAAGACAGCTCTTTCCTTCTGAATCATGCAAGATCCAGAAGGTTGAGAATTGCAGGTTCTTGGTATCAGAGACCAGCGCTGTACCGCTAGACTTGGTATAACAATAGAGGAATAGCAAAGGAAATCGCAGATTGGAGGATCCTCCAGAACTACAGGATTCTTTGTGACTGATCACAAGTTTATTGTTATACTCGAGTTTTATGTCAAGTACAGAAAGCCTCCAAGATAAGACCAACACTGCATTTCATTTTGAGTAACAGAAGGACTTGACATGTGCTCAGGAATATGAGGTTACAGTCTCCAATTGGTTTAGAGTGCTTGACGCCATTCAGGACTTGGTAGAACATTGGGGAACGGCCAAGGTCGCGGGTTGGCTTCGCCTCGATAGAGACGATAGACGGTATTGAGGAGCTACTGGCCTACGTACTGGCTACGTACTGCCCGAATTGCTGGGAACCATGACCAGCACAATACTCTATGACATAGAATAAGAGGTCTCCTGAGGAGAGACAAGATGAGGTATGTCAGGGATCTCGCTGAGAATTTTGTGTGTCATTTAAATACTGATGACCTCCAACCTGGCTATCAAGCCCTGAAGAAACTGCTCCAAGTCTACATCTTAGGTGAGTGCCATCCAAACAGCAGATGGTTGCCTCATATCAGACACAGATGGGCAGCTGGCTTGTTGGACTGAGAACTCTGACCAGCTGTTCACAGTGGATCCTCCAAGTGGACAATTTTAAACTGCTGAGTTACAGACGCTAGATGCAGATTCGCCAATTGACGAAACTACACCCTCCATTGATGATGTCAAAGAGGCTGTGGCAAAGTTGAGGGATGAAAAGGCAGCTGGTACATGTAACATCACTGCTCTTGCATGCGTTCTTGACTGCTGTATGGCATTCAGGTACCATTCCCATTGACTGAAAAAAGGAGTTTGTCGTTCATATCTGGAAGGGAAAAGAAGGCCGTCAGAACTGCAACAACTACTGCAATATAATATTGCCCAAGGTACCAGATAAGGTGTTTGTTCATTTCCTGTTGGTACGGATCTGCTTCACATACTGGTTGAGCACCAACATGAGTTTCGACAAAGGATGCTTGCAGCCTATGTGGATCTCAAGAAAACATTTGATTCAGTGCATCGAGAGGCATTCGGGGATCTGCATCTCTGTGGAATTCCTGCAAGATTATTTGTCAATTACCTGGCCCATACTCTGGACTGTGAGTGCTGTAAGGTATGGAAGAGGTGTGACCAACTTCTTTCCTGTGAAAACAGGAATGAGGCAGGGATGCATGTCTGCTCCCTCACTTTTCAACACCTGTATGGATTGGGTATTAGGCAGAGTTGTCGATTAAAGTCATTGTGGAGCATACTGAAATTAAAGATCTTGCATTTGCCGATGATGCAATAATCTTTGCTGAGTCACTGAAGGTTCTGGTAGTACTTCTGGAGGCAAAGCCTTGGGTCTCCAGGTTTCTTGGCCCAAGACCAAGGTTCAAGTGTTTGAAGACTTACTTGTTGAAACAGTACAGTTTGTTCATGCATGTGACAAGGACAATGACATCTCGGAAAACTTTACATACCTTGTTAGTGTACTGTAGTGCATAACGACAGTTGGTCAAGCCAGGAAGTCATATGGTGGACTGGCCTGGTCCACAGCATAATGGGCTTGGTCAGCACAAGTATTTGACATTGTCTGTACTTGTGCAGACAAACGAAGATACAGACCTTCAAGTCACTGGTGATCTCTGTCTTACTATATGGTTGTGAGATATGAACGCTGAACACTGATCTAAAGAGGCGAATTGATGTCCTTGGTTCTAGATCCTTTTGCAAAATCATGGGATACTGTTGGTATGACTTTGTATAAAATCAGCGACTGTTCCGTGAGACTGATTCGAGGCCAATGACCAGCATAGTCCGTCCACGGCAACTACAGCTATATGGATATGTGGCACACTACCCAGAAGCCGATCCTGTTTATTGGATTGTCTCCAAAAAAGGAGGAGGGAAAGGGGGAGCGAGCCCACAGAACTCACGGTTACGGTAAGTCGATGCCTCCTGCTGGGAATTACTCGGTACGGGAAGAGAGACTGCATGGAAAGTTGTGAGACGAGACTGCCAGGAGTGGTGCATATAGGGTAGCCAGGGCGACACGGCCCCTAACGTATCTATCGGTAGCAAAAACAAATCTTGTCGTTTTCTTAACTATGTTAGACACGATTTTTATTTATTTATTTATGTATTTATTTATTTATTTATTATTTTTTTGCTGTCTCCGAAACTGTGTCAGTGAGCAGTACTGTAATGTAGTTAATTTAAAGACAATAGTTTTTCATGTGTCTTGTGCAGTTATTGTGGCAATGTTTACACAGTCAACGACACTTAGCAAAACAGGACAATTATTTCAGAAAGCTGCTCTCCACAACCATGTTATTGACTAATGAGAGAAGAACAAGAGAAAATCCCTGCCAGCAAGAGGAACGCAGTTACCCCAAAAGAGGCGATGTTACTTAAGACTCGGTGTGTCACGGAATTGGATCGTATACTCGTATAAACCCACGTCATGGAACTTTCCAAACATTGAGACTTACACCTTCTTACATTAGACGAATAAAGGAAGATGGCTTCATTAATCAAATAAGTGATTATTATGTACGTATATATAGTTTATTCATCCTTTCTTCCTGATAAAGAAAGAAATCTTAATCTCCCTCTTTTTATCTTCAAATACTAACATAAGAATCATAAGCAGCACTATCACTTTCCCACGATGACTTGGTTTCTCAATCAACAACTGCACCAATCTGGGCTGTGGTGGCATGTAAGGCAAACTTGATATCAGAAGTGGCTCACGACCTGAGTCCCCTGCCTGTGCCGGGAGTCTTTGTATGCAGTAGCTACAAATCTTCCATAGCTTTATGTTAGGCCATAGTTCTAAAAATAATGTCCAAGGTCAGTCAGTCTTACATACAGTATTGGTGAATTTTCTTGGATATGTGAAATTACTGATGCATTGAGATTTAAGCTGGTGATGAGGAGAATTAGGTTGAGAGCTAAAGCTGAGGAAAAAAGATTGAAAGCAGAGAAGGGTAGAGAAGCCATGAAGCTTGAAGTTGAGAGGGAGGTGAAGGCACTTGAGATAGAGAAGTCGAGAATGTATGAGAAGGATGTGTTTAAGTTGGAAAAGACTTGAATAGTGATTATTTGATAGCTCACCTCATTGTCTGCGGAGAAAAGTGAAGGATAATCCAAGTGAAAAACGTGAAGCTGATTCCCAAGTTTGATGAGAAGATGACAGTGTTTCAAGAGATTTGAGGAGGCAACTGAATTTCATTAGGAGAGATAATGATTGGCCTTGCTGATAATTTGTTGAAAGCCAATGCTCCTGAGATATAATATGATAGGATGTAAGTGGAGAATCTTGAGGATTATGAGGAGATTAAATCTGAAAGCTTATGAGCTGTGCTCCAAGGCCTATAGGGTACAGTTCCCAGGAAGGAAGAGGTCAGATCACCACTCAGCCCACGCCAGTCGCCCATCCACTCTCTCTGGCTGTGGATATGGCTGACTCCAGAATCAGAACCAGAATCAAATAAAGGAAAAGGGGGGGGAGGGGGAAGTGGGGAGAGAGGGAAGAATAGGGGGGTGAAAAGAAAGGAGCTTTAGTGGGAGAGTAAAATCACTGGGGCTTAATCCAGGTGCAAGATAGTGTGTTGTCTGTTGTGTAAAGTGTGGGCTGCTGCTCTTGTGTGTGTGTGTGTGTGTGTGTGTGTGTGTGTGTGTGTGTGTGTGTGTGTGTGTAAAAGTTGTCGAACCGGCACGGCAAGGGAAACAGCGACCAGAAAGCGGGAGCCAAGCCAACCGCTTCCGCTGACTACAGGCAGAGCTTTATCTGCCGTGTACTCTTATTTATATTAATATACTGCACCTGCTGCCCTACCCTGTTTGTCTTATCACTACTACTAAGCAAACAAGTATCAATAGAATAGGCTTTCTCATTACTAATCCATTTCTCAAGTATCTCCTCGAGATACCGAATACACTCAGGTTAAAAAAAGGACCGTCCACGCTAGGACTGGGCAGTCGGGAAAGCAGGTGGACTGACGAAGGGGTAAAAAGAGGGTGAGATTTCACACATGTACGAGACAGGCGGCGCGTTTTTAGTCTTCTCTGCACTGTCAATGAGTTACTCCCAGGGAGGTCTAATGGCACTGGATCAGGGGGTGCTGTGAGCTTATCATCAAAACCAGTTGTGACCTCACTGAACGTTTCCCTTTGTGTCTCATAACACAAGGGGGTAGTCACAGCCTGCCCTCTAAAGGCAACCTCTTCCTCCACACAAAACTACGTGCACCTAATTACACACACATCCTTCATTAAAAATTTCAACAAATAATATGGCGACTCCTACACCAGCCTCAGAGTCCCCTTCTGGGGAGGGGACCATAAATGTCCCCAGGTCGGACTGCTCTAATGGTATTGACCCTAAGTGTCCTGACACCCCCCTCACATTTTTCACTATCAACTTCTGCAACATTTGCGGTCTTCGAGCTAATTTTTAATTCGTAGAACACCACCTCTCCTCTACAGACCTCATCTTCTTTTCCTCCTGACAGTAGCCCCTTTTCTGTTCCCTCCTACTTTCTCTATCCTCATTTTCGATCCAAAGCTGGATTTTGCGTCTATGTCCGCAAGACTTAAGTTGCTCTCGTGCCAACGCTCTTGAATCTTCTGAGTTTTCCACCATCTGGCTTCGACTTCAAAGTCACTCTCTAACTATTTTTTTCTTTGCTGTATACCTCTCTCCTAACTCTTCTGACTAAAGAAAATTCTTTGACTATCTAACTTCTAAAGTGGAGCACATTCTGACTCTCTTTCCTTTTGCGGAGATCTCCATTCTTGGAGACTTCAATGTTCACTACCAGCTTTGGCTTTCCTCTCCCTTCACTGACCATCCTGGTGAACTTACCTTTGACTTTGCCATCATTCATGACCTAGAGCAACTCGTATTCCTGACCGTCTTGGAGATACGCCTAACATTCTTGATCTTTTCCTAACCTGTAATCCTTCTGCTTATGCTGTCACCCTTTCCTCTCCGTTAGGTTCCTCCAATCACAATCTCATATCTGTATCTTGTCATATCTCTTCAATCCCTCCTCAGGATCCTCCAAAGCGAAGTTACCTTTGGCGTTTTGCCTCTGCTAGTTCGGGAGACCTAAGGAGGTATTATGCTGACTTTCCTTGGAATGATTACTGCTTCCATGTCAGGGACCCGTCTCTGTGTGCTGAGGGCTTAACAGAGGTGATAAGTGTCTGGCGTGGAGGCGTACATTCCTCACTTTTTCTCTCGACTTAAACCTTCCAAAACCTGGTTTAACACAGCTTGCTCTCGTGCTATCCATGATATAAAGGTGGCCCACTAAAGGTACTTGAGCCTTCCATCACCTGAGTCTCATGCGCTATATATATCTGCCTGGAATCATGCCAAGTCTGTTCTTTTACTAGCCAAAAACTCCTTCATCCATAGAAAGTGTCAAAATCTTTTCAGATGTAACTCCCCTCGAGACTTCTGGCATCTAGACAAAAACATCTCCAACAACGTTTCTTCTTCATCTTTCCCTCCTTTAGTTCAACCTGATGGCACCAATGCCATCTCATCTATCTCTAAGGCTGAACTCTTCGTCCAAACCTTTGCAAAAAACTCTTCCTTGGATGATTCTGGGCTTGTTCCTCCCTCTCCTCCCCCCTCTGACTACTTCATGCTGCCTATTAAAATCCTTTGTAATGATGTTTTCCACACACAACCTTTCAAATAACTATCCCCTCTCTTTCATCCCTTTCTCTGGTAAACTCTGGAACTCTCGCCCTGCTCCTGTATTTCCATCTGCCTATGACTTGAACTCTTTCAAGAGGGAGGTATCAAGACACTTATCTCATTCTTTTGACTATTGATTTAGAACTATCCCAGGGACTGGCACCTCAGTGGGCCTTTTATGTCTGATTTTTGTTGCTCTAGGCCGCCTCCCTTCTGCATAAAAAAAAATGCTCCAAATTTGAAAAGGAATCCTCTGAGTTTTGAGAATTACCCCAGAATGCCAGTTAACTCACTATATAATTTGTTCACCGTTATTGGACCCTATACATATATCCAAAAGAGCAAAACCACACTTAATTCTCGCTTCTGCAATACCTCTCGCTCAAGACTGCGTTCGCCCGCCATATAGCTCCACCTACTTAATCATATATGGAAGTGTAGAAGAAAATTCCCACGACTGCCCAGTCCAAGTGTGAACGGGCCTTTTGAGTCGCCAGCAACTATCAATGAGACATCCTAAAGATACCAGTGGGCGTCTTGCTACATATTAATGGAGGACCAAAGGATACCAG
>CM035189.1:8275855-8278355 GCA_020233015.1 Callinectes sapidus | reverse complement strand
AAGGGGTTAATAGAAAGGATTTAAGGAGAGTAAAGGAAAAATGAATAGAGATAGATCAGATGTACTTGTGTGAACTGGAATGCACAAGAAATATATAATTGAAGAGGTCAAGAGTGCAAACAAACACCACAATTTTCTTTCCAGATTGAGGTAGTGATGACAGCCAAGAAAAAAGCTTTAGTCAAGTCAGCTGTGGGTTTGTAAAGTATCTTATCGGTTTTTGGAAAGAAGTGAGGTGTGTCTTTTTCCTTTTTTTCGTGGTTAGTAGTATTTTTCAGATCTGCCTAACGAGCCCTGAAGAAATTCCTCTCCAAGTGTACATCTCAGGTGAGCGCTATCCAAACAGCAGATGGGTGCCTCGTATCAGAAGCAGATGGGCAGATGTCTCATTGGGCTGAGTACTTTGAGCAGCTGTTCATGGTGGATCCTCCAAGTGGACAGCTCCGGACTGCAGGATTGCAGACACTGGATGCAGATCCACTCATTGACGAAACTACACTCTATTGATGTCAAAGGGGCTGTGGCAAAATTGAGGGGTGGAAAGGCAGCTGGTGTCTGCAACATTAGTGTGGAGCTGCTCAAAGCTGCGGGTGAAGCCATGATGCGTGGGTTGCATGCTGTCTTGACTGCTGTACGACATCCAGGTACCATTCCTCCTGATTGGAATAAAGGGTTGTCCATCCCTATCTGTAAGGGGAAAGGGGATTGTCAAGACTGCAACAACTAACGTGGAATAACACTACTCAGCATACGAGACAAGGTACATGCCCATTTGCTGCTGATGTGAATCTGCAGTCATCTGCTGAAGCACCAGAGATCTGAATAGTCAGGATTTGCGCCCAGCAAGTCAACAACTGACCGGTCCCTAGTTGGTGGAGCACCAACGTGAGTTTCGACAAGGAATGCTTGCGGCATACGTCGATCTCAAGAAGGCGTTACTATTTGGAAGGTTGACTTCCACCAATTCCTTCATTGTTCATACCACACACACACACACACGTTAGCACACTCGGCTCACAACCAAGAGGGCCCGGGTTCGAGTCCCAGGCGCGGCGAGGCAAATGGGCAAGCTTCTTAAGGCCTTTTCAGTGGCGTCTTTTCGTCCGCCCCGCACCCGGACGCTCTCCAGAGCACGTCCGCTTGCGTTCGACTCGGAAATCTCGCAAATCCTTTGACCTTTTCAGTTACTTGGTCTGTCTTTCTCTTCTTCTTCTTGAATCAGAAGTGCAGTCTGCCATGGCACACGTAAAATTTGGCATATTGGTCTCTCAACAGATCTGAGTTTGGTTTACACTCTTGCCAGGGTATTTCTAATGGGGCTTACCTTAGTTTGTCGTACGTCCGCCTGCGGTACTGTTCTGTATTAATTTCACTGATTAGCTTCATATAATTGGAGGTTACAGTGTTATCTGTTATTTTCTGATAATCCCAGGTAAAATGCATACACCAAAATCAGCATTGCTTTCTTTTTACCGCACGTACTTAAAAAAAAAAAATCATTACCTATTTTTAGGTTTATCATATAATTAAATTAACAAACCCTTATCATACATCAGTATCAATAATAACATTAAGATGATTAAGAGTTATGTTTTTAATCTTAAATACACTTGTGCAGCAATTCATGCCGTAATCGTTTCTCCACATCGATTTCCCGATTAGCTTAGACACCCCTTTGCCCCAGGAAATCGGAGACAATTAAAAATAGGTACCTATGACACTGCGAAGCGGCTAATTACTCTCTCTCTCTCTCTCTCTCTCTCTCTCTCTCTCTCTGTGTGTGTGTGTGTGTGTGTGTGTAAATTTACATGCATTAACTTAATAGAAGTTTACATATGTATGAGATGATAAGAAGGCGACCAATCACGAAGCAACACAGCTCACAATCACTCACGAGACGCAACTGCTCACACCAATCACGAGACGACACGGCTCACAGTCATGCTTTCTGTGTACAACTGATCATCCTCAACTTGTTCCTCCCACAGGTGGCTGATTTAATTATCCACGCACCCTTCGTCTGTGTATATTCTTGTTTTATTTTTTTATATTTTTTCATCTTTCTCTCTTATTCCCCACTTTTATCTTCCTATTTCCTTATCCTTTCCTTTCAATCGTCCATCCTCATTCTTCTGTCTTTTTTTTCAACTTCCTCGTCTTCGTTATTTTCAGTCTTATTCTTCCTATACTCTACGTTTTCTCGGGGGCTTTGTAGCATAGTTGGTTAAGCCGGCTCGTCTTGGGTCTCCGGTGCTGGCGGCCCGGGTTCGAATCCTTGCCAAACCTAGTTGCCTAGTGGGAGATGTAGCGCTCTCCCGTTTACCCTAGTGGTGCTAAATGACCTAAACTGTTGCGGCACTTAGTGGAAGTATTTCCATTTTCTACCCTCTCTATATTTCCGAGTTTTTCCTTCAATTAGTAACGTACTTGAGAGAGAGAGAGAGAGAGAGAGAGAGAGAGAGAGAGAGAGAGAGAGAGAGAGAGAGAGAGAGAGAGAGAG
>CM035189.1:8173399-8266595 GCA_020233015.1 Callinectes sapidus | reverse complement strand
AGTCAGGATTTATTTTATTTTATTTGTTCCTGTTTCGACATTTTTTTCCACGCCATCTTAAAGGTGGAGGTCACAGGGCGAAGGATTGACGAGGAGAGGCCTCTATCTTTAACCTGAGTGACCTGACCCTACGCAAGCTGCTCGACCTATATGACACACAGCACAACTTTGTTGTTAAATGTTATATTTACGTACAACCTAGACTATTATTTTCAAACTCGAGCCATTTGCAGTTCTGCATGGTTTGGTTGAACACATCATCCATACTTAATATCTTACTTTCAATGAAAGAAAACAAACTGACATATCAAAGGCAACCTGTGTGATCTGGCAGCGAAGTTAACTCCATTCAGCCTGTACCTAAATGTTCTTTCGAGATTGAAACGACTGTAGAATCATGGCCAGAGGTCAGGCCTCAATATGAGTGTATACGACAGCGGCTCACTGTCCCAATAAGGTATGGCTTCATATAGGATATGGAAGCACTTTCAGCAACCAGTCAGGAAATTATAAAATTACAAAGTGATGTGTAAGCAGTGCAATGCCACGATATCTTGCTCCGATACCTCAACGACAAATGTCCTCAAGCACATGAAGGCAATTATTCATATTTTTCACATCATATAAAAAAAAACACGAGTAACACTTGAAACACTTAATTATGATAATGGTGATCTGGTACGCATTCACTGTCGCGGTCGCCTGCTGGTCACCCAGCCACCCTTTTTCCTACGGAGCGAGCTCAGAGCTCATAGACCGATCTTCGGGAAGGACTGAAACCACATCACACATTACACACCGGGATAGCGAGGCCTCAACCCTTCGGGTTACATCCCGTACCTATTTGCCGCTGTGTGGGTGAACAGGGGCTAGATACACATTAAGAAGCTTGCCCATTTGCTTCGTCGCGCCCGAAACTCGAACTCGGGCAGTCTCGGTTGTGAGCCGAGCATGCTAAGCACTACACTAAGCGGTGTGTGTGTGTGTGTGTGTGTGTATGTATGTTCGAGGCACGCCTCTTAATGTGTATCTAGCTCCTGTTCACCTAGCAGCAAGTAGGTATGGGATGTGTGTCGAGGGGTTGTGGCCTCGTTGCCCCGGTGTGCAGTGTGTGATGTGATTTCAGCCCTAACCGAAGATCGGTCTATGAGCTCCCTCCGTAGGGTAAAGGCTGGCTGGGTGACCAGTAGGCGACCGCAACAGTGAATACACACACACACACACACACACACACACACACACACACACACACAGAGAGAGAGAGAGAGAGAGAGAGAGAGAGAGAGAGAGAGAGAGAGAGAGAGAGAGAGATGGCCAATCACAACAAACCTCACCTTAAGTGAAATTGCAATCATCTCAATTTTACGTTTGACAGATTTTATCTCTTTTGTAGGATGGAATTCAACTTACAATAAAAAGTGGATTTGCAAAACCTACTTCAAAATTTCTGTTGGTATGTTATGTATGTACCCTTCATTTGTAGGTTACTGTTTACTCTTTACTTGGTGAAGCAGCCTTCCTATCCTTATCTTTTAACTAAAACTTCATTTTCAACTCAAGATATTTTAGTAGGTAAGCGTCATTGGCCAGAAATCATGACATACCCAGAATTATGTTGACACACAAACAGCCCCACAAACACTCGCTTTGAAAAAATTATACTACGCCCCCCCCCCCCCCTCCTCTCTCTCTCTCTCTCTCTCTCTCTCTCTCTCTCTCTCTCTCTCTCTCTCTCTCTCTCTCTCTCTCTCTCTCTCTCTCTCTCTCTCTCTCTCTCAAGAAATAAAAAAGAAATAAGTCTTTATGATAACACCTTTAAATTCAAATTAATGTTTCGATGCAGAACCAACTCCTTACAGCTAACTGGAGGAAAAGATTCATTGGAGAGGATGAAAAATGTGAAATTTGCCAACAAGGAGAAAGTGAGACACTGCACCACTTTTTGTGAAGGACTGAAAGGAATACGTAGGAAATATTATGATATAACAGAAAACATCACATTAGAAATAATACTTTTGTTGAACCCAACAGAGAAAAAAGAAATAGAAAAATGCTTTAAATATATATATATATATATATATATATATATATATATAATAGATTATATATATATACTATATATATATATCGATATATATATATATTATATATATCTATATATGTGTGTGTTGTGTGTGTGTGGTGTGTGTGTGTTGTGTGTGTGTGTGGAAGAAACTTTGTATTTGGGAAAAAAAAAAAAGAGATTAACTTAGACCGGAACCATCACTAGTATTAAAAAAAAAAAAAAAAAAAAAAAAGAATTGAAGATTGAAAATTGCGCTGCCGTTGCCAAGGTAATAGCGCACATCACATATGTATTCTGTATATTATGTATCGTGACAAGAATACATAGAGTGGAAGCTGATTGGGATGTGAGGAAATTGCTAGCTAAGTAGTTCGCCCGGCTAATTTAGCAGTCTGCCCGGCTAGCTCAGTCGGTAGAGCACGAGACTCGGAGTCTTGGGTTCGAGCCCCACGTTGAGCGATAATGGAAGAATTTATTATCCATTATCTCCACTCCCTAATCGTCTAAATCTTCACTCCCTAGAGAGAAGGAGAGCAAGGGGTGATATGATTGAGGTGGCAGGACACGCAGCAATGGGTACAAGATAGATAAGCCTAGATCCAGGACAGACATAGGTATTGGTTCACTAAAAGAGTGGTGAATGACTGGAATAGGCTGGACAGACATGCAGTGGGCGCAGTCAATAAGTAGCTTTAAAAAACGGTTGGATGAGAGTATAGATAGAAGTGATAGGTGGGTTGGATAAGTATTATGGTTTAAAGGGCTGCCTCGTATAGGTCATGCTGGCCTTCTCCAGTCTCCATTTTCTTATTTTCCTATGTTCTTATGAGACAGACAGAGAGGTGAAGTTTGTGGGATTGAATATATGGAAAAATGGTATGGAATGAAAGAGTACTTTGGAATGGTACAAGGAGAAAGAAGCCCCAATGTATGAGATATGGTATGATGGTAGCCTTCTGAGTTAGGGCACAGTGTATGGATGTGAATGAGAGAAATTATAGATGCTCTGAGTACCACAGCAAAGTGTGCCAGATGTGTGACATGGGAGAGAATGAGTCGGTGGAACATGTGGTACTACAATGTGAGAAGTATGAAAGACACAGGGTGGAGATGATGCAAGTGATTCTGACTGAATTAGGGCATAGTTTGGATGAAAGAGTGGAAAGGACAGGAAGGGAATGAATGGCGTTGCTGCTGGGACTGTGTAGAGAGACGAATGAAAGGATAATTGAAGCTGTGAAGGAGTTTCTAAAGAAAATGTGACGTGCTAGATGTAGGGATGATTAGTGTACAAGATGCTGTTTTTTCTGCTTGTTTTTTTGTTTTTGTCCTTTACAGGAGTTGCCCATCCAAAGGCCTATCCCTGGAGCCAATGATATTATAGAATCCTTGCCCTAGAGCAAGGATAAGGATTGCATCAAGATTAAGATCAAGATATAACTTCTCTTGTTTATAAAGATTCGCTCTTGACGTGAACGTTTGTACCTACCTACCTACAAATAGTGTAGTAATCAGAGGAGTGCATGTGCCTGTGTCTCGAGGGAGTTATCAATAAGCTGAGATACAGGAAGATAGTTTATTTTAGGATTGGCATGTTGGTATTGTTTACCTAAAGGCTGACGAGAAATATAGGTTTACGGTCGTAGGTATATATTTTTATAATGGCACTGCTGTGCATGGGCTGGAAACTTCATGTAGCTTCCCTTTTTTGTTTTATTTGTTGCAGGTGCAGTGAAGTTGTGTGAGTGGCCAAGGCAGAGGCCATATCATGAGTGACAACCATCACGCCAGTACCAGTTTGACAGGTGTAGTTACTTTACTGTCTCTGGTGGTGACTGCATTACCGTGTGCTGGCCATTCACTGGACGCCCTCTTGGTGAAAGCACTGCACTTCTCTTGCCCACAGCTAGATCCTGAGGTGCATCATGGATTGGGAGTGGCCGTGGATAAGACAGGTATATATGCACTTCATGTTTACTCCCCATCATTCATTGTCTTGTTGACATTTGTCCCTGACCTTTGGCTGATTCTTTGGACCTTTAAGGGGACCGGCAAATTTTATTTTAATGTTTTTTGTCACTCTGGGCCAGCTCTTCCCTTCTGCATTAAAACATTAAAAGAAAAAAAAAAATGGCCGACAGTTTTCATGAAATATGTTGAATTAATGCAAATAACAAATATTCTTTGTTATGCATGTAATATATAAAACGAGAATTTCAAACTTTAGTTTGATTGTGATTTATTAAGTGAAAGACAACACAGGACTCAGAAAGAAGCAAATGATAAGTCTATATCGTGATTGTAATGTACCAGTGTAGCTATGTCTTCTTGTATTCAGTAAAAGTACAGAATAGGACCTCCCCCTTTTCCTCCATCCCACCCTCCCCCCCACCTACCCCAACAAGCTTGGGAGTCTGTGGGGGAATCAGGTGTTGTAGGGGGAAGGACTAAACAGGTGATATATGGCAACCGGAAAAATATAAGGACAAATTTTGCCATTTTCTGTGAAATTTGCGTAAAATTCACAATAGAGAAAAGTCTAATGACAAAACCTAACCTGATCCAGGTGTGCATGCAGCACACTCACCAATATATGAACACACGCACTAACTTGTACACCTTCCTTCCTTCATACATGACTGATCATTGTGAACTTAGATTCTGCAGGCACCGGAATATTCATTTAATTGCTGTAGCCTTACAAAAACCGTGCCCACATTAGAAACATCACAGACATGTATAGTAAATACTCTTATCACCTTGCAAGGTTATTTCAGTAATTAGAAAGGAGGTACTATTCTTGACTTTCTCCTTATTTTCTTTTTGTTTCCTTACACACCTTCACAAAGCCCATAGTACAGTATATATATTGTACATGTCATGATATAAAGTGGTGGAACAATAGCACTAACCCTCTTGATGGTACTGTTGATTTAGGATTTTTTCTGAGCCAGGTTTTTGTATCTATCCTCGGTTAATGTTTACTATCAGTCCTTGCCAGTAGCACATGCCACAACTGCATGTTGTGGTAGTATACTCACTGTACTTCACACTTATGGAGATTTATGTGCGCTTGGCCAACAAGAAGACACTTGAAGATCAGAAAGAGTTTGTGTTCCAAGGGCATTAGAAAGTACAGTTTTCCACATAGAACTGTGGATATTTGGAACAGATCAAACAAAGAAGTTGTTACAGCAACCAACATACAGTGGTACCTCTTGATTGGAACACCCTTTGACTCAAACACTTCCCAATCCGAACACATTTGGCTAGCAAATTTTGACCTCCAATCCGAACACGGCCTCTCATTTCGAACACAAACACAAGAGGTGGCCGACGCCGTCTTCCCACCAGTCAGCCGGTCTTGCTTGCGCTTCTCCGATGTGAACACCTCTCTCTATTGCGACTCGTGAACAGCTTTCAAGTCACTCTGGCCCCAACCCTGGTCACTTGCTACCTACCACCCCAGTCAATGCAACCTTATTTACATATGAAGATATATTTAACACTTTAACCAGCAATGAAGAATGAATTGTTAAATATCATTGTCATTTGCACAAACTATGATAATACAATAATTGGCAGTTTTGTACAATAAATTATACTTTCTTGAAATAATTCCTGTTGAAAATGATGCTGCAGGAACATATTCTTCTTGAGAAAGAGAGAGAGGATGGTGAGTGGCTGGAGGAGGGATGGGGGGGGGGGAGCAGGGCGACCTACTCAGTCTGTTTGTGCATTGAATGGGAGTGGATAGGGATGGAGTGAGGGGGAGGGGGGGAATACTACACAATCTGTTCATGTATTTAGTGCATGAGAGGGAGGAGGGAACCTGGGGGGAGGCTTGTTTAGTCTTCATCAGGACTCGGGAGTTTCACACTGAAGTAAATAAGTCTTTTGTTATGCCTGTTTTTTTTATGCATTTCATGTCCGTGTTTATTTTATACTCTCAAAATGTGAAGGATATTTATGAATTATGATGAGATGAGGGGAAAACAATGTGTCAATATGTTAAATCATGTTGCCACTCTGGTGGGCCAGGACCAATTTTATTTTTTCCCATTACTTCTTAACACACACACACACACACACACACACACATACACACACAGACCACAAATATATAGGTAATTGTTCATACTTGCAATGAAGTTATATATGTGTTATTTACAGAGAAAAGAGAAGTGATAGGCAGTGCACAGGACTTGAGTGCCTGTGTAAGTGCCTGTTGCAGCAGAGCCAAGTGTGGGGTTGCAGTCCTACAAGGGAAAATGTGCCTGGCCCTTGAGTGTCATAGCATTGATGGCTGCCATTTGACGTCTGTCAGTGGGTCACTGGCTGTAGTGGTGCAGCCAGCTGGTGATGCTGAGTGGGTGCTGCCACCCAGGTAGGAAATGTTGCTCTATTTTCATTTTGGTGTCTCCAGTATTGTATTTAGCTTTAGTAAGGAATAACTACCTTCATCAGGAGGAATTTAGGATTCATAGTCTAAGCTATTTGACAACCTCTCTTGCAGTAGCTGAGCCTTCCATCTGAAAATATGCACTTTGTGTTTCTACCTGAGATAATGTCAAGATTGTTTTTCAGCTACCTAAGAACTCTCTCACCACTAGAATATATTCACATTTCCACAGATCCAACTTCCTCATGGTGACTGGTGGTACATAGCTGAAAATATCACCAACACTTTTTTTCTCTTTCTGTCTCTTCTGTGGTGGGTGAATTCTATCCAAGTGAGGAGGGAGTGCCTTCTACCTCTCATAGCTCAATCACCCCTCTGTCTCTCCTGTCCTTGCCTCCCCTTCTGTTTTTTTGGGGCAGCCAGGGTATCCTCCAGGGATACCAGTGTCCCTGCCTATGGCTGACCTAGCTGGTTGGGGGTGGGGCTTGCAACCTCTCCCTATAAAAAAACATCCACAGCCGCCACCAGCGTTAGAGGTAGAGGTCTGGGTAGGGGCTATAAGCACAGGTGAGCCTCTGGTCATGGCCTTGATCCGGGTTTGCTGGGGGCTCCGACCGTGCAGACCCGTTGAGTGCCAGGGCACCAGAGGGGCCTGCCTACCCATATGACAGATGCAGGGGAAAGCCTGCAGGATCTCTGTGTCCTGAGAGGGATGGGAGGACCCCCTAGCCCTATTTCTAATTTTGGGGGTGCCGATGGGGCTGCAGATGTGGCACCTGCCCATTGGACTACTCTTGAAGTAAACCTTCAAAGGGTTCTCTGTGTCGGCTCCGGGAATGTCTTGAGCCTCTCAGAGGATCACTGATTGCCTCATTTATTGGATGAGCTCAGTAGGCTGAGGGTGGATGTGGTGGGGTTCTCTGAGACAAGGGGGCCTGGCAGTGGCGAGGCCAGTAGTAAGGGTTTTACTTACTACTGGTCTGGTATGAGCAATGGTCACCATGTCAAGGGGATAGCCATAGACATCTCCAGCAGACTGCAACTGTCTGTTGTAGAGGTTATTCCAGTTGATAAGCATATAATGTGACTAAAGGCTGAAGCACAGTTTAAGCTTCATGTCTGTTGTTGCAGTGTACACTCCTACTGAGGTGTGTGAAACTGAAGAGAAGGAGATATTTTACACCTAAGTCAACTTTATACTGGACCAGTGTCCCTGTCATGATACACTCATTGTCCTGGGCAATTTTAATGCTGTCACTGGCACTGAGGGGGTTGGCTACAAGATTTGTGTTGGCTTCCACAGTTCTGGTACCAGGAATGACAACAGCTCTTTCCTTCTGAATCTTGCAAGATCCAGAAGGCTGAGCATTGCAGGTTCCTGGTATCAGAGACCAGCATTGCACTGCTGGACTTGGTATAGCAATGCTGGAGGGGTAGTGAAGGAGATCGACCATATCCTTGTTATTACTCGTTGGAGGATTTTCCAGAACTGAAGGTTTTTTTGGAGTGCCAAGTTCTTTGCAATTGATCACAGGCTTGTTGTTGCTATACTTGAACTTCATGTCAAGTCAAGAAAGCCTCCAAGATGTGACCACACTGTGTTTCATTTTGAGAAACTGAAGGACTTGACATGTGCCCAAGAGTAAGTAGTGACAGTCTCCAATCAGTTTGGAGTGCTCAAAATTCTTGAGGACCCTGAAGAGCTATGGAATGCTTTCAAACGTGAGACTCTTGAGGCTGCCAAGGAATGCACTGGGGAGTGCCCGAGGTCACGGAGTGGCTTCACCTCAGTAGAGACGCTGGAAAGTATTGAGGAGAGTCGCGCTGCCAGACTTGTTGGGGACCATGACCAGTACAGGGCTCTGTCACATAGGACTAGAACTGTCCTGAGAAGAGACAAGGAGAGGTACGTCAGGGGTCTTGCTGAGGATGTTAGGTGTCATTTAAATGCTAATGACCTCAAACCTGCCTATGGAGTCCTGAAGAAACTCCGCTCCAAGTCTACCTCTCAGGTGAGCACTATCCAAACACCAGATGGTTGCCTCATATCAGACACAGATGGGCAGATGGCTCGTTGGGCTGAGTACTTTGAGCAGCTGTTCACGGTGGATCCTTCAGGCGGACAGCTCCAGACTGCAGGGTTGTAAATGCTGGATGCTGATCCACCCATTGATGAAACTGCACCCTCCATTGATGATGTTAAGGAGGCTATGGCAATGTTGAGAGATGGAAAGGCAGTTGGCATCTGTAATATCAGTGCAAAGCTACTCAAAGCTGAGGATGAAGCCATGATCTGTGGGTCGCATGCTACCTTGATTCCTGTATAGCATTCAGATACCATTCCTCCTGAATGGAAAAAGGGGTTGGTAGTCCTATCCAGAAGGGGAAAGGGGACTGTCAAGACTGCAACAACTACCGCGGAATAACTGCTCAGCATGCCAGGCAAAATGCTTACCAATGGGATATCACTGGTATGATTTTGTGTCAAATCAGTAATTGTTCCTTGAGACTGATTTGAGGCTGACTACCAGCATAGTCCATCAACGCCAACTGCAACTATATAAGCATGTGGCATGCTACCCGGAAGCTGATCCTGCTTATCGGGGTGTTTCCGAAAGGAATAATCTAGCATGGAGGAGGCCAAGGGGACACCCACAGAACTCATGGCTGCAGCAAGTTGATGCTTCCTGGTGGGAGTTCTTCATTATGGGAAGGAAACCTGCCTGGTGCCTCATGAGGCATGACTGCCAGGAGTGGCGTCATAGGGTAGGTGAGATGAGGCGCCCCCGGTGTATGCCCCCCATGATGATTGGTTGATATTTCTAAAGCTGAATTCTTCACTAAGGCCTTTGATAAGAATTCAGCTCTGGAGGTATTCTATCAAGATTTTTTGTAATTATGTTTTTTTCATGCTGGTCCTAATCCTTGAAAGGCTTATGGACACAATAGGGTTCCTTCTATTATCTTTCAAAATTAGTCCTCTGTGCTTGCACCTGATCAGTCAAACTTCTCTTCCAACTCTCTTTGTCAATGTCTATCTTTTCTTCCTATTGGTAGTTTGCAAACATTCAGTCTCATATTGCTGTCATCCTTGATATTGCTTTAATTTTGTCTTTCTAAAGATTTTGATAAAGTGTTAGGAGGAAGATTCTTAGATACTAAACAGTCTTATTGGTATCTGATTATCATTATAGATATATGATCACTATTGGTGTTCGTCTGGCTTCCCTTCACCTTTCTTTATCTTCCTTTCCTCTTTTGGATCTTAGTTCTTATTATTATCATTGATTTTCTTAATGCGTACCTTCATGTTTACCTTGTTGTATATTACAGGATTTAAGCAGAGCTCATAATATCCTGTCTTTTTAGCTATTTTCATCCAACTTTTCTTTAAATGCAAATATGTTTACTTCTTAGGTTGCTGTTGTAACATAATAATAATAATAATAATAATAATAATAATAATAATAATAATAGTAATAATAATAATAATAATAATAATAATGATAATAATAATAATGATAGTAAATTATTTATTTTGATGTAGGCAGCTCAACTGCTAAACATATACATTGTGCAGTAGGGGAGTAGTTGTTCTACAAACTAACAAACTTAAAATTAAGCTGAGAATAAAAAAAGTTGTTATGAGTTGTGTGTGTGTGTGTGTGTGTGTGTGTGTGTGTGTGTGTGTGTGTGTGTGTGTGTGTGTGTATGTATGTATGTATGTATGTATGTATGTGTATGCACATACAAGTTTACTAGATGACTTTTCTACTTCAGCACCAATGAAACCCATATGGAATCTAAGGAAGATGTGAAGACAAACAAAACTTCACGTTTAATGGATTCAAGATGTGAAGTGGGATTGATGGAGTGTGGGGAACATGGTGTGTGTGAAGCACTGGGGAGCCACCGTAGGGATGGCCACTGCCGTTGTAAGACTGGTTACTACTGGGAGATTGCAGTTGGAAGCTGTGTAGTTAATTCCACAGGGAACTCCAGTGCAGAAGGTGTTCATGTTACCACACCCACCCCCTCCAACACATTTCCTATCCAGAATACTTCTACTGTACCACAGACATCTCCTCCTGACAAAGCTACGTCATCCAAGCCACAGGTAGAGAAGTTGGTGGTAAATATCAATAACAAGACTGTAGAACTTGCTGAGGGAAACAGTATCTATGAAGGCAAGGTGACTCTTTCAGCCTATGCTATTGGAGGTGAGTCTCCTCCCTATACACAAAAGTTAAGGTTTAATGTTATTGTAACTTAATCTTACCAGCTGAGGATAAACACTGCTTTGTTCACTTACATGAAATAACAGTTGGGATCTCTCTAGGTGATTCTGATTGCAAATATGAGTGGATGCTGCTGCAAAGGCCCAAAAGTGATGACACGGGATCTGTGAGTGACTTACGTAGTCAAACCATCACTCTGATGCATCTCAGTCAGGGTGTATACATCTTCAAAGTGGAGGTGACAGCAGCAGGTGCACATGGCGAGGCAGTGGGCAATGTGACTGTCAAACCAGGTGATGTCTCTTATTTTTATATATTTTTAACCCTTTTGTCTTAAACTTTGTATTTTTGTTTATAGGAACATGGAAATAGAAATAGATTCAGATGCAAAGTGTAGGTCATCTTTTTTTCTTTCTTTTTTTTGTGTGTATGATACACATTTTTACCTGTTATGAATATGCCATATTTATGTGTTTGTTGTATACTTGTGTTTTTACTATTACTTCAGCTGCTGCTTGGAAAATCTGAAATATTGTAGCTATTGGGTGTATTAAAGAAAGTTTTCAGAACTTTTACCTCATCTTTTGAAGAAAGTTTTTGAAGACTAAATGGAGAAGAACAGGAATTATGAAATGTGAATGGGCTGGATTGGATGGATGCTAACATCATATTCTTGACACAGCTTAAAAGGTTATAAAATTGGAACATTACTGGAAAACCCTTCCCCTGCATTTTCATTTCTATTATGAAATTGGTTTATCTTTCTTAAAGTTAAATCTTAGTCAGTCAGTTGGATAGTTACGATGTAGAATGGCCATTTTATTTAGCATTTAGAGGAAATTTTCTAGATTAGTCATTGTAGACTAAGGTGTTTTCAATAGCAGCTTGGGAAAGGTAAATGCTCCAGTGTCTTCACTGAACATGACACTGTTGAAGCTGCCAGACTACCATGATCTCAATCCTTGGGAGAAATTATTGTATTCATCAGTGGACAGAGTGAGTGCTGTAGTCAAAATGTACTTCAACATAGTAGCAAGATAAAGGAGTTTGAAGCTTTATTCCTTTAATAGGAATATTATAGGATCCTAGTGGGTCATCCTATGTATATGGTAAGGGTGAGCAATGTAATTCAGTCCTTGCAAGATGTGCAATGTTTTGAGCTGGATGAACTAATTTTGAAGATGTTCTATTGGGGATATATGCCTGTGGTTTTCTAACTTTTATGTAACTGAATTGCCACAATATTTTAGCAGACAATGTATTTTGCCATCATTTGTTATCTTATACTATAAGAATTTGCTGCAACCTTATTATTTTATTCACATAATAACAGAAAAATAGCTCTACTATTGTATCAAAGTTATGATAAGAAGCATGGAATCAGACAACAAAAATAGATGCAATATGTCATTATCTATCACCAGTTCATGAATTGATTTCATGCCATATGTTTGATTCTGGTTCTCTTCAGTATGACACACAATATTACACACAAATCTTATTTATAGTACCTACTTCCATGGCCTAAAACATCTCTTATTATTCAGTCTTATTCAAAGCAAATGTCTGTAAGAGCTGTTTGGAAGCATTTGCTATAACTTGCATCTGTTTGCCCCCAGTCTGTGCTACTACTGAAAACTCTAATTGGGTGAGTTGGTAACTCATTATTCATTGCATTCCAGCCCAGCACACCAATCAACCTCCAAAGGCCATAATTGTTTCCCCCTCTCAAGCTATAAAGCTGCCTACCTCAGGTGTCATCATTGATGGCTCAACCAGTACAGATGATGATGGAATTGAGTCCTTTGCCTGGGAAGTGGTGACTGCACCACTTGGCTATAAGCTGAAGAACTCAGAGCAGGCTAGTCCCACATTGCAGCTCACTGATCTCATTGCTGGCAACTATACCATCATGTATGTTTAGTACAGTTACTTGTATTAATATGTATAGGTATATAGTACATATATCATGTCACCTGGGATTATGTTGAATGAGTGCCAACTATTTCTGGTTATTTTTGTGCCTAATATATGTTCACTATAATATATATATATATATATATATATATATATATATATATATATATATATATATATATATATATATATATATATGTGTGTGTGTGTGTGTGTGTGTGTGTGTGTTTAAGAGAGGGAACCTCACACAAACACAAATCTGCTCATATTGTGTTGTCAAAATAAAGTTTGCTTCTTTAGGCTGCGAGTCAAGGACAAAGAGGGCCTGGAAGGCAATGCCACAACCTTACTCACTGTAATCAAAGAGACAGACTACCCACCCACTGCCAATGCTGGAGGAGATCAGATTATCTACCTGCCTCAGGTTAGCCCAGATGTAATGTTCTGTTCTAAATATGCAGTATCAGAAACAATTAAAGGAACTCTAAGAACTTTTCAATTATTTTTTTTATATCTGTGAAGGTGTCTTTCCTTTCATGAAAAACAACAAAGACAAGATGTTTGCCTACACACACTCACTCTCACCATCTTATCCATAAACATATCCTATGTGTCATCCCCAGGACTTGGTTAGTTCAGCTTGACTGAATAATTCACAATTTCACTTGCAGATTTAGATCATCTATACATTCCATCATGTAAACCTGTCCTGGTCTAGCTGCACTTGTATTTCATGCCACACCTAATCATTTTCAACTGAGAATAGCCTATACATTAACCTCTATCTACAGAAATTTGTGTTATACCTTGTAGACAGAGATACATGCTAATAATATTCTTACAGTACCTATCTATATATTTTTGATGAAGTTGTTATTTTCTGATATAATTTCTGACAGAGAGAAAAGATAAATACAAATTGATTACATTGATTACTAACTGAGTGATGCTTTGATTTGGTTCTGCAGACAGAGATAATCCTGTATGGCAACATGAGCACAGATGACCATGGCATTGAGGAATGGGAGTGGACCAAGGGGCCAAAAGACTCAGGGAAGGCAGTGGACATGCAGGTTGGATGATGGCACAGTTGTTATACTACTTTCTGAAGGAGACATCTATACTTTATACATATTTTTAAAGTTTTAGATCCTTTCTTGTTTAGTCATCTTTTCAGATTCTTCTCTTTTTGTTTACCTGATTATGTGATATGCATGATCTGGTTACTAGGCTGAGATGTAGACCAAAGTCATTGTGGAGCATCTGTCAGCAATACTGGGATTACAGATCTTATATGTGCGGAGTCACTGGAGGTTCTTTTAATAGCTTTAGAGGAACTGTACAAGGAGGTGAAGCAGTTGGGACTTCAGGTTTCCTGGCCAAATGTTTGGAGACTTACTGGATGAAACAGAACAGTCTGTCCATGCATGTGGCGAGGACATTGAGATCTTGGAAAACTTCACATACCTTGGTAGTGTAGTGCATGATGATGGTGGGTTGAGTAAGGACGTCATACGGAGGATTGGCCTGGCCCACAGCATTATGGACTTGCTCAATATGAGTATTTGGCGTTGCTGGTACCTGTGCAGACAGACAAAGATTTGGATCTTCAAGTCACTAGTGATCCCTGTCTTACTCTGTGGTTGAGAGACATGGACACTGAACACCTGAAGACCTAAAGAGTTGAATTGATATCTTGTGATCTGTCCTTGGACACAATCAGACTCTTTCTGGAATAGTTCCTGCCTCTTCTCTTAAAGATTGATTCTAGGTGGACATATATGTATGGTATATGAAACTCGTAATGCCTTTTTAGATTTATTACAAAACCTATACTATTTTGTGTATTGAGCAAATCTTTACGTCGTCAACTTTGACTTCGCGGCAAGTTTGTTTCACGTTACAGTCCACCAACCATACCCTTGTCTACTGACGAAATATTACTCTTCCTATTAAACTAAAGGAATTCCTATATAACCTAATTTGTATACACACACAAAGTAAATTTAAGTTACTAAATGAGACCAACTCCCTTGCCTTGTTCTAAGCTCTACTCACGACAAAGAGTGTAGTACAACATCTCCATCTTGGTTCCTTCTCCTCGTTTTATTTCTTGTTTCTTCTTACTGCTTTCTTCTTTCTTCTGTCTCCTTACTTCTTTCTTCTGTCTTCTTACTTCTTTCTTCTGTCTTCTTACTTCTTATAGCTTCTTGTTTATACCTTGAAGTCTTACAGCTTCTTCTTTATATCTTGAAGTAGAAGAGTTTGCTTGAAGAGAGAATGGGATGGGACCTCTGCTGCCGGAGGACAAGACAAACGGGTGATGCTGTAGGTCCTTATTCTAAAGGGGTTTGACTAGATGTTGTCTGGATGTAGACTAGTCGTTCCTTCTGCTGCCTCTCTGTTATATACGCTCCTACAGAAGTGTATGGGGGCGTTACTTAGCTATTCTTGTTTTCATTGTCACACCAAGTATCCGTTTTTCTACCGTTCCAGTTCATCCATATCACCGGATGCTATGGGGGCATGACAGATACCACTCTTGTCTCCCTTGCTGTTCTCCGTGTTGTTCTCCATATTTTCCTCTGTTATTTCGGGTAACCGGTCTGCTTGCAGAGAGCAATTCCAACAGATGTTTTTGGTACTAGATGCCTTTGCAGGATTGTGGGATACTGCTGGTATGACTGAGTCAAATCAGCGATTGTTCTGTGAAACTGATTCAAGGACTATTACCAGCATAGTCCATCAATGCCAACTCCAACTATATGGACATGTGGCATGCTACCCAGAAGCTGATCCTGCTTATTGGGTTGTCTCCAAAAGGGATAACCCAGCATGGAGGAGGCCAAGGAGACACCCACAGAACTCATGGCTGTGGCAAGTCGATGCCTCCTACTGGGAGTCGCTCACTATGGGAAGGGAACCTGCATAGTGATTCATGAGGTGTGACCGCCAAGAGTGGGTGTGAGGTGACATGCCCCCTTGTGTATGCCCCTCATGATTGATTGATTGAATCTTTTGTTGGATCAGTTATTGAATTTCAGCTGTTCACTTTCAGATGTTTTACAGACTATCCTCATTTGATGAAAGTGAAATTGATTGTGTGCTGGGTGATACAGTGTCAACATTAGGGAGTGGAGAAAATAGTGGATGGTTTGTAGATTGTGATGCATCACTATTACCATCATATTCAGATGATGTCAAGATTTATAGGCCTCATAATGGAGAGAATGAAAGTGACATTAAATTTTTGGATACTGGGCAAAGATGAGTGCCAATTCAAGGGAAATTAACCTTCCCTGAGCTCGATATTGGTGATGGTGATGGTGGTAATGATGGTGAAGGTGATGAGGATGATGCTGATGCTGGTGATGGTTATGATGGTATACAGACGATAGTGTGAAATCGTGTTTTTTTTTCGGCATTTTTAAGAAATGAAACCAGTTAACCTCTTGGCACTTGTGACTCCATATATGTTGTTTAAATCTTGTTTTCATTCCAAAAACAAAAAGTTATGGCACACAGGATGAAAAATTTCATTTTTTGTTCCAGCACTCTACTGATTAAATTGTGGAATAATAAAGGTAACATAAAAAAACTAGGTATCAGCCTTTCAACTAGCCAGGCTAACACAGCCTTCCAACCAGCCCATCACCTCCCCTATACCCTGCTACCCATAAATAACTTTTCCCTGCCTCACGATAGTTATTATTTGTTAAAGGCTTCAGCAAGACTGGTAAATTTTTTTTGCCCACAGAACTACAAAAGTTATCCTCTGGCTCAGGAGATTGAGAAAGGCCAGAATGGCTGTGGAATGTAGTTTCATCAGAAGCACTGTGTGAAATCTTGTATGTGGTGCTGGGCCTTACTGTCGCCTGGACAAGGGGAAGAGGGGCCACACCTTCTCCAATGTACCTCCTCACCACCCTCCATCATGAATAGTGATGGGTGAATAAATCGCCTTCTGGGGAAAAGACAATTTCCGGCGCAATAACCTTACAGATGTATGACAGCTATGTCATGTAAGACATTATATAATGGGGCAGGATATGTAATAAAGAGAAAACCCCATACATACCATCCTGAATAGGGATTTTGTGGAGGAGCGAGACGCAACAACCCAACAATTGCCATGTGGATTAGATTCCCACTCAGCGTAAATGTACACTGAACAATTACACTGTGTGCAATTCTCGCTTTGCCTGAAT
This sequence comes from Callinectes sapidus, assembly GCA_020233015.1. Lineage (NCBI taxonomy): Eukaryota > Metazoa > Arthropoda > Malacostraca > Decapoda > Portunidae > Callinectes > Callinectes sapidus. The sequence continues at coordinate 8,249,765 of CM035189.1, read as the reverse complement.
CAGCAAAGTGATGTCAGCCATGCCCCAAAATAGGCTAAGTACAGTAAGAGAAACCCCTGTAGAATGTCACCACCATGACTGGAGAAGCTTTCCTGAGGCTCCATATCAGCAAAGCTGATATCAAACTTTGAAAAACAAACAAACTGACACCAACGCCATCTAGTGACCACTAGAGCGAGCGGCCCCATCTCAATGCCATGAGTGCACACCGAATACTGAATGCTTGTGACGCCACACCAATAGTCATGCATGACATCACGCTGCCGGAAAGGCAGCTGGGGAAGAATTATATGTAATGATAATCAAAGATGATTTTTTTTCAATGAGGCAGTGGTTATGCTGTGTGTGTATGTGTATATTTGTGCTGCACTAATTTTAGATTTTCTATTTTTTGGCCCATCTACCACCAGTATTATTAAATGTCTGTTGGTGTTTCTATCTTCACCATCTCTGCCCCATTAGGACACACGCACAGCATTTCTTCACTTGAGCAATCTGGAGGAGGGACACTACCAGTTCATCTTACGAGTCACTGACAGCCTCCATCAATCCTCCAACACTTCTGTATCCGTGTATGTCCAACAGCCCAACCTGGCTGCTCCTAAAGGTGTGTATTGTAAAAAACTGCAAATTATTGTATTATTGTAGTTTGCACAAATGTCAATGATATTTAACAATTCATTTGTTGTTTAAAATGTTAAATATATCTTCATTAGTAAATAAGTTTGCCAGTGACCAGAGTAGAAAGCTGCATTGACTGGGATGGTAGGTAGGAAGTGACCAGGGTTGTGGGCTGGAGTAACCAAGGCAACTAGGGGCAAGCTAGTGACTTGAAAGCCGTTCACAAGTCACAATAGAGAGAGGTGTTCACGGCGAAGTGCAAGTGAGACCGGCTGACTGGCGGGAGGGCAGCGTCGGCCGCCACGTGTGTTTGTGTTCAAATTGAGAGGAAGCGTTCGGGTTGGAGGTTAAAATTTGTTCGCCAAATGTGTTCGGATTGGGAAGTGTTCGAGTCAAAGGGTGTTCGAATCAAGAGAGTTTATTGACTCGTTGACAGGATGAGTTCCTCTCTTCATGCATGATGAATGTTGACTACATAGTGTGGTGAGTTGGAGCTGGCGTTGGTGTCATGTTTACAATCGCGCACTGTTGTAAACATGACACCAATGCCATCTCTGAGAATTTCACTCAGTACTTGTACCTCTTCAAGAATGCAACTCTTGTGTAAATTGAAAGTTACCTCTATGGTGAAATCTACAGTAGCCACCATACAAGGAGGCCATTAAGGTACCTGATGTGCCTATGGATGTTAAAAGGAACTTAAGCGATATCATTGTTTGCTCAGTTTTCAGTGTGCTCATAACCTTCCAAAAATCAATGTTCAATATGTTCATTTTCTTTTTATTTATTAGCATTGTTTATGCACTTTCAGTTTCGGTAACAACAATGCAGCAATGCGAACCGCTCTAAGGAAATTATAATTGGCAATGCATTTACAGTAATGCAGCCCTGATTTCTTGGTAATGCATTGATGAGAATGCATTACCTGTCCAGCAATAACCTGCCCACCTCTACAGCTTATATAAAGAAACAATCTTGACTGAAATGAATATTAAAATGCAGAAGACAGAAAACTTCCTTCCCTTGTATATGCACTCCTATAGTAAGAAAAAGTATGTCATCTTTCCTTAGCCTATTTTTTGTTTAGTATTTAGGTAGATGATACATCTCATGATAATTATCTGACAAGGATTTCTGCCATTACAGCCAATGCTGGTCCAGATATGCAAACAGTATTACCCAACACCACTGTGCTTTTAGATGGAACAGGCACCACTGACACCTCTCCCAGTACACACTGGCTCTGGAAACAAGTCAGGTGAGACAATTACTGGAGATTATTTGTAAGGAAAATCTTTTAAAGGTTATCATCCTTTTGTTCTTTAGATCCTGATTTGTATATAATGAAGTAATGTTCCCTTCTAACAAGGAATGTTGTCTTAGTATATAGGTAGAGAAAACTATTTTATATGTTTCTTTACATTTGTCTTTTTTATGTGTCACATGTTATTTTTGAGAAGGCTAACTATATGAGTAAAACAGAAAACATGATTGATTGATTATTATTTTCAGCCTGAGTGTCAGGTAGTCTTGAAATTATTACAAATACTTTCTGTTGTAACTTTTCCTTTACTTCTTCCTTGCATTTTTGCATTTATAGATAAGTAATGACTATACATATTGTACTTTCAGTGGTCCAAGTGTAGTTCATTTAGCTACTCCAGACCAGCAGCAAACCTTAGCTGTAGGACTCACTAAAGGAGAGTACCAGTTCCAGCTAACAGTGTGGACAAGTGATGAACCTGGCAAGAACACCAGTGACCTTGTAGCTGTGACTGTGAGGCAAGGTGAGTTGTGGGAGAAGAGTAATAGGATTCAAATTGATTGCTTGAAAGGCACTCTTGGTGCCTTGCATTGCCCATTGTTGTCAAATCAGCAGTCATTTGATTGCTTGGTATCTCATTTTACACCGCAGTTTTCATCCAACACAATGTCCACTCAGAACATTGATTTGATGTAGCATGCTGACATTTTGTTATAGTGCAGTGTCAGTGTGGCGGCGGGTTGAGGGTTGGCTGGCTGGCTGGCTGGCTGGGGCGGAGTGGGAGGGCTGCCGCTTGTGTGCCAATGCGTGGTGAGCTGCATGGTGGCACTACATAATTTCATAATTGGCATAATCATTTTCATTTAAAGTCATGGAATTGCATTTGAATAAGTCAATTTGACACAATAGTCAACTTCCATAATTTGATTCCATAGTCAACTTCTATAATTTGATCCCGAAATGTATTATAGGTTCACCTTGCAAAAGATATCAACCCTCTAAACTATTACTTAACTCGGCCCAACGTTGGCCTGAGTCATTAAGTTGTAAATAAAATTTTGTCTTTAGTAAAGTGAGTAAATTTAGGATGTCATCCCCCTCCACAACATGTTGGAGGAAGAAGCCATCTCCCCAAAACAGGAGTCCTATCTGGCCCTAAATATTTTTGATTAATATAACTACTATGTTTTTAGCTTATGTATGAGTAAAACATTGTATAGTTATGAACTACACTGGTCCCTTGATTTGTGAATGCTCTATTTACAAATTTTCAATGATAAAAATAGAATAATTAGGTCATTGTTATTGATTTACAAATGGAAAATTTGAAGTTACGAACAAAATATTCTTTTTAGGGTTTATCAGACCACTTAATTGAAGTCATACTATGCAGCAACTGTCATGGTTATCATATTTTTTAAGCTCATTAGTGATTAGAACAATGCAGAATGCTAGGCAATGTGGCACAAGTTCATATGAGTGTTCTGACAAACTCAAAAAAGCTTGCCATATTGGCAATAGAACAACAATGAACAGTAGTGGCGGACAGAGCAGAGGAAGACAACACCAAAACACAGCTGTGCCTCATCCGTGGTTGTCGCTTTCTGTGACTTTGAAAATGGTATCCAGATAATTGTTGACAATAACCCTAATTGTGAAAGAAGCTTTAGATTTGAACATGCCATTCAAAACGTAATAGCTAGTAAGGTGTATGGGAAAGTTTTTATTAAGAGAGCTTTAGAGACTACAGAGGGAGTGATTTGTGATGAGCAGTGAGGTTGTTAAAGATGAAGGGAATACATGAACTTTTAATGTTTGTTGTGATACAGGTGTGTGGAAAGATAAGGATGAGGAAGTAAGAATGAATGTTATGAGACACTTGGCACAGTGGACTGAGCAGTGTGCACTGAGATGGTTTGGATGTGTTTAGAGAATGGAGGATGATAAGCTGATGAAGATAGTAAAATCATGTGAGAGGTGTGAGATGCAAAGATAGACCAAGTAATGGATTGATAGAGTGTGTGAAGGAGACCTTGAAGGAAAGAGAACTAACACTGGAACATAGTGGCATTGTTGTGCAAGATGGAAACAAATAGAGAACAGTTGTGATTGTGGGAGGAATTATGCTAGTTTGTGACAAGCACTGATGTTGGGTATTTGGATGTGGAAGGGGAGAGTACTTATTATGATATTGCCCTGTTCCATGTTCTAGACTAAACTGTGTGGCTAATCCATCTAGAGTCTAGACTGAGGATGGGAGTGTTTTCTCTTCTGTCAAGGGCTACCACCTTTTTGTGGAGAGGTGTATGTATGTATTGTTGAACATGTTAGAGCACGAAGTAAGAAGTTATCTTTTTTTAACAGATCATAATGTAGCACCTACAGCTAATGCTGGTGGAGACTTCAGTGTGACATTGCCTGTTAGTGCAGTGGTGGTGGATGGATCCAAGTCCACTGATGATGTTGCAGTGACTAAGTGGTTATGGCAGCGTGATGCCACTTCCTTGGCTGCTGGACAGATCATCAACAGCTCTGATCACTCACCTGTTCTTATGGTGAGGGCATTGGCATAATCTCCAGAGATATTGATCATGATCATAATTACATAATTGTCTCTTATTGAAATAGAGCTGCTATTTTTCACACGGATCATCTTTAGTCACCTCACAGCATTAAATGTGAGACATTTTTTCTTTTTTTCTTATCAAACCATGAACTACTCTCCTGTCACACTCAGAATAAAGAGTACCAAGGCCATTATTCCTGCTTGTCAAGAAATATTTAGTTGTCCTTAGAAATTCTGTCTCTTGTGTTTAGACCAAAGCAATTAGAGATTTATTTTCAACTTTGGTTCTCAGCTTTTATATCTCCTTACTAAACATGCAAACCATAAGAATGTCATTTATTGGTACCACATTCCCTTTTTTGCCAAACTCTTATGTTAGTGTTTGTACATGATGACATTTGGAGTACAGTTCACAGGAGTGGTGGCAGGCCGTTATGTGTGGCGCCTCACGGTTTGGGATGACCAGGGAGCTTCATCTTCAGACACTGTCTCCATCATTGTAAATGAAGGTAAAGTGTAGTCTTTGTCACCAAATATTTGTTGTGAGATGTTTTTGATATTCAGGGTTGTATGCTGATATTATGTATTTATTCTCAAGTAAGCGGTGGCAGTGAGGTGGTGATGACACACTCATTACTGTCACTGCAGTGTTGGTGGTGGTGACACACTCAGTGCTATCACTGTTGATAGTAGTGATGGTGACACATTTAGTGCTATCACTGCAGGTGGAGATATAGAGACAGGACACTACAGAGTGGGGATGATATTTGTTTGCAATTTTCAACAGCTAATTTTTTGCATTTTTTTTTTATATATTTTTTTTTTTTTTTTATACTTTTGTTGGCAGTCTTGTCTTCATAAAAGCAGTGACTATATTTCCTTTTTTTTTACTATGGAGAATTTTGAACCTCCAAATTTGTGGAAGATGTGGAGTTCTCTTTGGAATCCACACTGGAAGAACAAATAAGGACTTGAGCAGGAGGATAGTGGAAAAGGTCAGAAAGGAACTGGAAAGATTCAGGATTCAACTACAAGGTCACATCAGAGAGAAAAACACATGATTGCTGATCTGACACCATCAGAACACTGGAGTTCATTGTGCCGAAGTTGAGGAGATCATCGACAACGAACCCAGCAAGTTTATCCATGTCATCGAAAGGAAGAAAGGCATGGATGAAAAGCTCATGAAGCTGGTGGTGCATAAGAACATCTGCTATGTTTCATACAAGATGAGAAAGAGACAGTTTTTGTCAAAGGTGATGCTGGAAAAAAGTGACTGAAGCATGCCAAGAAGCTGATCAACAAGTTAAAACACCCACTGGAGCCAGACATGCTATAGTTCTTCTCTGACAAGAAAAAACTTCTGCCAAAGGTGGCTCACTCCCTCACCCAAAGACGTGTCCACAGCCATGCAGACAAAGTTTCCAGTGACAAGCATGGTCTTCGGTGTCGTCAGCAGTGAAGTTGACGTCATGCCACCTCACTTCTTCCCTGAGGGCCTCAAGTTGAACACTGATGGGTACATCTGCATTCTAAGCAAGGCTGTGAAACCCAGGATTGACCATGTAGCTGTATGTAGGCTGTATGTGTGGTAGCAAGAGTCAGTGCCTTCCCATACCAACTGAAAGACCAATGTGTGACTGTCAGAGAACTTCTTCAACTACACTTCACCTAACATGTGGCCTCTCAGCCCACTTTACTGCAGCCTCTTTGACTTGACTTCTTTGTGTGGGGCACTGTGGAATGAGACACCAACAAATCCAGTCGCAATGCAAAGGATAAGCTGAATGGCAGGACCACTAGAGCCTTCAGGGACCTACGTAGGGAGACAGTGATGAAGGCCTGTGGCTGGTTCTGAGGCCACCTCAAGGCTGTCATTGAAGCCAAAGATGGGTTTATTGAGTGAGATTGACAGAATAAGGCATGAAGACAAACTGACCCAAGTTTGTTGAATGTATCTTAAAAAATTAAATCACTGTGTAATTCTTTTCCCAGACAGTAATCTTGTAAACAAATACTGTCCACACCCTGTATAAGCCCTGTTCAAACTGTGTAATACAACTAGGTAAATGTACACATATTCAAATTATGAGCTCTGACTGTACTTGGTAAAGTACTGGATGAATGTTTCCTTTTTCATTTTTTTGTATCTATTTATCTAATAATAGTTTACCCAAGTAGCAAATACCAAAATAAAAGTGATTCACAAAGTATTTCATGGCCAGGACGCCACCATTTGGATGAAGTGACAGTGGTAGTGGGAGCTGACCTAGGCACTCTCAGCACCCTCCAACTCTCTACCCTACTTCAGAAGATGGAGCTGTTTTTGCATAGTACTGATAGGGTTGTTACTATTCACCTGATATCCCTCACTGGACTACCACACTCAGGTAAGTTAGTGTAATTTCTTATATCTCTGGTTTATCCGTACAATTTGTTGTACAAAAGAATAGAAAGCTGTGAAAAGAAAAAAAAATCTTGATCATATCATCTCTTTATTTTTTTGTTTCATTGTATTTAATTTTTTACTACCATTTTAGTATACCAAATTAGGTAAATTATTTTTTCTTGCATCCAACCTGTTGTACTCTAGAAGGCAGTGTTTCATAACCTTCTTTGCAAAACTCTTGAGACTTTTCATTGCATCACTCCAAATCATTTATTGCAATAGTCAGGCACTTAAACCTGATTCCTTTTAAATGTTCTCTCAATCTTCTTAAAAAGAAAACATTAATAATAATGAATAAAAAAATTCAGGCTGATGTTAGTTTTATAAGGAGAGCTGGACTGAGTAGATGGCTTTCACCATATTTTCACACTCTGCAGAACTTGTTAAAGATGTTTGAATATTTTCTTGTGCTGATACAAGTCTGACTCAGAACAAATGCTGGTGACAGCAGGTAAAGGTATAGCTGTGCTGTTATCATTCACAGAATTTTCAAAATTACTTTTTTAGTTCCACCAAATAGTATATTTTCCTAACTAAAGTATGCTGTTTGTACAACGTGTTATTGTTTTATAACAGACTATTCACTTAACAGTACTGGAAATTAATCTTTATTGCTGTTGAATAACAAATATCATAATTTATTCTAACCATATCATTTATGTTGTTTGATTAACATGAAAAGGAAATCAGACAATAGCTTTCATATAATGATTATTGGTGTCCTCAGGGCGGGTGAGTGTGACCTTTGTTGCACAGAGTGGCGAGGATGTAGTACCTGGGGTGGAAGTGGTGGCAACATTACGCCATCAAGTGTTACTGGATTCTTCCGAATTACTGGATCTGCCTATCTGTAACACTGTGGTCTGCCAGAACAACTGCTTAGTTGGTGTAGAAGAGGAGAAAATGGAAAAAGAAGACTGAATAAAGGAGGGGACAAATGTGAGCTTTAGTGAACGTGACTTGTTGCACAGAAGTGGCGAGGATATATATATATATATATATATATATGGGGTCTGAGGTGGTAAATGAAAAGAAAATACCATATTTTTTGGAGGGGCCATCATGTGTGTGTGTGTTGTGTGTGATTCTTCCGAATTACTGGATCTATCCTCTTCTTTCTGTACTGCTGTGGACTCTGCCAGAACAACTGCTCAGGTACTTGTCAGTAGTGTTTGTCACAAAATTAGAATAGAATTAGAAGAGGTGTAAATAAGGAAAAAGAAGACTTCTGAATAAAGGACTGGGGACAAATATGTGGAGGTAGCTTTAGTGAACGTGACCAGGAAAGATGTTAATAGAGAAAATGTTCAGAAATATCAGAGCAGTGAATTTTACCATGATAATGATTTAAATTGAGTGAATGGATCATATATATATGTATATATATTATATTATATGTATATATATATGTATATGATATATATCAGATAATCGCTGTTGATGTTTTGGTGGTCTAAAGGGCACTGTATCTTTTTGGCAAACTTGAAAACCCACGTAATTCTGCATACCTAGAGCTTTGGAGGGGATTTTGACCCCGTGTAAATTCGAAAAGGTGTAGTGAAAAAGCAAACGAGAGGTATGTGTGTGTGTGTGTGTGTGTGTGTATGTATATATATATATATATATATATATATATATATATATATAGTTTTATATTTTTTTTGTTTTCTGTGACCTTTAAGAGTGCATCTTTCATGAATTGAGAGTTATCTATATATGTACATTCAATTTGGAATGTATGCAGTTTATTGGCTCCTTGACAGGGTGAGCTCCTCTCTTCACAGATGACAAATAGATTTTTACTGACCTAGTGTGGTGAATTGGAGCTGGTGTCGGCATCATGTTTACAATGACTCAACGTTGTAAACATGACGCCGACACCATCTCCAACCATGTCACTCAGTAAATGGCATTCACTGATGCATGATAGAGAGCAATATTGTACAGAATAAACTGTCAGTGAGTATGACATTGTTAGTGCTGCAAATGGGGCTGATTTCATTGAAGTTTTGAGGCGGCATATGTTTTAAACATGACCAAAACTTGTCAAAGCTTCCTCTCAATGATACATAAAACTTGAGATGGTAAGAATTTGACTAAGCACCAAACTTAATTGCACTTGGTAACAGCACTCTCATTGTGTTTGTTATCTTTCTGTATGTGTTTGTTAATTTTATCCAGCCCAAATGATTTACCTCCATCCCATAAGAGCTTTCTCCTGCCCTCCTTACCCTTGTGTAATTAATGTGAGCATACCACATGTTGTCTTCGCTACTCTATGAGTGACTCTACCCATCTAGTTTTATATATGCATTCCCACACACACTTCAAACCACCTCCTTACCCTTGTGTTTCACTTTGACCGACATGTTTCTTCTGGCTTGTCCCCCCACTAGTGCAGCCTCGCCCCCCAGGCAACCTCCTATGGACTCCGCCTCTGATAAGCAACAGCGATGTGGAGCATTCACTTTGATTCACGCATGATGAAGCATAAAGCTGAAGTCCAGGAATGATACCATAAGCTTCCTAGAATTCGCACCTAGCTACTGTGATGTTCCAGCAGTATGGTGTAGTGATGGTGATGAGTGTCCTATCCAAAAGTATGTATTTTGTATTTTTGTTGTAAAGGGGAGTTCTCTTTATTACATATCCTGCTTTTAATAATGTCTTACATGACATAGCTGTCATACATCTGTAAGGTTATTGCGCCGGAAATTGTCTTTTCCCCAGAAGGCGATTTATTCACCCATCACTATTCATGATGGAGGGTGGTGAGGAGGTACACTGGAGAAGGTGTGGCCCCTCTTCCCCTTGTCCAGGCGACAGTAAGGCCCAGCACCACATACAAGATTTACACACAGTGCTTCTGATGAAAAACTACATTCCACAGCCATTCTGGCCTTTCTCAATCTCCTGAGCCAGAGGATAACTTTTGCAGTTCTGTGGGCAAAAAAAATTTACCAGTCTTGCTGAAGCCTTTAACAAATAATAACTATCGTGAGGCAGGGAAAAGTTATTTATGGGTAGCAGGGTATAGGGGAGGTGATGGGCTGGTTGGAAGGCTGTGTTAGCCTGGCTAGATATTTTCTTGAAAAGGCCTGATGACACCTACGTTTTTTTATTTACCTTTTTATTCCACAATTTAATCAGTACATGCTGAAAAAAAATGAAATTTTTCATCCTGTGGTCATAGTTTTTTGTTTTTCAATGAAAACAAGATTTAAACAACATATATGGAGTCACAAGTGCCAAGAGGTTAACTGGTTTCATTTCTTAAAAATGCCGAAATTGGCAAACACTTCGTCTGGCATCAGTATCATCCTCATCACCTTCACCATCATTACCACCATCACCATCACCAATATCGAGCTCAGGGAAGGTTAATTTCCAGGATTGGCATCATCTTTGCCCAGTATCCAAAAATTTAATGTCACTTTCATTCTCTCCATTATGAGGCCTATAATTTGAAAAATATGATGGTAAAGTGATGCATCACAATCTACAAACCATCCACTATTTTCTCCTCTCCCTAATGTTGACACTGTATCACCCAGCACACAATCAATTTCACTTTCATCAAATGAGGATAGTCTGTAAAACATCTGAAAGTGAACAGCTGAAATTCAATAACTGATCCAACAAAAGATTCAATCAATCAATCATGAGGGGCATACACAAGGGGGCATGTCACCTCACACCCACTCTTGGCGGTCACACCTCATGAATCAGCCGATGGTGTATAAACACAACATTGGACCACTTACATAATTATGGTGCAGTCTTTTAACCAACTATACATTGCATTTAACCTTAACTATGCTCTGTACACTACACTTCTGGCATACTAGATCAAGGCCCCTACAGTCTAAGGCTTTCCTTCACTCTGTGAATTTGGACACACAGTGGTTTAACTAGATAGCAATGTCCTGTGGGAGCTTCTTGCTTATCAACCAATTTGTTTGTTGACCTAGTTATTGGATTGGAATCTGGTTGTTAAGTTTAAGTGAGGAGAGATTGTATATTGTTTTTGGGATTACGTCTTGATAATCCAATGAATCCAATAATCTGACACACTCTTAGTCTCCTGCCCATCTGATTAATGGACTTTTACTGTATATATATATAATGTATGTATGTTTATGCAAAGTTATTGGTATTATTTGAATTCACTTTTGAATGCAGTATACAAAATTATTGTGAGATTTCCCACTCAGTAAGAATTGTAGTGGTACCATGACAACTGTGGAAGAAAACCTTGGTTCTAGTAACTGTTATTAAGTTTAAGGTATTTGTGATCTTAGGATGAAACAACATTCCATTCAGTATTCCACGACTAGTCTTCATACCAGTCCACTTTCATTATTGGCCTTGTGTTTCTTGATATTTCTTTAAAAATATTCTAAGAAACTATTCAAAAGTAATGGATTTATATATTTATTTCATTTACCTGTTTATTTATTTTCACGTTGATTAATTGTTTTATCCACTTATTTTCTGTATGATTTTAACTTCTGGGTTCCAGTGACAAATAAGGGTTTACACACTGTCTCTTAGGGAAGATTTTGATTTTAGCATTTGGAAACTGTTAGCCTGAGTGGATGCTCTTCTTAACCTCAGACCAAAGCTAAGGTTTTAACCATTGCACCTTAGAACCAATTGACTCATATGTGTGTGCAGGGGGAGCCATGACAATTCCCTTAAATGATTTGAAAGAATAGATTGTAAAACTAACCTTATACTATAGATCCTGAATTTAAGAATATGTTGCTGACTTACATATACTATGCTCATCTAGTCAAGAATGTCATACTTTAAGATTGATCCTGAGTGTCTGACATGGAAGAGTGAAATTTGTATTTAAGTGCAGATCTTTAATTAGTAAATAAATTGTTACATATTCATCACCTCTATTTTGTCAAAGTGAAATGTTTTTCAAAACTTCCTGTGATGAGTGTTGAGAAGGATGGCACATTTGTGGAACAAAGCAAATCCCAAGTGAATGGTAAGCAAAGTGTTGTCAGTATGGTGGTAACAAATTTGGTGTTTCCTTTTTTTTTTTTTTTTTTTTTTTAGCATAGAGCTTATGAACCAGAAAACTTTTATATGATTATATGATATTTTTTTATATTTACGCTTGTTATCAAAGTAATGTTTCTTTTCTTTTCTCCAGGTTTTTTAATTTCTTAGTTACATTCATAAAACAGTTGAATTATTCACCATAAACTAAAACTGTATTCTATGTAATATGGTGATATATATATATATATATATATGGTAGTTGTATTTACCTTGTTATATTATACAGGGTTCAAGCAGGGCTCATAGTGTCTTGTCCCTATATCCATATATCCAAAATTTCCTTGAATTTATTTATGTTGGTTGCTGTAACAACCTCTTCCTTTAATCCATTCCAAATGTCCACAGTTCTTTGTGGAAAACTACTTTTTAACGTCCTATCATATCCTTAAACATATAATGGAAAGCCACCCTAATTTTGGTTAATATCTTGTATATTGATCCAAATAGTTGGCTTATGTGCCTTTTTGGGCTCCATGTATCTTGCATAACCACACCCAAATATTTTCCTCCCTAGTCTTCAGAACTATTTTGTGTCCCATCTTGTAACCCCATTCTGGCCTTCTTTTGCTTTTCCCTAGTTCTATTACATGGCATTACTTTGCAATGAAATCTGTTTTTCACCTCTTACTCCATTCATAGATCTTGTCTATATCACCTTGTAACTCCTGACAGTTATCAATGCTTTTAACAACTTTCATTAATTTAGCATCATCTCCAAACAGGTTCATGTAGCTGGTCACACCACACTACATGTCATTTATATATATCTGGAACATTATGGGTGCTAAGACTGACCTCTGCAGTACTCCACTTGTTACATTTCTTCAACTTAAAGCTGTGTCCCTGATTACGGTTCTCATTTCTATCCTTCAAATAATCTTGCATCCACTGTAATATTTTCCCTCTCAGCCTATCTATGCATTTCAATTTCCGTAAGTCTCGTGTATAGAACTCTGTCAAAGCGTTTTTTATGTCTAAGTAGGCAGCATCCACCCACTCATCTCTATTTTTGACTCCCTCAATTACTCTTGTAAAAAAACTTAGCTGGTTCATCGCAAACAATTTTCCTTGTCTGAATCCAAATTGTCTATTTGATATAACCCCATTCTCTTCCAAATATCTCACCTATTTCTCTTTAATTAGTATCTCATAGATTTTAGTGACACTTGTTATTGACACAGGTCTATAATTTAGTGGGTAATTCTTCTTTCCTCCTTTGTAAATGGGTACCATGTTAGCCCTCTTCCACTGTTGTGGCACTCCCCTCCTTGAATGAGCTGGTAATCACTTCCCAAATTGGCTGTATTAGCTGATCTATACTCGACTCTGCCGACTCACCACACCACATGGTCTGGTAAGTCAGAGATGACATTGGCATCATGTTTACAATGGTGTGCAGTTGTAAACATGATACCAATGCCATCTCTGGCTCACCACACCATGTCTCAGTAGACATTTGTCATCTGTGGAAAGAGGACCTCACCCTGTTAAGGAGCTAATAAACTGTAATTTGCAATATATATATATATATATATATATATATATATATATATATATATATATATATATATATATATATTGTATGCACACACGTTTGTGTAATTGTTGCAAAAGAACTTGCATATGACATCTGTTGGCCACTCAATGAAATACTGCGTATTAGTAAAAAAAAACATAAATTAACAATTTGTTTGGCATTTGGACATCGTGTAAATTAAAAAACACATAATACAAACTCACGTGAAAAAAGTTACTGTATTCTGTTGTTCTTTTATGTGATACTCCGTCTTTTACATTACTTGCTTGACAGTGCATCTAGCGAGCAAAAGTGAGTGAAGGAGAGATCCATCCAAGGAAACACAATCAGCTGAGCCAGACAGGTATGAAACATGAAATATGCATTGTACAATAATTCAATTTCTAATATTCTTTTAAGGATCACCTGTGGTCTAGAATTTTCTTTTGTTTGGCAAGCCTCAGGTCTGGAGGTTTCTCAATTTAGAAAGATATTGTATATATATATATATATATATATATATATATATATATATATATATATATATATATATATATATATATATATATATATATATATATATATTTAAAGTTTAAAGTTTATAGTCTTGAGTAGTTTTTGTTATTATGTGGTGAGAATGAAAAACCAAATTATTACTCAATATTTAATTTCATATCCTGATATATACCCTAAATTAGTTTAATCACAAAGTTTTTATTAGGAACAACTTGAGCATAAAGTAAAATTGTGTTCTTTTAAAGGGAAATGTAATTGTATAAACCAGAGCCAGTTTTAGACTGCTTGCATTGGAGAGGCAGCTACATAATTAATTATATGGAAGGGGCACAAAAGTGTAGCTTGGAATTTGTTTCTTTCTCCTTTCCTTTATATCCTCATACATCCATCTCTTCCATCACATTGCACTTTCCTTCATGTCTATAAGGTTGTCTTGCAGTACTCAAAACTAATTCATGGGAAAACATTCTTCAAGTGCTATAAGGAAACTGCCAGGTATGAAAAATAATGCAAAGTGCAAAAATATATACATTTCAGAAGGCAGATCCAAAAGTCAGATGAAGTTATGATTTATTTGTATGTCTGGCAAGATGGTAGGCCAACTGACAGCAATTGCTGCCCAAATCTTGACATTATGAAAATTTTGTTTGTTGTGAGATTTTCATGCCTGACATGACTGGTCATTTCATTAACTCTCACCATTGTACTGTATATATATATATATATATATATATATATATATATATATATATATATAATACACAATTTATTTATGTGGCTTTAACAGCTTAAAATGCACTTGTTTTTTTTTTTTTTCTTTTCTTTTTTTTCTTTTTCTTTCTTTCCTTTTTTTGATTTATTTTTTTGCATAAGGGAAAGTAATTGAAAAATTTGATACAGCATTACCCTCCACTCTTTACATGCCCCCTGTCTAAAACTGCTTCTACTATAAACAGGCAATTGAAGATGCACAGAAATCATGTATCACAGCATGTTGGAGCTAAACTACAAAATGAAGGAAACTATTATCAGTACTTCATTAATAATAAAGAAACTAAGGAATGCCAAATGGAGTTTCTCTGTTTTAATGTTAGATTACTTGTAGGAGAGGAAGGCCACTTGAAAGAAATAAAAAGCTAAAGGAGCACTTCTGTCAAAGATAATAGAAGCCAAGCGCTTGAACCAACAACAAGGAAATGTGTGTAGGGTGAAAGGTCTTCTGTCGTGGCCATCCTGTTGAGAAAAAGCTTTGTGAGAGAACAAGGGTTCAGGCTGAAGATAGGTGGATTATTTGATATTTGAAATATGGTTCCATTTTCCCTGAGAGTTTTACACAATAAACAATGGTGTGTGGTATTCTCAAAAGTTTGAAAATAACAGAATCATAACTTTTCTAATGAATCTGTTGAGTTTTATTCTTTATATATAACAATCATTATTTTTCCAAGTGGATATTTTTTTCATTTGTATATTTTTTAAAATTTCAATTTCCATAAAAATGAGTTTTAATACTCAATAGATCAAGTACTACATTTGCACACACTTCTCTCCCTGTTGCAGAGAAATTATGGCCAATAGCTTTTTATTTACTTTATTCAAATGCTCCATTACTTTCAGTGATTTCCGTAGGTTTATAAATTCCCCTTTGAACTTCCCAGATCCAAGGAATGTCTATCTCATCACAAAATATTCCTGCTTCATAATAATTGAAATGCTATGTCTGTATTTGTCTATCAATATATATATATATATATATATATATATATATATATAGATATAGATAGATAGATAGATAGATAGATAGATAGATAGATATATGTGTGTGTGTGTGTGTGTGTGTATATATATATATATATATATATATATATATATATATATACTCCATTCCAGTTTATTTTAAATTAAAAATACCACACTCAACCCCCAGCTGTTGTGAGAAATTGGTCCCTTAACATTGCCGCAATAGCTAAGAACACAATAGCCATTGTTAAGAAGTAATGGGAAAAAATAAAATTGGTCCTGGCCCACCAGTGCGGGCACCTTGTTTTTCCCTCATATCATAATTCATAGATATCGTTCACATTTTGAGAGTAAAGTAAACAGATATGAAATGCATAAAAAAACAGGCATAACAAAAGACTTATTTACATCGGTGTGAAACTCCCGAGTCCCGATGAAGACTAGACAAGCCTCCCCCCAGGT
The DNA here is from genome assembly GCA_020233015.1 of Callinectes sapidus. Classification (NCBI taxonomy): domain Eukaryota; kingdom Metazoa; phylum Arthropoda; class Malacostraca; order Decapoda; family Portunidae; genus Callinectes; species Callinectes sapidus. Next base: position 8,233,552 of record CM035189.1, on the reverse strand, counting down.
TCCCTCCTCCCTCCCATGCACTAAATATGGGAACAGATCTTGTAGTATTCCAACCCTCCCCCTCACTCCATCCCTATCCACTCCCATTTGATACACAAATATGCTGAGTAGGCTGCCCTGCCCCCCACTCCTTCCCTCCTCCAATCACTCACCATCCTCTCTTCCCCCCTCCCCCCCCCCTCTCTCTCTCTTTTATCAAGTAGAATATATTCTCGCAGCATCATTTCCAACAGGAATTATTTCAAGAAAAGTATAACTTATTGTACAAAACTTCAAATTATTGTATTATCATAGTTTGCGTAAATGACAATGATATTTAAAAATTCATTCTTCATTGGTTGTTTAAAGTGTTAAATATAACTGAGGCAACTAGGGGCCAGAGTGACTTGAAAGCCGTTCACGAGTCACAATAGAGAGAGGTGTTCATGGCAGAGAAGTGCAAGTGAGACCAGCCTACTGGCAGGAAGGCGGCGTTGGCTGCCATGTATGTTTGTGTTTGAATAGAGAGATCGCATTCAGATTGGAGGTCAAAATTTGTTTGCCAAATGTGTTCGGATTGGGAAGTGTTCAAGTCAAAGGGTGTTCAAATTAAGTGGTACCACTGTATATGTAATATACTGGTACCTCTCGATTTACGTAAGAGATGCATTCTTGAAGAAGTGGCGTAAAATAAAAACGACCTAGGGATTGTGTAAATCCCTGACAGACTGGTAGTTATGATTCCAAAGCTCCCATTGTAACTTTGTATATCTGGCAACAAAACACTGCCAGGCAAGATGGGCAGTTCCCCCTAATATCACTTATTATCATGGGCAGTTTACTCATCTGCTTGTGGTTAAAGGCAGAGAAAACATCAAGGGGCAAAAAAATCAGTTCTGTCTGTGCACATTGTCTGTTAGTGTAGACAGAGCTCAAATAAAATGGAAATAGAGAAGCAAGTAGGGAGTTCCAGAATCTACCAAACAAAGGGATAAATGATTGAGAATGCTAGTTGACCTGCATTACAGAACTGGTCTGAACTAGGGAGAAAAGAAGAGTCTTGTACAGAAGCCCATGGAGGAGGGGACGTATGCAGCTTGCAACATCAGAAAAGCAGCTGGCACAAAAATAGTTGCATAAGATAGCAAGAGATGTCACGTTTCATCCATGAGAAAGAAGAATATAAATAAAGTCTGTGGTATAGAAAAAAAGTTCTCTTTACTGCTAGGACTGTCTTCCAGATTTTGGAGTATTCTGATTTTAAGAATCCCAGATAAAAGACAATGTATTTTGTATGTACTCCACAAAGCATTAGCCATTAAAAAACTTACAACGATTATAAAGCTATTATCTACAACATTCATACCATTAAATTGTTGAGTCCACTCATCTCATCCCAAAACTTGAAGTATCTATAATAACATATCCTACAATGTTCACACTATCAGAGGTCAAAATCAACACCCTCACCTCAATATTGGAAATTAATTATGAAAATATCTTTGTAACATTAATAGTATCAAATGTACAATTAATTTTTCCCTAAGTCTTTCAAGTGTTTGCGATCAAACTTTTCAAATTTCCACCGCTGAGTGTTCTTGGTTGGATCACAGGCAGATACAAACAACTCCTTGTTGTCTGGGTTGGTGTCGAGACACCTTGGATTGCCGCCGTGCACCAACCATTGCTGTGTCTGCAAAAACATCCAGGTCAACTTTATATAGAAAAGCATACTGTTATTTTCTTACTAATACACAACATGAAATAAGGAAGTGCCTTTGCTCAACTTTTTTTCTGGATATAGAAGAGCAGAGTTGAATCACAGCCTTAAAAACAAATTTCATCCCTGTAAACAATTATGAAATATTATCCTCAATGCTTTTCTTCCACCAGCTATTTTTCCTGTTTAAATTGTGCTGTGATGGTACAGAAGTTTCAGTGGCACAAATGTTATGGGCATGTAGCAAAAGAAAGTACAGTATGGTACCCCACAACCAAAAATTATCTATTCCAATGTAGTGTTTGTTACAGCAAATGGAAAAAATTAAGTGATTCCAGAAAACAAGCAAATGAAAAAAAATTCCACTAATAAAAAATATATCAATAAGTGCATTTCCACTACATTTTAGATGACACAACAAGTATGTACAGTAACCTTCAGAGTTTCATATCTAGTCTTAAATTATTACAATCCTCAGTTTTGCACTTCATTACTACTGCTTTTACAACTAATGGTCATATTTACCAACAGGTGAGTGGAGTAGTATATATGTCAGTAAATTGAGGTAGATGAAAGAACAAAAGCCTTGAAGACAGTAAAGATAGAGTGCAGTTTAGGAAAAAAAATGAAGTTGAAGATGATACTGTGGTGATAGAATAACTAAGATGACTATTTGACTTCTTTAAAGTTGTTGATATTATATCAAAGAACTGGATATTATGGCTAATTTTAGAACAGGTCAAGCACTCACAGGATCATATTTCCATAGCTGGTTACCACCCATGCCATGACAGTTATAAAGTAGTACTGGAGCTTGAGGATCACCACTTGACACATCCCAGCAGACTGAGCGCCGTCCTGGCCTGATGTCCTGGTGCCAGGTGAGATGCATCTCCTGCTCCCCCCCCCAGTCACATTTCCTCAAACCAAAGCGCTCCCCATGGTGCTTGTACCCACAGTCCACACATAGTCCAGGATTGACCACACTTTGAACCTAAGATGGGAGTAACTTGGTGTAAAGCAAAGGGTTGGGAGGAAATTTTTTTTATAAACATTAAGTTTGGTCAGAGTCACAGGATGTTTATCAACAGCATGCATCTTTACCTTAACATCCTTACTTTAAATTAGACAGTGATATACTGGTCTCAAAAGAGATAGAGAAGAAAAAGAGAAGTTCTTTTAGCAAAGAGTGCACTAGTTCAATGAACTAAAAGATAAATCATTCCAGAAATGGAGATGGGATTTCTTCAAAGTAAGTCAGATAAACACGCACATACAAACACAGACCTTGCCAGCAGCATAATCTGGAGGTTCAACAGGGGGATATACTTTGGTAAGGTCAAAGGCCACTTCCTTCATGAACCAGCTAAAGGGCCGGCACTTTAACTGCATGCGGATAGCCCTCTGCTGAGTCAGGTCCCCGGGATCAATATTCCTATAAGATGGTCGGCGTTTGTACAGGTACTCTGCATACTCGTCCATCCACACTTCAGCCACACGGCGGTAATTCTGTTGAGTCCATTCTTATATATACACACAAACAATACATACATACATACATACATATTCAGTTATATATATATACATATTCAAATAGGAATGTACACAATTTATTGGTTCCTTGACAGGGTGAGCTCCTCTCTCCATACATATTGGATCTTTACTGAGTGCCATGAGAAACCTGTGAGACATCTGGTGGCCATTCGATGAAATATCCCATATATGTGAAAGAAAAGTGTAAATAAAAATTTTGTTTGGATTTTGGATCTTGTATGAATTAAAAAATGCATAAAGCAGTCATGGAAAAGAGATACTTGTATATATATTCAAAATTGCATGGTAGGCTTACCTAGGATCCAGAAGTAAGGATTGAAGCACAGAATATTGAGTATCCCACATAAAGTAAAAAATACGGATGAAATTATTCAGTTATATAAAGGTAATACTCCATTAAACTATTCTCTCCCTTTGTACACATCTCTTCTTCCCTTCCCACACCTCTATCCTTATCCCTCTCTTCTTTCACTCCTTCCTCTTTCCTGGCATGCCTCCTCTGGTAGTCTCACCCTGCCAACAAAGTTTCCCACACCCGGGTTAGGGAATGGAGCAAACTTGCGATAGATGTGTCCGATGCGGGAACAAGGCGAGTCCACCAAGGTACCACCACACTGCCATATCTGAGAAGGCCAAGCAGAGAATTAGTCCATATCCACAAGATTCCTCCAAGGCTGTTGTTAGTGTTCAAAATGGTAAAATAATGGCCTTACCACCGTGATGCTCTGGCCATTCAAATAAATAGTATGACTAAATCTGGTATTACAAACAAGCAATATCATCAACTGTAATAGAAAAAATAATTTAAAAATTTATGAACTAAGGACAAATACACCAGAACTAAGGACAAATACACCAGTCCCTTGATTCATGAACGCTCTACTTACGGATTTTCAAATGTACAAATAAAATGATTACTGTATTTGACGGCATACAGGTCGCACTTTCTTTCCAAAATTTTAGCACAAAAAATTGCCCAGTGTCTTATACATTGCAGGTGAAGTTCGAGACCTCCTGTAGGCCTAGACTAATCTTCTCTGATGCTCACTAACCCAGCTTACGCTAAGAACTTTTATCTACCCTCAACTCCATGCATCCTTATTGTATTGCTGGTATTATTGTAGTATTATCAACACTTTAAAAATAAATTAGTTAAAATGAAAGCAATCCAATCTGAAATGCTGTGACTTGCATTTATAAACATCAGCTGATTGGCACTCTGAGCCTGCACTGCTAATTAGCATTTATAAAGTTATGTTTCAGCTTGTGTAATGTACAGATACAGTGTTTTAACAATATATGCTTAAATACACTAAAAACTTTTTTCCCAGAATCTGACCTGGTGAAATGGGGGTGCATCTTATATCCTTGTGTGTCTTATATGCTGTTAAATACTGTATGTCCTTATTACCAATTTATGACAGGAAAATTTGAAGTTATGTACAAATAAAATGCTTTTTTTTTTTTTGCATTTGTTAGAACACTTAACTGAACTTGTACCATGCAGTAACTGTCATGGGGATTGTAATTTTTAAACTCATTAATGATTACAACAGTACAAAATGCTAGGCAAGTGTAGTACAAGTTCAATTAAGTGTTCTGACAAACTCCATAAAGCTAGAAAAGCTATTATCTTAGAGACAATGCTTGCCGTATTGGGAACAGAACAACAATGAGCAGTAGAGGGAGAGGGAGCAGAGGATGACACACCACAACACAGCTGCATCACACCCGTGGCTGACACTTTCCGTGATTTTGAAAATGGTATCCAGAAAATTGTTGACAATGACCCTAATTGTGAAAGAAGCTTTAGATTCGAACATGTCATTCAAAACGCAATAGCTGTCTACAAACAATTGTATCAAGAAGAGTGTTGCTAGCTTAACAATTGAGAATGACATGGTTTTTCAAACTGACCATTGCTGGTAACACTGATGCATAGTCTGTTGCCATGGCTATGGTGACCACAATGATAATTAAACTCGTCGGAAAAATAACATCTACATAATTCTTGGTTGTAGGAATGTATCTCAGCTTATATAATGGAAGTGTATGGTAGAAAATGGCTCTATTTTCAAATTTTCAATTTACGAACGATTTTTTAAGAACATAACTCATTTGTAAATCAAGGGACTGTGTAAGAACAGTAAATTTAGTAATTTCTTCAAAATTTCCTTTAGTTTTCTCTCTATCATCGTCTTCAGAGAAAGAGAGAGAGAGAAATTTTCTAAGGGATTCAACCTACATCTCTATGGTATATGCATAGATATATATATATACCATAGTGACAAGGGCAGCAATTCAAGGTAAAACATTTTTCCATGTATATTTTATTAAATCATAAAAATGGTTTAACCCATACACCCCAGAACAAAAAAAAAATTTCTCCTTGTTCTGAAACATTTTTTTGCATTTTTGGATTGCAATCAAGGTTAAAACCCTATATATAGAGTCACAGGTGCCTAAAAGTTGGTTTTGATTTTGAAAATTGCCAATAAAAATATTATTTCACATTATCAATCGTCTGTACACTATCATAACCATCACCAGCATCATCCTCATCCCCTTCACCATCACCATCACCATCACCATCACCAATTTTGAGCTTGAGGAGAGTTATTTCCCTTACAATTGGCACTCACCCTTTCCTAGAATTAGAAAATTTGGTGTCACTTTTATTCTCTCTCCCTTAGGAGGCCTAGAAAGTTTGTTATTGTCTGCATATGATGATGATAGTGATGCATCACAATCCACAAACCATCCACTACCCTCTCCATTCACTAATGTTGAGACTGTATCATCATCCAGTGTCACTCTTGTCAAACCCGGAGTGACGCACATTGGACATACTCACTTGTCACAGGTCACACTCACTTTCACGGGGTCAGTCTGGTGATGGTCAGGAGGTGGTAAAATGATGCACAAGAGTCAGGCTGTACATAGACATGCTTGGGATTGGATACTGACTGCTCTATATGGGAGCAATTGTACTACCAATAGCCCGGTGTATATATATGCTGGTAGCAAAATTTGCATCAATGACATGTAGCGTAAATTTATGCTGCTGCTGATGCTGCATGGGTTAAAATCTAACTTCTTGTGTAATGAGTTGCAGTGGTGCTAGTCTTTGGACCATCAATATAATCATTAACACAACATTACATACATATTTGTTTTCTCTTATTACTTCATAGTCTATTTATTCCAGTGGCAAAAATCAGACATGTTAAAAAAAGTGCAGACAATCTTGTGGCTTACCTTGAAGGACAGCTCATATTGCTCTCCACCCCAAATGTCTAGCCCCGGATCGTAGCCACCTAACTCCCAGAAAAACTTGCTGCTAATGGCAAATAGTCCTCCAGCCATCACTGGACTCCTGTGAACATTAAATACCATGGTTTCATTGTATGACACTGATCAAAAGACAAAGAAAAGATTGTATACCCTACATCAGGAATATGAAAGGGCTATGCATCAATCCATCCAAAGTTCACTTGAGCAAGAGTTTTACAAAGAAAAAAATTCTGAGGTTAATGAGACAATACTAAACAAGGATTTGGGTTTTAAGAAAACACCAACCACACCTGAAAGGCTCAGGCATGTTCTCCAAATCCTCCGGCAAAAGTGGCAGACGCTTGTAGAAGAGCTCCCAATCAAATGCCCCTCGTGCCCCCTCATCCTGTGCCCGATATGCAAACGTCTCATAATCAATGACATCAATGAAGGGGCAGACACATGTACGGTAGTCCTTGGTTATGGGCTCTGTGGGACATGAGGTGAAGGAGAGAGATGAGTTGCAGGTGTTTCATGAGAGCTAAAAAAAGGAGGGAGAGAAACGGGATCAATAGAGTGAAAAGGAGAAATAATAACAATACTGTGTACATACATAGAATCTATGTACATTAATAAATCAAACATTCTTGAACTATGCTTACACTATGAAGACAGTAATGAGAGCAGAAATGAGAGTAGAGGACAACAATAATGACAAGGAATAGGAAGCTATTAAACATTTATTTTTAGTTTGGTCTTAAGGTTTTTTCATGTGTTTTCCTCGCTGCAAACACCACCATTTCAGACCACTGGGACACTTGTAATGTGACCTTAGATTTCATTAGGTTAGGTTAAGTTAGGGATGTTTTTTTGACAGTTTTAAAGGTTTTTGAAGGTGGTTTTAGGGTTTTCAAAAGATGTTTTTGCATGTCCTACCTGCAAAGCATGGTTAACATTAGGTTAGGGGTGATTTTTAGGGGTTGAAGGTGGTTTTTTTTGTTTCTAAAGAGATTTTCATGTTTATATTGGTTTTTATGAGTATTTCATGTCATTTGAGGTATTATTAAGCTGTCGACTATATAAAAAAAATATATAGTAGTTCCATTGTTTCCCTTTATAAGTATGATACATATAACCAAATTCATATGAGGATAAAAATTACTAAAAGAAAGGTTATTAGAATACAAAAAAAATAATTTCAATGAAATACGAATCAAAGAAACTTTATGTTGCCTGTTTAAACAGTGCACTTCCAGAAGGCGTACAGCAATTTACCGCTAAGCCACCCAGAAGGCTTACAGCAGTTTTCAGGTTAATATTATACTGTACCCTATTGCAGGTATAACCATATTTTACTCTCTCATGTATACTGTATATGCATATTGTACCATATTGAAGCCTATGAGTATGTGTGCGAGACAATATAGGCTGTTTATTGTACAGTACAGAACTGTATTGTACTTAATTTTCAATGTCCGGGCTTTTTCACTCTCCGGACATGGCCCAGTCTGTATTAGTCCGAAGAAACAAGGGCTGACTGTACTCTCAAAATGTGAACGATATCTATGAATTATGATGAGATAAGGGGAAAATAAGGTGACACTCTGATGTGATGGACCAGGACCAATTTTATTTTTTACCATTACTTCTTAATAATGGCTGTTGCGCTTTTAGGTATTGCGGCGATGTTAAGGGACCAATTTCTCGCAATAGCTGGGGGTTGAGTGTGGTATTTTTATTTAAAATAAACTGGAACGGATTAAATGTTTTTACACTAATTTCAATGGTAAAAATTGCTTCCTAATTTGAATTTTCGCAATTCAAACAGCCAAAGGAACGAATTAAGATCGAATCAAGAAGTACCACTGTGTGTGTATATATATATATATATATATATATATATATATATATATATATATATATATATATATATATATAAATATAGAAGGTAAATAAAAAATCTAAGAAAACTACAACTTAACAAGAGCCTAATTTCTGATCAAGCCCAACACTGTATGAGTTTATCTATCTGAGCTACTACTATATTAGAGATGCTCCTCTCCAGCTCACCCAGCAGTGGTGGAAGCCAATTGGTGGTGCACTCTGTGTGTGAATCCAGAAAAATGAGCACTTCACCCTGTGCTGCTCTTGCCCCTGCCAGTCGTGCACGAATCAACCCTGACCGCTGGATCAGGCGTAGCACCCGCACCTTGGGAAGGTTGGCACGCACATAATCATCAAGTTTGTTCTTCAGGAACCCTGATGAAGAGAAAGACTAGTGTTTAAGAACATTACAGCAGTACTATTAATCAACACTATCACCTTTCTCTTCCTCTTTCCTTCATTTGTCATCCCCTGGGTATCATAGATGGACAAAAGCCTCCAGTGAATGTAGCTACTTAAACTATCTCCATTAGCAATACTATTTTTGTGGCAGATCTGAGCAAAAACAATGAGCATCTATGATCAGAAGTAACTAATGAATTGTTACTTTATATCAGCCTTTTTACAGATTGTGCAAAAAATTTTGGTTTTAGTAAAAGAGGCTACAAGTACATGTGAATAGGGAGGTACTGTGAACATAATTAGAACAATTATTTCCCACTGTCTTTACCTTTTGTGCTGGCATCATCTACCAGGATCACCTCCAACAGCAGGCTTTCAGGTGCACGGTTGATGGCAGAGACAGCAGTACGTAGGAGTGTGGACCAGTGCTCATTGTGAAATGGCACAATCACAGAGGCACGGGGCAGCTCGGCCAAATACTTTTTATCTCGGCATCTGTAGGGAGAAAACCAAATTCAACAAATATTGAATATGACTGAATATTCACGGCAGAAGAGGCTTGTAGGTTGCTGTAATTATTAATTAAAGCAAGAGTGAAAGTCAGGCAAATACAAATTTTATTAGGTAAGGCAGAAAGCTTACTGTGAGCAGGGGAAGTAAAGATTTGGTTATTTGGGAAAAGTGAATGGTAAGTCTTTGGCTTCTCTTTTTTTCAATCTTCAAGTGCATTATGACAAAAACAGCTGAATTATGCATTCCTATCTTATATAAAGACCTTGTAAATCAGACAGACAATCACTAGTCATTAACCCTTACAGTGCCAAAGGCCGTACTGTACATCCACAACAATTTTGCTGTTCAGCACCACGCGACATACCACATGTCCACAATATGATCAAATAAATATTTGCCATAAATCGTGAAATGAAACCTGGCCCTTTTCATTTGGTGGACTCATACACATGGACTCATCATGTTCACTGAGTGGCCTACAACCTCATACATGCTTCTAGGGAGTAGTGAGAGCCACAGAACAAAGCCAGTTGAGACGAGATGGTGAAAGTCTGGTTTTGAGTACATGTGCTTATTTGATTGTTTGAGTTTTTCTTGGAGCCTAGAGGTAAAATATATATATATATATATATATATATATATATATATATATATTCAAAAAGTATCCGACCTTGGTTCATAAAAGGAAAAATAATTTACCATTCAGCAATTCATTTCTGTGGGAGTTGACGGCACCCTTACTGCGTATGTGTGGAAATTATAAAAGCTCTAGTGCGAGCCACTTCCCGCCTGTTAAGGCTAGAGTGCAGACATCCAGCACGCACCCGTCGGATTATCGTCCTTACGCAACATGTTGGAGCGCATCGAGCAGCGCTACTGCATCAAGTTCTGCCACAAGCTTGGTGATACGCAAGTGCAAACTATCCAGAAGATTCAGCAAGCCTTTGGTGATGAAGCCATGGGAATAACACAGATAAAGGAGTGGTATAACCACTTCAAGCAGGGACAAACCTCAGTTGAGAGCAAGCCACGGTCTGGCAGGCCATCCACCAGCAGAAACGAAGAATTCATTGCGAATGTTCGTCGAATAGTGGAGGACGACCGTCGTATAACCATCAACGAGATTGTCGGAGAAGTAGGAATAAGCACAGGATCAGTTCATACAATTTTAACCGAAGATTTGGCCATGCGACGAGTGTCTGCAAAATTTGTTCCAAAGTTGCTGGTGGAACAGCAGAAACAACTCCGCCTCGAAATTGCACAAGACTGCTTGACTGTGCTAACAGTGATTCTGACTTCATGAAGACTGGTGATGAGACATGGGTGTATGGATACCACCCGGAAACAAGATTTCAGTCATCACATGTCACGACATGTTGCTGCGTAAGGACGATAATCCGACGGGTGCGTGCTGGATGTCTGCACTCCAGCCTTAACAGGCGGGAAGTGGCTCGCACTAGAGCTTTTATAATTTCCACACATGCGCAGTAAGGGTGCCGTCAACTCCCACAGAAATTAATTGCTGAATGGTAAATTATTTTTCCTTTTATGGACCAAGGTCGGATACTTTTTGACCTCGTGTATATATATATATATATATATATATATATATATATATATATATATATATATATATATATATATATATATATATATATATATATCACTGTGTTGCTAGAGTTGTAGAATATGATAAGGTAATAAAAGAAGTGTAGGTTTATCATCCTTGGTGCTAGAGCACTTTTTGTATGCCACAATGTGAAAAATTTAATTTTCAGCTATATTCAACTCACATTCAGTGCCCTTTACTAACATTTTTTTATATTATTGATGAAAACTTCACAAAATTCAAGCTCTTAGCTAAGCAATGCAATCAAAATTAGTAATAAAACATAAAAATAATGAAGCAACAGCTTTCTGAAAAAAATTCCTGTATGAAGATTATGGCACACCAGACTTTTGGCAGTCAAGATAAGATTAGTGAAAACATGTTGGCACTGAAAGGGTTAAAAAGATGGATAAACAGTGATTGGTAGTAGAGAATATTCCAGTCTGGAGTGTCCTAACACAACAAAGCAGCAAGTGTTGCCTCTGACTTGGAGATATTCCTGACTTCAACCACTGTTTCTCTTTGTCTCAATTCTGTAAGGAGAGCATCAAATAATCATAACTAGGTATTTGCTTACTCAAAATTATTCTACAAATTGAGCATAAAAAAATTTGGAATATGAGAATAAGTCCATTACAATTACAGTTTGACTAGAACTCTCATGCCACCATACACATTACTTTAAGGACTGTCTAGAAGTCTTTCACACCCAAGTACTTTTCAACCTTCCATTCAAGAGAATTATTGTAACAACTCTTCTCCCCATGCTCCCATATGATAGATGTTCAAGTTCAAAACCAAGACATGGAATTGGAACAGTATCAACACAATTTTTTTCCTTATGTCTAACTAGAACATATATAGGCAGTTCTCCTCTATTATAACTTATTCTCATATATTCTCCATCTAATAGGCTGTATACATAACATGTCCACTCCCTCCCTTTTCTTCTTTGCCTGCAATTAATCTTTACCTTTGGTCTTGTACATCTAAAGACGTAATTTTTCTTACTCAGGAATTCCACTTATTTGCATTGCTTTCTATATAATTCAGCAGTCTCTCCTCTGACTCACTTTGGATGACGCAGATCTTGCAGTGAACGATTCAGAGCAATGTCATCAGAAGCACGAGCATTGAATCCATTGACCCTGTACAGCTGATCCTTTTCAGCAGCCAGGTTGGGTGGGAGAATATAAGCTTGTCCTTGCTCTCCAGGCCCTGTCTGGCTTCCCTCTGCTGCTATTAGTGCATAGTTATTCCAGTCCTTGCTACCCTTTGGCTCATGCATAGGCACTGGGGAAGGAGGAAGGCATTCAGATCCTTCTTATATACAGTTAATGCACCTTGATATGGTTGCAGTGAGTCATGTGTGACCAACTAGTAGTAAACCTATTACTTTGTCAATATGTTAATCACAAAACAAGCAGCAAGGGAAAAGTCACTACTGTATGGTTATACACTTCTTCCCTATTGCTCTGATCAACAATAATAGTCAGTGTCAAATTACATTAGCTTGAGAAATGTCTTTTCTCATTTAATATCACCATTTCTCACTAAATATCATCATTAAATATCACTTTGTCCACAGCTTTGTGCAACTACATTTGCATATTAAAAATTTTTGTGAATTCTGAGACATGTATAAATAAAAAAAGGCTAATATATTGAGAGTAATTGAAATAGGGCTCAGCATGTGCAAATTTATATGTACTGTACAGTACAATGCTGTAAAGGACATAAGGATGGTGTTGCTTGATAAGACACACAGACATTTCTTTATGGAAGTGTAATCAAAACTGATGTTGTTTGATTGTTTGTTGGTTGAAGCAGAGTTAGAAGTTGTGCATTGCCATGTAGCAGCAGCAGTGCTTTGCCACAGAGATTTCCCATTGTCATGGTAGCCAGCTATAATACATGACTCACTACAATGATGTCACAATGTGCTCACTGTAATGGGGAAGGTGCAGGAAAGTTTTTAAAAGGGAGGAGAGATTATATGGATATGTAAGATTATTAATTAAAACAAAGCCAATGATAGAAATAAATATATGAAATAAAAAAAAATTTGTATTGCTTTTTAATGGGTTTTAATGTGCTATATTAATTTAAAAAGGATAAAGGACTGGTTTGTTAATAGCAGTGATTTAATTCAACACAAAAGCAACTGCAGTCATTGCAACAGAATAGGAAAAAATAAATTAGTCCAAAAATCCTTCTGCCACTAAAACATGGAACCATATCATATTAGTTTTTTATTATTTCTATTATGTAAGCACATACACAATTCATGAGACTTGGCATTCTGATCCAGCCACCTGACCTACGAATAGCACATCCCATTTCATTCTTTCCAAAGCAACCTGTCATAGCTGCCATACTGTGTAGATTTTTCTCTCTCTTTTGCATCCAAATATACTTTAGTCAAACAAATGTTCTTTGTTCACTTCAAGTGTATACACTCTTCCTCGTATGTTTAATGATTTGTTTCTATTTTTTATTTTATGTATGTATGTATTTATTTATTAATTTTCTGTCTGTACAATGAAACCAAGCTCTATCCTGTTCTCTAAGGAATTAATGAAGGGCAGCTATTAAGGTTATTGCATTCTTCTAGTTTTATATTACTTCCAACTCACTTTAATATTCAAGTTCCTTCATGCACACTTGTATGCTAATTCTGCCTGCATACATTACACATTACATCATGTTTTACCAGTTACAGGTAACTCTCAATTCACTAGAGTATTGCATTTTTGAAGAGGTTGTGTAAACCATATATATATATATATATATATATATATATATATATATATATATATATATATATATATATATATATATATATATATATATGTACATACAAACATATACACTTATATGTATTCAAATAGGAAAGCACACAATTTATTGGCCCTTTGACAGAATCGGCTTATGTTTACAATGGTGAGTGGTTGCAAACATGACACCGACACCATCACTAACTTCACCACAGCATTCAGCAAACATTCGACATCCATGAAGAGAGGAGCTTACCCTGTCCAGGAGCCACTGAATTGTGTACATTCCTATTTAAATATACCTGTGTATATGTATGTATATATGTGTGTGTGTATTTACCTAGTTGTATTGTACAGGGATCGAGTGGAACTCTATATCCTGTTTCCATACCTCAATATATATTTAACATTTCCTTCAATTTATGCATGTTGGTTGCCATAACAACCTCATCCTTCAATGCATTCCAAATATCCACAGTTCTATGTGGAAAATTGTACTCTTTAATATCCTTTAAACACTGACACTTCTTGATCTTTTTTGAGTGTCTTCTAGTCTGTCCAGTTTCTTGATTCATTATCACAGGTCCTGCTTCTCCAGCTTTTCAGTGCCATTTACTATCTTGTATAGAATTATTAGATCTCTTCTCTTCCTTTTATCCAGCAGGGTTGGCGGCCATTTCTTTTAACCTGTCGTCACATGTTAGATCTCATGGTTAAAGTACCATTTTTGTGGCTACACTTTGGATTCTTTTTTATCTTCTTATATCTTTCTTCATGTTTGGTGACCACACCACTGCTGTACATTCCAACCTTGGATATATCATACAGGTTAGAATTTTTCTCATCATATCCTTATCCATATTTTTTTCTTATGTATGAGGAGGAAACTGGCCAAGGACAACAAAAATGGTGAAAATAAAAAGCCAGCTAATTGCCAGCTATAGGGTGGTAGTTTGAGAGATTAGAAGTCACCCTTTTTAGGGACAGGCTGGGTGTAGGCAAACTTCCACCAAGAAAGAAAGGTCAATGGACAGAGTTAACAGAATTTGGCTAGAAAAGGTGCAAGCATGGAAGCATGATATTCTGACAAGCTTCATAAAGCTAGAAAAGCTATTATCTTAGAGACAATGCTTGCCGTATTGGGAACAGAACAACAATGAGCAGTAGAGGGAGAGGGAGCAGAGGATGACACACCACAACACAGCTGCATCACACCCGTGGCTGACACTTTCCGTGATTTTGAAAATGGTATCCAGAAAATTGTTGACAATGACCCTAATTGTGAAAGAAGCTTTAGATTCAAACATGTCATTCAAAATGGAATTACTGGTTACAAACAGTTGTATCGAGAAAAGTGTCACAAGCTTAACAATCGAGAATGACATTATTTTTCAAAGTGATCATTGCTGATAACACTGACACAAAGTCTACTGCCACAGCTATGATGACCACAATGACAACCGAACCAGTCTCAACTTATATAATGGAAATATATGGTAGAAAATGGATCTATTTGCAATTTTTTTTTATTTATGAACGGTTTTCTACGAACATAACTCATATGTTCATAAATCAAGGGAGTGGTGTACAGTGGAATCTCAGACTTGAAGCACAATCCATTCTGAAAGGCTGTTCCATGGCCAAAATGTTCAAAGTCCGAAGCAATTTTCCCAAAAGAAATTAATGTCAATAATTTTAATCTGTTCCAAGACCCCAGATGTCTACCTATTAATTTTTCTTAAGTTATTTTCTATCTAAAACTGGATAATTAAACAGTAAATAAGGCATAGAAAGTAAAACAATAAATAAAATATTGCACAGAAAAACCAGTGAACAAAATTTGATATCTATCTCTTGATGATGAGTTTTTGACGCATGCAGATGATGGGGGAGGGGGGAAAAGGGAAGATGGAACTTATTGCTTGGAAGGGAAGTCCATGCATTTATGATGTAATGCACATATGCATGCACTAATCAAGCTGTTTTTAAAAAAATGGGAAACGTCAAGTGTGTGTGTGTGTGTGTGTGTGTGTGTGTGTGTGTGTGTGTGTGTGTGTGTGTGTGTGTGGCGTGTGTGTGTGTGTGGCGTGTGTGTGTGTGTGTGTGTGTGTGTGTGTGTGTGTGTGTGTGTGTGTGTGTTTGTGTGTTGTATGAGTGACACAATGGAACTCACAAGGGACATCTATTGGCCACTAAATGAAATATGGCATATAAGTGAAAAAAAAGTAAATTAAAAATTGTTTGGATTTTGAACCTCACATAAATTTAAAAATGCATGAAAAATAAATTTACGTAAGAGAGATACCTGTATATATATATATATATATATATATATATATATATATATATATATATATATATATATATATATATATATATATATATATATATATATATATATATATATATATATGTGTGTGTGTGTGTGTGTGTGTGTGTGTGTGTGTGTGTGTGTGTGTGTGTGTGTGTGTGTGTGTGTGTGTGTGTGTGTGTGTGTGTGTGTGAACATAAATTAAACATTTGTTTGGATTTTGGACCTCGTGTAAATTCAAAAACACGTAAAACAGAGTTGTGTAAAAAAAGAGTTACCTGTACATGCAACTATCAATTCAATCATTACTACATAGAAAGCTCAAAGATGTTATGCATTCTATACTTTAGTAAATCTTTTGTTAGTCTATTACCTGCAATCTTTCCTGAGAAGGAAAGACTATACAATAAACCTTCAACATAATGGACACATATGGGGATACGCAAGTCACTCTGGTAATAATTCACTATATATAGAGGGTATTGATTAAGAAACATCTAATAAACACTTCATTATTTACAGGGAATAACTCAGTCAAATGCAACTTGTATAGAATCATACAGTACTACTTTCCTCATTTCAATACCTCTCTTTTTTAGATACAGAGAGAGAGAGAGAGAGAGAGAGAGAGAGAGAGAGAGAGAGAGAGAGAGAGAGAGAGAGAGAGAGAGAGAGAGAGAGAGAGCGAGAGAGTGTGTGTGTGTGTATGTGTTTTACCTAGTAATATTATATAGGGTTTGAGTGGCACTCATTGTGTACTGTCTCCATATATCCATTTACCCAACACTTCCTTGAATATGTTGGCTGTTGTAACAACTTTTGTTTGATCCATTCCAAATATCCACAGTTCTATGTGGAAAACTGTACATACTTCCTAATGCCCTTGGAACCATCACCAGGTCCTGCTTTCTATCTTTTCAATACCATTTACAATTTTGTACAATGTAGTTAATTAGATCTCCTCTTTCTCTTCTATCTTGCAAGTTGGCAGACCTATTTCCTTTAACCTGTCTTCATATATTAGATCTTTTAGTTCCAAAACCATTCTTGTAACTGCCCTCTGAATCCATTTTAACTTTCTTATATCTTTTTTTTTCATATTTAGAGACCACACTACTATTGCATATTCCAACCTTGGATGTAACATACTGGTTATAATTTTTTACATCATATCCTTAACCTGTAATTCTTCATATTCTTTAAATACCAACTCTTCTTGATCTTTTCTGAGTGTCTTCTCATCAATCTAGTTTCTTCGTGTACATATGTGTGTGTTTCTCACCATGGTCGCCTGCTGGTCACCCAGCCAGCCTTTCCCTGCAGAGCGAGCTCAGAGCTCATAGACCAATCTTCGGGAAGGGCTGAGACCACATCACACATTACACATCGGGACAGCGAGGCCACAACCCCTCAAGCTACATCCTGTACCTACTTGCTGCTTCTAGGTGAACAGGGGCTAGATACACATTAAGAGGCTTGCCCATTTGCCTCGCCGCGCCCGGGACTAGGCCCTCTCGGTTGTGAGCCGAGCATGCTAACCACTACACTACATGGTATGTGTGTAATTCACTGTCGCGGTTACCTGCTGGTCACCCAGCCAGCTTTTACTCTATGGAGTGAGCTCAGAGCTCATAGACCGATCTTCAGGTAGGGCTGAAACCACATCACACACTACACCCCAGGACAGCGAGGCCACAGCCCCTGACTTATATCCTGTACCTACTTGCTGCTAGGTGAAAAAGGGCTAGATATACATTAAGAGGCTTGCCCATTTGCCTCGCTGCACCCGGGACTCAAACCCAGGCCCTCTTGGTTGTGAGCCAAACGTGCTAACCACTACACTATGCGGTGTGTGTATTTACCTAGTTGTATTATACAGGGTTCGAGCGGGGCTCATAGTGTCCTGTCTCCATATCTCCATATATCCAACATTTCCTTGAACTTATGTATATTGGTTGCTGTAACAACCTCTTCTTTCAATCCATTCCAGGTATCCACAATTGTATTTTGAAAACTACATTTTTGTGTCCTTTAGACACTGACTCTTCTTGATTTTCCTTGAGTGTCCTCTCATCTGTCTAGTTTCTTCTTCCACTACCAGGTTTTGCCTGTTCAGCTTTTCAATACCATTTACTATCTTATACAGAGTTATTAGATCACCTCTCTCTCTTCTGTCCTGTAGAGTTGGCAGTCCCATTTCTTTTAATCTGTCCTTATATGTTAGCTCGCTTAGTTCTGGTACCATTTTTGTGGCTACTCTTTGGATCCTTTCTAGTTTCCTTATATCCTTTTTTGCATGTGGTGACCACACCACTGTTGCATATTCTAATCTTGGACGTATCATACCAGTTAGAATTTTTTTCATCATATCCTTACCTGTGTGTGTGTGTGTGTGTGTGTGTGTGTGTGTGTGTGTGGGCCACAGAAGAAATGAGGTAGGAAGCAGCAGTTGGGAGTTGGCTGGTCTAATCTTATCACTCTTTCAAACAAGGTATCCACAACTATCCAACATGTTCAAGTTCACATAATAGCCAACTCAATTGTAATTTATGACCTGATATGTCCTTGATATAAGGTAAGTGTTCAATAATTTTGAAAGACAGCAAAATTTGTCAATTGTTGTTAAAGTAAAATGAAGATTTGATAGCCTTAAAGGGGTTGTTACACTTGAAACTTGATTAACAGAGGTCCATCATATTGAGGGTTTACTGTTTACTGTAAAATTATTATACAGATCAATAAATACCAAGGGTTTTCAAAGTGATGCCTGCAATTTGCTTTTGGAGAACATTGTTTTTGTTGTCATCTAGATAAGGAGCTGGAATGTGTTCTTGTAAGGGCAATGCTCTTTCTTCACTGTGCTTGGTGGGATGGCCATCAGGATGGGTGTGGTGTGTTATGATGTAGATCCCTGCCAACAACATAAACACCCCCATGCCCAGCTTAAGCCACCAGATTAGATTGCGCCGCAGCCTCATCCTGAGTATACGTCAGCTGTAGTAAAAAAAAAAAAAAAAACAGAGAGAGAGAGAGAGAGAGAGAGAGAGAGAGAGAGAGAGAGAGAGGGGGGGGGGCAGAACAGAAATAAGAAATGGAATTAAAATTATATATATTTTACACATGAGGTTATATACGAGTATGTGTATCTAAATAACAATAGCTCAATCTATGATTTTTTGTATATAGCATTCCTATCCTTGACACAATGAGAATGGTCTGGCACCTTTTGTACTTTTTATTAATTTATTTTTCTTAATCAAAGCTCTTCTTACAGATTTGAGAGTACCAATATTGACGTTTTTTATGTGGGAGGGCCACCACCCAAAGGCAACAAAATAATAAAGAAAAGATCCACTAAGGTGCTAGTCCCAAAAGAGATGTCAAAAGTACCATAAAAAATCAAAGTTACATGTCTTGAAATGTGCTTATTGAAAGAAATCAAGTGATAAGGTGGAAATATGTAGGGGTGCAGGCAAGTGGAAATATGTAGGGATGCAGACACAGAGTTCCAGTTTACCAGAAAAAACACAAAGATGAAAAGCCATGAAGATTAGTTCACTAGGATGGTCAGTGAAGGGAGAGGAAAGCCAAAGCTGGTGGTGAACATTGAAATCTGCATGAATGGAGATCTCCCCGAAAGGACAGAGACCAAATATATTCC
The DNA here is from genome assembly GCA_020233015.1 of Callinectes sapidus. Classification (NCBI taxonomy): domain Eukaryota; kingdom Metazoa; phylum Arthropoda; class Malacostraca; order Decapoda; family Portunidae; genus Callinectes; species Callinectes sapidus. Next base: position 8,213,869 of record CM035189.1, on the reverse strand, counting down.
GCTTTTGAAATGAAATGACCTGGTAGGGCTCCTCTCACCAGTGGCCACTCAAAACTGGATAAAGATAAGAGAAGGATACACTCAGAGATAACAAATAGATACTCCTGTTATACTTAAGGGAACATTAAAGCAACGGAGATTGCTTGATTGTGCCAGTCTAGAGAGATGGGCATTGCAGAGTTGATGTGAGGAACATCAATAGCACCACATCAATCTTATTATCTTACACCCATGGCTTTCCACCTCCCAAACTTAGACTAGGTATCTAGTGAATCAACCCCTGCAACACTGGCAGGCAGCAGGCCTCTCCTCAGAGGAAAGACCAACTCACCACAATCTGACTGGTTGACCTGTTTGATGGCGGCACTTAAGTGGCACTGTAGCACTACAGCCTTCACACCTTCACGCCCCCATCACATCCTCAACAAGAACAAGACATGACATTCTCCGTGTTGTGGTCATCCCGCACCTCGAGAAGTGTCACTCTCAGCAGTCGGCAGTTAGCTGTCAGACAGGATGCGGCGCACATGCCAGTATCACTTAGCTCGGGTTGCTGGCTACTGCTGCTGCCCACCAGTGCCACAACGAGACCTGCTCAACACTGAACACCGCTAATCACTACTATGCCACTCAGGAACGTGGCACTTATTACTTACTGCTACCTATCGACTATCGTACACTGTCCACATGTGATAACACACACACACACACACACACACACACACATATATATATATATATATATATATATATATATATATATATATATCTATATATATATATATATATATATATATATATATATATTATTACAGGTTATATTGTGTGTGTGTTGTTTGTATGGTGTGTGGCTGTGTGTGTGGTGTGTATATAATATATATATATATATATATATATATATATATATATATATATATATATATCTATATATATATATATATATATATATATATATATATATATATATATAGAGAGAGAGAGAGAGAGAGAGAGAGAGAGAGAGAGAGAGAGAGATAGATATATAGATAGATAGATAGAGATAGATAGACAGATATAGATATAGATAGATAGATAGATATGGTGGGACTTCGTTAGTTTGTAGATAAATCTATGATTCAATACGACAATATCCTTGTGTTAAATTTTAAATTGTTTCTTCCCAGAACTTAATCAGCTGAATGACGTAGCTAGTGCTACCACTGCAACGGTAACTTATTGAGTCTGCATTCATCAAGTTTGAAGGTCAAAATAATTAGTGATTCCAACAAACGAATATATATTACACTGCCAAATTTAGTTGGAAAATGCCCTTTTTTTCCAGTGACGTTGGCAGCAAGATAGGCAAGGCTTATAACACCACGACTTGCAACGCCTCCTGACAGCAGATAGATGGCAGCTTATGGCAGCCTAATGAACACCATGTATGGCCTGAGGTTACTTTTGACGCGTGTAGCAAACGTTTGGTGTAGCAGCAGGTGCAGGATACAACACCACCGCTGCTTCAACAAACGTGAAGCACACTAGCAATAATAATGCCATCGTATTTGAAATCCCGTGAGAGAGCGAGTAAACAATATTATCATAGAGAATCGGCTAAATATTAAGAGTACTGAATGCTTTATGATGTCATTGTACGCACAATAAAGAGATTCCAGTGATGGCGTGGCGCGATGGTGTTTTGTTAGTTTTGAGGCTGGTAAGGGATCAAGGTCCCTTTGGCAGTGTGCCTCCTGCCATCTATACAGCAACCCAAGACAAGCACCGCCGCCATGGCCGCGCGGTGGAGCAGCGAGAGTGTTGTGGCCGAGCACAGGGAACTCCAGGTATGTGCAGGGTGGTGGTGCTCTGAAGGGAGACCTGAGAGGCGTGTGGCCAACCTCCTGTCAGGATCCAATGGTTGACACTTGATGGGATGGAGGCTAAGGCGGGTAACTCCCACCTCCACCTTCCTCCAAGCCAGTGTCTGGTTGGCGCCCGAGTACCCATTCTCGGTGTCATCGTGTGACGTGTTGTATGACGCCTTCATTTCAGGAACTCTCTCTTAAACACATGCTGATGTACAAGTCTTTATAAATCCTTTCAACTATTCCGAATGTAGCCTTTTTTCCCGCCATTTTTACTACTCACGGAACTATCACTGAAATCTGATCTTTTGCTTAGGAAGTATACCATCCATACTTTCTTTTATTTGTCTTTTTGGGAGTCGAAAAGCAGTGTGGTAAACTAATCTCATTTTTCGTGGTTCGTAGTCTATTGCACAGGAAGGTTTGTGGTGTGAGCCTTGAAGTGGCATTGTTTTGTGGGAAAGCAAATAGCAGCACTGGGTAATCCTGGCTGCTCCAGTCTCCAGCGCTCCTGACTCATCCCTATACTTAACAGCATTCCCATTTCCTTGCCATCTGTAGAACTCCCTGTCTGCCTCTGCATTTCCAACTTCCTATGACTTGACTCTATTTAAGAAGGAAATTTCAAGACATTTGTCCCTGACTTTCAGCTATTTATCTTTCAGGGAACTGATAATTAGTGGGCTTTTCATTTTTATTATTTTTGTTATACCCTTAGTCAGCTTCTTCCTATTATGTAAAACAAAATAGGGGAGAAGGATCAGCTGCTCCGCCATTGCAAAGCAGCTGACCCTGGTATGGTAGTGAAAGGCAGTGTTTCTCTGCTTCTGTATGTGTTGTGCTTTAATACTGTCTACCATATTCTTCAATGTGGTATAAAATTTAGAATTCAGAGTCATATCTGCTAAGAAGGTCCATCTTTTGAGAAAGACAAGACAAAAATGTAAACTTTTGGAATTCTCATTGTTTACATATTATCCATTGAATGATATAATTAGTTGATACAACATCCTCTAAATGTAACTATATATGGAGTAAAGATCAAAATTTAAAAGGCCTTGGCAAAAGCCTCTGGGCCCTTCATCCCTGACACATGTAAAATTTTTATATGAACAAAATGTAAAGAAATTTACCCTTAGATAATGTCTTTGATTAAAATAGATTAAAGAAAACGAGGTTGCACAGCTAACAGCCAAGTGGACAAGATGCAGGGAAGTGAATTTTATTTTCTTTTGTTTAACTTTTCCACAATAGTAAAGCAATGGCTAAAAAATGTCCGAAGCAGCGACTCTACTAATCTTAGCCAAGAGCTGCCACTGGTCATGATTGATTGCATGTTGTGTTATTATACTTGACATTTTATTAAGTTTTTGTGAGCACTTGACTAATATTGACTTATATGGATACTTTCAAAAATCAATACTGTGCCAGAAACTGTTAGATAAGATGTAGATTAGGTTAGGTTAGTCTTAGGGTTAGGTTATTTTAGTCTTAGGTTAGGTTAACTTAGTCTTACATTAGGTTAGCTCAGTCTTAGGGTTAGGTTAGCGTAGTCTTAGGGTTAGATTAGCTGATATTAAGTGTGTTTTGGTATAGTTGGTTGGGGAGGCCAAATAGAGAAAATTTTGCATTTTCTGAAAAGTCAAAGGAGACAAACAACCATGTTTGGCAAAGAAAGGACGTCTTGTAAATTCTTACCACAATTCCTTGCTCTCTCAAATGTGGCCTTTTGTCTTTTATTATTATGAAGTGGAAAATTGGGTCTATCTCAGTTTCACCTACCAACAAAACCAAAGCAAACTTGACCTAACCTAACTTAACTGTGTGACGTGATGTTTTTAGTATGAAAACCATCAATACGAGTCAATAATAGTTGTCTGCGTGAAGAAAAACTTGACGAACCTAAAGTACAGCAAGTATACTGCCACAATGTTGTGTTATGGCAAGTACTTACAGTAATCAATAACCATTATTCATTATTTATTTCTTTATTATTCATTAAGTTATTTATTTTGTTACAGGCCAATGCCATGGCCCTGGACTGGCAGGGGGAATATACACTGCTGGCTGGGTAAGTATTCTGGCTAAAAATGCACGAGAAATGCTGTCAGCCTCGGCTCTTAGGTTACTTCAGATCATTCTGTGGGTTGGTGAGACAGAAGAAAGCAGAATGAGGCTTAACATAACTTTGAATGAATTCTTCCCACAGACGACGTGCTCTGGCTCTCATCCGCTTGGACAATCCCTCAGAGGTGGTGAAGAAGGTTAGCCGTACACAGCAGAAGTATGATGTCACAGCAGCAGAATGGAATCCGACTCAGAGTCAGGGACACACTTTTGTCTTGGCTGTAAGTGGCAGGGCTTACCAGCAAAAGGATGGTTATAGTTTAATTAGAGATTGTTACCTACTCAGTGCACTTTGAAGGCTAAATTTAAATTGTGCAAGCTTATTTCAGAGTTTCTGCTTCTGGAAAATTCCTTTGTAAAGTCAGCTTGACAAGTTTTCAATTTTCCAGCTAGTGAATTTTTCTTGATTGTCTGAGCATTGGATACACAAGTGTTCATGATGAAATACAGGTATATACCTCTCGTTTTATCCGTGTTCGTTTTATGTGTTTTTGAATTTACATGGTATCCAAAGTCCCCCCTTTTCACTTATATGCCATATTTCATTGAGGGGTCATCAGATGTCTCACATGAGTTCCTTTATGCTACCCAAATAACAGTCACTCAATCACACATATATATATATATATATATATATATATATATATATATATATATATATATATATATATATATATATTTATTTATTTATTTATTTATTTATTTATTTATCATGTTGGTGTTATTAACAGTTTGGGGAGCGTGCCGAGATCTGTCAGTGGAGTGACAGCAGCCTGAATGGCATGAGCTCACTACGTGCCCACACTCGCACCATCACTGACCTAAACTGGCATCGCATGGACCCCCACATCCTGGCCACCTGCTCTATTGATACATTTGTTCACATATGGGACACGAGAGAACCACGCAAACCTGTTTCCTCACTTTCATCTATTGGTGAGTTAGACGTGTATCTAATTTTTACCTATCTCTATAGAGGATAAAGAATTGAACAGGATCAAGGAAGTAGAACATGACTTTAGATCCCTCATATATTTTTGTTCACTGTGTATCTAATTGATCATTTATAATAATCTACTGTTTTTGTTCTTTTTCTTTTTTCTTTCAACCTATTAGCTGGAGCATCACAAGTCAAGTGGAACAAGTTAAACCAGAATATGTTAGCATCAGGTCATGACTGTGACATCCGTGTGTGGGACAGCCGCAAGACATCACAGCCTATACAATTCATTTCTGCGCATTTATCCAAGATACAGGGTCTTGATTGGTCTCCCAATCATGAAAGACACCTAGTCACATCTTCCAATGTGAGTAGTGTTACACAAATTTATCAAATGACAATAATTGTAAGTTTTATTTCCTATTTATATTTAAGAGGGAGAAACCAGCCAAGGGCAACAAAACTTTTAAAATAGAAAGCCCACCATTTTTGCCAGTCCCTTGAATGGATAAAAGAATTAGCCAAAAGTCAGGGACACACATCTTGAAACCTCCCTCTTAAATAGTCAAGTCATTGGAAGTTGGAAATACAGAGACAGGCAAGGAGTTCCAGAGTTTACTAGAGAAAGGAATTAATAATTTAGAGTACTGGCAAGACTGCAGGAGAACAGGAGGCATGCAATTGGAAAGATCAATAGAGCCCCAATTAGAAATCTTAGGGAGGTCAAAAGTCAGGTGTTCTGTGGTGTCCCTGCATGAGCTGTTACTTCCTGAAGTGTTGGACGTCTCTGGAAAGATGTGGAAAAGTGTAGGGTGGTGTCATCAGCGTAGGAATGGGTAGGGCAAGAAGTTTAGTTTAGGAGATCACGTATGAAAAATAGAAAGAATGGGTGATAGGATGTCAATTGATTTGGGAGAAGAACAGTGATTGTCTACCACAGCAGCAATAGAATGGTTGGAAAGGAAACTTGAGATAAAGTTGTAGAGACAGAAGGATAGAAATTGTATGAGGGCAGTTTAAGATCAAAGCTTTGTGACAGACTATCAAAAGCTTTTGATATGTCTAACAACAAAAGTTTCACCAAAATCTCTTAAAGAGGATGACCAAGACTCGGTGAGGAAAACCAGAAGATCACCAGTAGAGCGACCTTGATGGGAGCCATACCAGTGATTAGATAGAAGATTGTAAAGTGACAGATGTTTCAGGAAGAAAGGTTAAAGTCGATACACAGAGTTGAAAGACTTTGGCCCAAAAAGTTGCAAGCACAGAAGCATACTTTTTGAGAACATTATGGTGGACCCCATTAGGTCCATAATGTACTTGATTGTACTTTTCTCATGTGTACTTTTCTTCCTAGGACTGCACTGTAAAGTTCTTTGATATCTCCAACCCTCGTAAGGCAGAGAACTTCATCAACACTCTGTCCCCAGTGTGGCGGGCCAGGTACACGGTGCGTTCCTTGTGTTCCTTGCGTTCTGATTGTTTAAGGAATTGTTAGTCATTGGACAGTAGTAGTCTGTTGAATGTTGTTCATATACTTTAATGTGTGTATGTATAAATATTGCTTGAGAAGGGATATACTAATGTTTGTAGCTATTCTGTAATGAGTGTTATTTTTGGTACTTTACAGCCTTTTGGTGAAGGTGTGGTGACAGTGGTAGCACCTCAGTTGAGGCGTGGGGAAAATCCACTTTTGTTATGGGCAGTGCAGGATGTGACTGCACCTGTGCACACCTTTGTGGGCCACTCCGACATGGTTCTAGAGTTTGAATGGCGGCTGAGTGGCCCAGGGGAGCATCAGTTGGTAACATGGGCCAGGGACCACAGCCTGCGGATTTGGAGAGTGGATCAGCACCTTCAGAGGGTAACCACTAGTAATTTCTTCAATATTTACTTGACAGATGGCAGATCCACCTTTTGATTGTCATTGACTGCCCTGTCTTTTGAGCATTCAGCTTCTCAACACCAAGGAAGATGTACAGTGGGTATTTGAGTAACGTGCAAAATGGTACTAGTAACACACCACATTACTCGATACCGCGTTACTCATTCTCAAGAAATCAATACTAAAAACATTTTGGTTCTGGCCAAAATCGAAAACTCTCCTTTTTCTCATTTTTTCCCCTAACTTTGCCTAATTCACCCAGAAGACAAGAATGACATTTCACTTTTTTCACCACACATTCGTGTGTGTGTGTGTGTGGAGGAGGAGGAGGATGATTAGTAAACAAAATGTTAAAGGTAATACTCAACCATACTGGTGCTGAAGTTCTGTGTGCTGGATGTCCCCCTCACCCCTCCCCCCCACCCCCATTCCCCCATTCCCCACCACCACCTCCCCTCCCACACTGGGACAAAAACAAAGAAAATGGCTGACCATCTGTTTCTATAATTAGCCACACCACAGCGTGCATGTGAGCGGTGCAGGGCATGGGGTGGGTCAGTGGGACAGCCCAGCTGGGTGGCCGGTGACGGCGGCGGCTGGAAGTGGCAGCACCGCTGGCCACCCAGCGTTATTCATTTACATCCGTGTTATTTGTTGACTTTTTATTTTTTGACACTGCGGTGCTTGTTTTCGCGTTACTCAGTACTGCGTTACTCGTAGACCCCACTGTACTTACTAGCAGCCTTAAGATTTCAGATATAAGGAAGGTTAAGGTGGTTAATGAAATTGTTAGCTATAATTTGTATAGATATGTTGGATAGGACAGGTAATGGCTCATATTTCTGTTGTAATACACCCTCAGTAATGATGGCAGTGACAGTATTGTTTTGTGGTCTGTTTTGCAGATGTGTGGAGAGGAGGTTGGATTGGGTGAAAGCACAGACAGTGAGTTCACTTCTGAGGCAGTCACCCTTGGGCCGGGTGAGTGAGATGATTCATTCTGTATTGTAACTGTTCTATAGATTTATGAAGGTTGAAAATATGATGCTATCTATATATCTATATATCTATCTACCTATATATATATATATATATATATATATATATATATATATATATATATATATATATATATATATATATATATATATATATATATATATAAATAATTATATGTATGTATTATTGTATGTGTGTGTGTATACACATACTAACCTATACTCATACATGTTCAAATGGGATTGTAAGCAATTTATTGGCTGCTTGACAGAGTGAGCTCTCTCTCCACGGATGTCAGTGTTTATTGAGTGTGGTGTGGTAAGTCAGAGATGGCTCCGGCATCACGTTCACAACAGTGCACAGTTGTAAACATGATGCCAGCTCAGATTACTACTACTACTACTTAGATTATTCCTTTTGGTTCCTTCACTGAGAAGGTTGTCTTAGTGTTAGCTTTGTGCAGTGATTGGTGGATACCAGGTTCTGAATTCTGCACATGACAGCCAATCAAGCTTCTTTACCTGTTTGTGTGTTTTTTTTCAGCAAAAAATATATATTTTGAATATTTCCATGTATTTTGTGTTGAAAAATGTGTAAGATGTATTTGATCTTTTCCAGTTGAATCTGAAGGGGAAGGTGATGCAGGAAGGGATTTGGGTCTGCTGGGAGAGGAGCAGGACACACCAAATATATCTGGGGAAAATGAAGATGTTAGATCTGATTCAACCAGACAAGGTACTTGTCATATTTATCATACTTTTTGTTGATTTTATTTTTTCTATGGTATTGATTTTATTTATTTTCATCTTTATTTATTTATTTTTTTGTATACCACCTGAATAACCTGACTTGTGTCCCACAGAGGGTGATCCTGACCATTCTTTAGAGAAGGGCCAAGCAAGGACATCACCAGATTGCAGGTCCACAACGGAGGCCAGCAATGCTGTTGCAGCCTCAGGTACTACAGACAGTTGTGCAGGTGGAGATGTGTCGGCTGCCAGTTCAGTCTCCAGCCCACAAACCCTGCGTAGTCTTGCCACTGGTAGGTGGACTGTAAAGGTGTTGTAATGAGATTTATTTGTTTGACACTGGGGATTAGCATGTTTGCTCACAGTTACAGAGGTAACAGAGAGGATTTGAACTGTTCATCTTGCAGAGAACATGTATGGATGGGCCTGTTGTTGAGATATTAGACTATGTTGATTGCTAAAGCAAGTGTAGTCAGCATGTACCATAAGAAGAAATATAGGAGAATTTTACGTGGGAAATCGATTTGAGTATCATGATAATAAAGTCATTCAGTGAACTTGGACCTGGAAATTGTTCCCATGTATGTAAGGATACCTTATATTTTTTATTCAAGTTTTAATCATACCCACTGTAGTTTACTTCTCTTAGCTAAGTTGTTACTAAGACCAACTTTTTTTCCTACAGGCCAACCTATGAGTCTCCAACAGGAATTTTCTTTGCTTAATACATCACTGGATAGTAGTCAAGTAAACTCTGTGGAAGTTGTGGTAAGTAGTTGTCTTTTCTTTTGTTATTTATTTATTCTTTTCTGTTTTTCTAGACCTTGTGTGGCCCACATTTGGGAAGGCTGGTTGGTAGGTCTTCTCTCGTATCAAAATCTAGGTTCACTTTGCAAAAAATAATATGCTTTATTGAAATTGAAAAGTTAAGATCATGCATGAGTTAAAATAGCATGTAAGAAATGTGTGTGTGTGTGTGTGTGTGTGAGCTCTTCCATTTTCTTGGGTTTATTTGCTTACTGAAACTGAAAAAGGAGTTGTGGGAATGTCTTGAAAGTTCTTGGTTGATAGAGTTTTAAGTCACCAGAAGTTGAAAACACAAGTGTGGTGTTCTAGAGTTTATTGTAGAAAGTAAAGTATATCTTGGATTATATATTAGGGTATATATTTGATAGTTTCATTCTTGAATTACCTTTTGATGATTGTATTATATGGGATGGTAACTTCTAGAATACGAATAATTATTATTGCATTTAGTTTTGATATAAGAGTTATGCCTCATACTGTCATAGCTAAGGTGAATTGCAAACAGAGCACTTAACACTGTTTGGCTATATTTATTCTAATACTTATGCTTAGTTATTACTTAGTTAAGATATGAAATGATGTCACATCAATCATAGATTTTTCATCCTATAGCATATATATATATATATATATATATATATATATATATATATACACACACACACACACACACACACACACACACATATATATATATATATATATATATATGATGCTCAAGGATTAAGTGACTGTTTTTAACTCTGATCTTAGATCTTTGATTTTCTTCCCCCAAAATGTAATTGGGCTGGGCAATTCCATACCTAACAAAATCCTGTATTGCACAGTGTTTAATAATTTCGTCATAAAACATCATGATTATATTATTGTTTCTTGTAATATATGTTTGGTTGTTTTCTTTGGGGCAGTAATGTACGTACATTAATGGTGATATTTATGTGAAGAAAAGATTTCCATAATATTTTGAAAGTTACCATATTCTTGTTTTGGAATCGAGATGAATATAATGTAGTATGACATCACTTTGTATCATAACATAAGATCTTGTGTTTGAAGGAAATTGATAAATTCAGTGTTGTGTGCAAGTTACTTGCACACAACACTGACTGGTAATTTGACTCTATGTAAGAGGGAGTCTGTGGGGGAGGAGTACTGGATATGATAAGGGCTACAATATTGCATTGTAAAAGTGTTTAAGTTTTTCTTCTGTGCTGTTGTCATAAGGTGAAGTGCTTCACCTTAATGAACGACAGGCAGCGTGCTATCAATGTAGATATTCTTTGTGCCACCTGCAAACATGTTGCTCATAAATTTTTCCAAAAATAATTAGCAGGATGAGCCTCTCAACATTGGTGAGTGCTGTAGAAACTTGCCCTCCTTGCAGTAGACTCTGGTTAGTGCAGTCACTTAGAAATAATATTTTGCCCTTAACAGGCTCAGTGTGCCTCCTCCTCCTTACTCCCTCACAGTTGTGTGTGAATGAGACTAACCAGAGTCTACTGTAATGTTGCAGGCCAGAAGGACAAAGGGTCAGCCAAGAGATGTAACGGAGCAAGAGGAAGAGATAATAACAGTGAAAGAGGAAGTCATCAGTGAAGATGAAGACACTGTGGAGGTCAGCCACGGCACTGTGGAGGAAGAAGTCTCCGTGGAGTGTGAAGTTGTTGTAAAAGAAGAAGTCATTGAAGAAGAGGAAGTGTTCTCCATGGACCAGAATGATGGAGGGGAGGAGCACTTGACAAGCAAGAAAGTTACCCTTAAGAGTGCTAACAGGGATGTCTCTGAAAGGCATGGAGACACAGTGGAGGAAGCTGTAATTCACACAGATACCAGTGAGGGAGAAAATGTGCTGAAGGGAGACACTGCAAGGGATGAAATCACTGCTCCCGAGAGAAGTCCCATGAATGAAGCAAACGATCAATTTGAGGAGGAAGGCATCATAGAGAAAAAGGCTAATATTCAGAAAAAAGGTACTTTGAAAGAAGGCCATTTAGAAGAGGGAGATTGCATGAAGGAAGGCAATACATTGAAGAAAATGACTGTACAAAATACAGGCATTGCTCGTACAGGAGACACAATGAAAAGAGGCACTGTGAGAGTAAGAGATGACTTGCAAGAAAGAGTCAGTGTTCAAAAAGATGTCATGGAAAAGGATGTTTCACAAAAGGAAATTATAAAACCAGAGAGAGGGACTGTTGGGCGCATCTTGGAGGATGGAAATACTACAAATGAGGAAGAGACAGAGCAGATCCAGACAGAGAGAAACACTATACAAGGAGGCACCACAGAGAGAAAGAAAGACACCGAACAGGTGGTGACAAAGAGAGATGTACAGGAAAGAGGTACCACAGAGAAAAGGATAGACACAAAGCAGATCCAGACAAAGGAAAACACTGTACAGGAAGGTGATATCACAGAAGGAACAAAAGACATTGAGCAAGTGGTGACTGAGGTAGACACTGTGCAAGGGGATACCACAAAGATAAAGAAAGACACCAAAAAGATGGTTATAGGTGGAGAGGCTGAGCAGGAAGGAGGTACTACAGAAGAAGAGAGAGACGTGGAACAGATGGTGACTGAGGTAGACACTGTACAGGAAGGAGGTACCACAAAAGGAAAGAAAGACACAAATGAGGAGGTGATAGGTGGAGATGCTGAACAGGAGGGAGGCACTACAGAAAAAGAAAAAGACACAGAGCAGGTGGTAACCAAGAAAGACATGGAACAGATGGTGACTAAGGTAGACACTGTACAGGAAGGAGGTACCACAGAAGGAAAGAAAGACACAAATGAGGAGGTTATAGGTGGAGATGCTGAACAGGAGGGAGGCACCACAGAAAGAGAAAAAGACACAGAGCAGGTGGTAACCAAGTGTGACACTGTACAGGAAGGTGGTACCACAGAAAGAGAGAAAGACATCAAACAGGTCGTGACCGAGGGAGACACTGTGCAGGAAGGAGGTACTACAGGAGAGGAAGACACAGACCAAGTTATGGTACATGAAGGAAGTACTACTAAAGAGGAAAATGTGGAAAAGACTGAGACAAGGGCAGATATTGAACAAGGAGGTACTACAGGGGAAACAGGAGTTGAAGAATCAGTGGAGACAGAGGGGGACACTGTACAGAAAGGATGTATCATTGCAGGTAATGCAGAGAAGGAAGGTACTGAAAAGAGAAGAGGTATGAAAGAGGGATATACTACTGAGAACAAAAGCTCTTTACCAAAGAGAGCTTTGCCAAAGGGAGGGATTGTACAAGAAGATACTACAAAGGAGAAGATTGGCACTATGCAGAAGAGAGGTGTGCAGGAGAGATATACTACAGAAAAGAAGCAGAAGAGAAGGAAGCAAGAGGAAGCTGTACAGGGGGAAAGTGCTGTGCTGAAGAGCAACACTGTGCCAGAAAGAAATGTTAGGCAAGAAGTAGACAGGGAGGAAGATCTGAGGACTGAATCAGAGGAGACCCACTCTCTTGAAAAGAAAAGTATGGAGCCTTTGGATGGCTCAGCTAGGGAAGCATATGTCCCACTGATAAAAAGAGAGAGTGCTGCTGCTGCTGCATCAGCTGCAGGTGATGGCAATGGGGATGAAGGTGGTGGCAAAAATTTATCAGGGACTACCAAACACAAACACATTCAGGGAAGCAGAACTCAGTCTTTTGAAGGCAATCAGGTGGAGATTGTTCAAGATCCTGAAAATCCTTGTGACAGTGAGAGTGCAGTGACTCGGTCAACATGCATCATCAAGATCCATTGTGCAGGTGATGACAAGGATTGTGTATCTCAAGGGGAGACAGGCACTCCCCTTAAAAGTTTCAAGAACAATGAAGGCCCTTTAAAGTCTCCTTCTGTTTCCTCTCCAACAATGTTAGACACACCATCAGTTAGTCTGGCCCAAGGAGTAGGGGAAGATTACCTTAAGGAAGAGGAAGTTATTCATGTTGAGTGTGACCCTGGGCTGGAAGTGTTGGATGAACCTAGGGAGAGGGATGAAGATGTGGCTGTTTGCCAAGTGGTGACTTCAGGCTCCTTTGTCATCAAGGGTGCTGCTTCCAGTCTAATGCAAGTTGAGGCAAGTGTGGTACACCTGCCAGAGTCATTGACCAATAGTGGTCAAACCCCAGAAGAAGTTTGGGGTTCCTTAGCTCCCCAGCTACTTGAGGGAGGTGTTATTGTACATGGAGAAAATCTAGTGCTGGGGGCCCTGTCACTGGTTACCATGGTAGAGTCAGTGGAAGTGGAAGGTGAACCCCAAACCCAAATAACCATTTCCCCACTTGGTGAATCTGTGGAAGCTTACCACCAGCGAGGTGTCAACTTCATCCTGGTAACAAAAAATTCTGAGTCTGCCTCATTAGCTGGTCGTTGCCCCCAACAACACGGGGCTGACTCAGAGAGTGTGGCCAAGATGAAGACACAAGGGCAGAATGCACCTCACAGTGATACTCCAGGCCCATTTCGGTGTGACAAGTGTGACAAGACATACAGTGTACGGTCATCCCTCAACAGCCACCGGGTGACTCACAATGCAGAGAAGATGTATAAATGCGACGAATGTGACCGTGCCTTTCACTACAGCACTCCACTTATGATACACAAGCGCACCCACAGTGATGAACGGCCATACAATTGCCAGACTTGCCTTGCCTCTTTTAAGTCCATGACCAATTTGCGTTGTCATCAACGACAGCACTCCGGTGAGCGGCCAATCATCTGTCCAGATTGCAGTAGGAGTTTCAGAGATTATACCTCACTCAAGAGGCACAGGCAAAGAATGCATAAAACAAGTGCACCTGTATCTTCTGACTCTGCCTCTTCTCTCACCTCCTCCCCTCAAAAGACCAAAGAAGGTAGTAAATCTGAGAGTGATGTCAAATCTCCAGGTGGTCCAACCTCAAAGGAGAAGGGACTTGGACCTGTGGGACGTCTTTCTGATTATGTCCACAGGTGTGGCCTTTGCCAGATGACTTGCCATACTCGACCTCAAATGCTGACACACCTGCAGGTTCATGCTGCTGCCGAGCGGTTCCGCTGCCGTTATTGCCCCAGTGCCTACACTTTCCGCTTTCTCTTGGCACGGCATGTGCGTGAACTGCACCCTGGTCAACCCCAGTGGTTTTGCCAACACTGTGATCGGATTTTTGACACGTGCCGAAAGATGAACAGTCACAGTTGCCGTAGCGTGAGGGGAAATTATTCATGTCCTCACAATTGTGGCTTCACCACAGAGGTACGGCATCGAGTGTTTCGCCACATTGCGCGACATCACCCTGAAGATGCTGCTCCCTACCACTGTGATTTCTGCTCAAACAGTTACCGTGATCCTGGTCGACTTCGCTACCACCAGAAGCGACAACATCCAGAAAAGATGGCTGATCTGGCTCCTCCACCAAAGGACACTTGGAGAGCTTTGTCTGAGTCTGGGCCAGAGGATAAAGGTGCTGTTGATATGTCACAGGTTGAGGTTAGTGTAGTGGATGAAGCCATTGTGTATTTCCTCCCTGAAGATCTGAGGAATGACACTGCCTTTAGAGAGCGAGTTAAGTTCAAATGCTTCTATTGCGAGGCTAAGTTCCCGGTGAAGAATGCTATGACGCGCCATGTCTTACGTGCACATCCTGGTCAGCGCGCCTACAAGTGCCTCCGCTGCAACATCTTCTTTAGGTCCAATACTGAATCCAAGAATCACAATCGCAAGTATCATAAGTATCGGGACACTGGAGGTCGAGACCCTCACCGCAACGAGAAAGCAATGAAGAAGCGTGCTCAGGCAGTGGAGGAGCAGTTGCGTCATGCCACGCCCAGTTTGCGTAGTGCTTTTAAATTCCGTTGTCTCTATTGCCCCATGGCCTACCGCTGCAAGAGGCCATTGGTTGCTCACTACCGCCGTTGGCATCCAGACCAGGAGTGGGATCACTTGCCTGATCGTCCTTCAGGTCCCTTACCACCATCATCTTCCAAGAGGCGGAGACTGTTGTTTTATGATTGTGTTTTTGAGCCAGACTGTGGTCGTACCTTTGATGAACTTGAACTGTGCTTAGAACACTTGCTTCATGCACATGAGGTGAGTGGTGATACAGCATTGTCCCACATGAAGGAGCGTATGGTGGTGGAGGGTGCACGGCGTGGCAGACTTCCAAAGAATGCAGTGGTGATGCTTTCCAGTGAAGCACAAAGCTTTGGGAATATACAGAAAAAACGACCGTGGTGGAAGGGCAGAAAGAGGACAAAGTCAGAGACAGAGATGGAGATGTTGGAAGAAGAAGAAGATTTAGAAGAAGAGATGTTTGACATGGAGGAGGAAGATGAATTTGATGAAGATGAAGAGATGGAAATGGATGATGATGATGAGATAGAGGAAGAAGAGGAGGAGGAGGAGGAGGAGGAGGAAGAAGGGTTAAAGATTAAGGTTGAGGAACCAGATGATTCTGAGTTGCATTCTAAGGAAACACCACAGAACAAGCCCAATCCTGAGCTCAGTATAAAGATGGAGGACATTGATTCAGTGGGTGATGTGAAGAAGATGTTATATCGCTGCAGAAGATGTGGTATTTCTTGCAGCAGCAAGGCACAGTACCGACAGCACACTGCTAGCCATACACACTCTAAAGAGCAACAGGAGACTCCAGAAGTCAAGATCATGAGCTCTCCAGAGAAAGTGCCAGTGCTTGGGACATCCAAAAAAAAGGCATCGCATTTGCCAAGAAGGGAATCTCTGGAAGTGGAAGGAGGTATCCAGGTGACCTCATTAAAGGAGGAAGTGAGTGAGGGAGAGGATGACTTAAAGGTGCTCACCCTTACCATGAGTGCCTCTGGCCCCCCTGTGGTGAAGGTAGATGTTATTCACTCAGGAGCTGAGAATGGTGATGTGAAGTCTAAAAAGACATCATTATCTCCCAACCAGACCTCACCCAAACAGTCGCAATCATGTTCCCCGGTTTCCTCGTCTTCGCCTCCCACATCCTCTCCCAAACCAGCCTTATCCAAGAAACCTTTGTCCTCTCGAAGTGCCTCTAATAGCAGAGAAGGTGGTCAGGGTTTCAGGAGAAGAGGGCGGCCTGCGAAAGCATTGCCTCCTAAAGGACAAGGCAAGGTGGTGGAACAGAAAGGAGCGGTTGGGAAACGTAAGGCGGTGACCTCTAAGAAGCTACAGTGTCCACAGTGCTCCATGTCTTTTAAGACCAGATCAGAAATGAGCTTCCACAAACGTCTTGATCACTAATCCAGAGATTCTTTTTGTTCTCATTGCTGAAAGCTTGTCACCTTTGGAGAAAGATGTGTTTAATAGAATCTCTGCCTGACTTCCTCTTTTGGGGACTGTATCTTGGTGTTAGTATTTAATTTTTCTTGATTAAAGGAAGCTGTATTAAATAAGGAAAATGTTACTGATATACTGTAAATTTTAGAGAGGTCCCTATCCATGTATTTTAATACTCTGTGTTGCACATTATTAAAATCTATTCTTTAATCTAGCAGATACCTATAAATTTGGTACGTATTAAATTTTCAGAGTGAAAGACTTGGTTTTTTTTTATGAACTCATTGCAACAATTCCCTTTCATTAAGGTTCAGTACAAATAATTAACGTTATAGTGGGGTGAAATTAGGGTAAGTTAGGTGATGAGGTGGTTGTGTTGAGTCAGTAGTGCAAGTATGATGAAAGTGTAACAAGAGACTTGTAAGCAAGGAGGAAGGTGAGAATAGCATAAGGGAATTGATTTTCAGAATACTTTTAGTAAATGAAGTTAGAACACAGGATAATCTCTCTCTCTCTCTCTCTCTCTCTCTCTCTCTCTCTCTCTCTCTCTCTCTCTCTCTCTCTCTCTCTCTCTCTCTCACTGTAAATTCATTACTTAATTCAATAAATGAATATTGGAAAACCAGAAATTTGACATGAGGAATGCAAATAGTTTGTAGATGATAAAACTAGGAAACATCACAAGGTTTTTAAGTAAAGTACAGATGAGCAAAGCTTCCAGTGTCCCTAGAGATAGGAAAGGGAGGTGAGTGCTTAGTGACCCTCACAAATTAACATGATTTAATGGGAAATATGTTTGTGTGAATTTTCAACATTTACAGGTGTCTGATAAATAATCAATCTCCGATATTAAAGCATTGCTGGAAGTGAATATGGGCAGGATATGCCATGCACCAAACAGGCAATAGGTAAGAGTTAAGAGTTGTACTACGTCACTTAAATCCTTTTAAGGTTTGAATAATTCATAAATTCATCCTACAACATTCAGCAGCAGCACTACCAAAAGAAGCATTAACTATAATCTTACATCCCACATAAACCTAACCCCTAAACATATGTATATTAAACATTTTCTCTTCAGGATAACATTTTTTTCACCTGTCACAATATTTGCACAAATTGCATTGCACCTTGTGTATATACACACACACACACACACACACACACACACTAGCAGGTGACTACAACTGTGGATAACATTTAAAAAGAAACATGTATGGAAATTGGAGAGACTGCAAAGAATTACAACAAAGATAGTACCAGAGCTAAGAGGGATGACATGCAAGGAAAGACTGAGGGCTTTGGATCAAAGAACACTGGAGCAGAGAGGAGAGAGAGGATCTAATACCAGTCTACAAACTAATCAATGTAATGGATGTAGTAGATAATGAGGAGCTGTTACTAAGATGTGAAGTCACCAGTAGAAGCATAAGTGGTCATAGTAAGAAGTTGAGGGTGGGAAGGTGCTTCAAGGACGTGAAAAATCAGCTTTCCACAAAGAAGTATAGAGGCATGGAATAGCCTATTTGAAGATGTCGTGTCAGCAAGGAGTGTGCATAGCTTTAATTAAAGAAAAGTTGGACAATTGTAGATATGGAGATAGGCCCGGTCATGGAAAAGTGAGAGGGAATCAATAAATTATTTGTGCACTTGGAATTGGTCTTAGTGATGATAGATATGTAGAGATTGATTCATATTTAGATAAAAATCAGTCAATAAACTAATATTCAAGGCTTATAAAAGTAAACAGACAGTTTATAGATCTAAAATGAATTCTTTAACCTTAATAGATGTTTCATCTAAAGGTCATTTGTTCGTATTCAAGTGTGTAATTTTATGGGAAACATCTTAAAGCCAGTCAAATGTATATTATTCAGAGGTCAGTGTTATATACATGTATGTGTGGAATTGATATTATGTGTTAGTTTATTAAATGTATGACAGCCATATTTCATGCAACTAGTGTCATAAGTAGATATCAAGGAAACAAATGATGAGGTTTAATAATTTCTTTGCAAAACTGAGCATTTTACAAGCATGAGTTGAAATATTTTATTTACAGACAGAAATAGAAAAGCGTCTGTGCCAGGTGACGGCCAAACATCGTGGTCACACAGTCTGCCTCACCATCACCTTTCCTCTCACTTACCCTCGTCAACACACACCAGTCTTCAGATTCTCTTATGGCACAACCATTGACTATGCTTGCAAAGCTGAACTACTCAAGGTTTGTGTAATCACTTAAATTCATATCACAGTTTATATATATATATATATATATATATATATATATATATATATATATATATATATATATATATATATATATATATATATATATATTTATTTATTTATTTATTTATTTATATATTTATATACATATATCGGTTCAGATGTGCAACTTGAGTTGTTTTTGCTAAGATAAAAATATCTGGTTTGATGTATACATGTATTATTAATCTGAAAAAAATGAAGTTCCTAAATTTGTAGACTTTTCTTGTGGGAATAAGAGATAGTTCCAACTCCATCTCATCCTTCACTCAGCTTCTGAAGAATACTGCTGGCCAATACCAACGCAAGCGAAAGGCATGCCTGGAGCCTTGCATAAGAGTATTTGTCATGCATCTTAAGGTAATTCTGGTAAGTAAGAGTCAACATACCTCAGGCTCCTCTCATTTAGGTGAGTAGCATTTTCAGATCATATGAAATGCTTCAATTTTAACAACAGAATTAATTTTATGTTATTTGATTTAAATGTTGTTGATAATGATTTTAGATTGATTTTAAAAATTTCTTGTTGATAAGTTTTTTAAGATAAGATTGGATAACCAGGGATACAATAAATCTGACTCAAGATAAGTCTTCCTTTCCCTTTGCACTGACTCACCATTACTCATTATATACTCTCTTATTTTGACTGTTTTGTGTGGGGAATTGTGACTAGACTAAATATTTTCATAGTTTAGGAAGTATGATTATTTAAAATTCATAGAAAATATTATAACATGAATCATACTGCCTGACAGGGTGATGAAAGAATCAGCTCGGTAGAAGCCCAGCTGAGTTCAGGCTACCCAACAGGCCAGGTGTATGGCAGCTATCAGGACCACCGTGTTCCCTTCCCCAGGACTTCAGGCGCTAGGTTTTCAAGTGCTGGTAAGTTGACTGACAATATTTTATATGCATGCAAATAATGCATCTACATTTGGCTTGGAGGTCCATGAATTCTGAGTAAGCTGGCCATCACAGATTGAAAAATTGTCAATAAGGAAATGACAACTAGGCATCAGTTAAGATGAATGGACAAAAATCTTTTTACTGGTTTTCAATAAGAGTATTGCTGGTAGTATGTCATTAATATCACTAGAGATAATGGAAAATACATATAAAATTTGAAGGTATTGGTTCATTTGTATATGATGATTGCAAGCCAGGGGGGGGAGTGATGGAGACTCTGGCAGAGTCTCCTGTGATGAATGAAGGAATTAATTGTGATAGAATAATAGAGTTGATAGAAACACAGTTTTTTTTATTTTTTTGTCTACTGAAAAGAATGAGAATGAAATCCAAGGCCAGATATTTGTTGTTGAGATAGTTCCTGCAGCTGCCTCTGTTCAAAGAGCTTTTGTTGGCATCATGTGTTTGTAATATGATCCTGACAGATATGCTGGTATGCTTTGCTCGACCAACATTCCTAAAGAAAGGTGCTTCACGTACTGAATCCTCAACACCACGCTCACTCTCTGCCTTGGCTGCATATATCACCAATGTGCTGCCTCAGATCTCTGGTGCTGTGCCTACCTCCCCCAAGTATAACTACAGCTATCCAACTGTTTCCCCAAGCCCCTCAACAGACCACAACATTTCCATCTCCAACTACTACTATCAAGATAAGGTGAGAAGCAATACTTGATGTATGAAGGTGGTGGTGCAATGTAATGTATGCTGGGGCAGTGCCTATGGGTGAGGAAGCAAGCAAACAATGGCCAGCTAAAGAATGTGCTGTAATGTTATAAGGTGGGTTATAGTAATGTATAACTAAGCCTTGCTTAGGAACCAAGAAATGTGGTTCTGCATGCCAGATTCCATTAAAACTCTACATCATCTGCCATGCTGATAGTATTGGTTGTCATAGTTGTTGTAATAGAAGGATGAGGAGGTGAGGGGGAATTAGAGTAGTACAGTATTAAATAGTAAATGAAAACATATATTATATAGAAATTACTAGCAAAATATGGGTCTTTGCCATTTATGGAGCAGAGATTTACAAGTTAACCATCATTTTATGCACAGGAATTCCTTGGTATATGATCATTTGGTTTACCTTAAATTTACAGATGCAATACTAGCCAATTAGCAGCACCCTGTATTGGATTGACAATAGTTGAGATTCACAGTTACGATAAATGTACATAATTGTAAGACTGTAACACCAACTCCCAAGGTGTTACTGTCTTTATATATATATATATATATATATATATATATATATATATATATATATATATATATATTCACAAAATGTTTTTAGTAAAATGTTTACAAGCTTTATCTCAAAGAAGCCATGCTTTTGTACTATAGAAAGTGAAGTTTTACTTGGAACACTGAAAATAAACCAGAAAAGGCAAATTTGTCTGCCATCAATTGGTTTGTATTGTGGGCAGCAGGTCACATCTCATGTACACCTGCTGTATGAACCTGAAAGTGACTTTGGCAATCTGCTGGAACACATCCCTATCTAATATATGTAAAAATGGGTTCAGTATTTATTATTTTGGTTCATTATGGGTTTCATGGAATGTATAGCTTTCATAAAATAAGGCCTTCCTGTAGATGTTTGGAAATACCTTCTTTAGCTTTATCTCTCAACAGAAGGTGCAGTGTAAGCGAGGCAAGAGTGAGGATGAAAATGTTCGTTCATTCAAGGCTGCCAATGTTCTTATCTATGATGTCAAGTGCCTGATGCCCTTCTCTAAGGATCTTGGTGCTGCCTATGTGTGAGTTGTAGAGATTGTTTTACTAAACCTCCCAAATAGGTACACATGATTAATGTCCTGATTTCAAGAAAAGGACAACTGAGAATGTTTAGTTACGTTAAAAAGAAATCATCTTTTTCTTTCTAGTGATGGTGTGTTGTGTGCTGATGTTATCATTTTAATGTACAATGGTGATGATGTTATGTGATGCAATTTGATGTCATAGTACAGCATTAAATCATGCATAACTGATAGTATGTGTCAAAGACCTGTTTGTTATGTTGCAGGTTGGATGAGGGAGATGTTGTTGGTAGCTGCACTTACAACAGGGATGCTGCTGCAACTATTGGTCGTAAAGATTTGGTGCAGGTAGAAAGATGACAGGCATTCTTCAGTGAATTTTCTAATTCACAAAGTTTATTAACCCTCATAGTGTGTGATGGTGGTATTTGGTTTTATCCATAAAAAAGAGCAATAGGTGTTTTCTTGCTTACTCTTTGAAAGCCTAGAAGGTGTTCTTTATATACATAATCATAAATTAACTAATGGAACTTACATTTGCATGAAACAAATAAAGTGTAAAGGAGAATTTTGTGAGAGATAGATTTTAGGTACTTTTTTATTTCCTTGATTTTTCACTCAAAGATTTTCAGCCAAGCATTCTGAAAATTGTTCACAAGAGGCTAGATTTTGTATAACTGAAAATGCAGGATATGGTTTTTAGAGGTATTTTTCTTGTCATTGAAATTAGCAAACTTTCCTAGCAGCTAAAAGTTTGTTCTGCTGAGGTGAGCATTGAAAAAATTTGGATGTGACTGGCTGGGGCTGGAGCAGTCCCAGGGTTGTTTTTTCTAATTAGCCCTATTTTCACCATTACTGCTAGAGATATCATAATTTCTCCTTATCCTGATTTACCTTCCTTGATGCTTGAAATAATGTAATTCAAGTACAATATCTGAAGAGATCTACAATTGTGGCATGACATTACATACCATCATAGTCACCTTTGATTGTGGTTGATGCACTTCAAGGGTTAATTCACTCTTTTATTTTTCCTTTTGTCAAACCATTAACACTGCCAGGATTAAAACCTGTATGCCTGAACACTTATTGACCTCCATGTATACACTACAACTGAACCATAATGGTTTTGTAAAAAAATGTAGTAAAGATAATTGATTGTTGAATGAAGAGGTCCATGAGGAATAAAATTTTTTTTTAAAAAGCCAAGCTAAGGTTATGAATCAAGTTTCTTCACCAAGATCAAATTTACAGTGTTTATCATGTTACTATAATTTTTTTTCATATTTGATTAATTAGTTTATTTTTTTTATGATTTGCATATGTTCATGTATTTGGCAGGTGTGGTCTCTGGCAGCCCACACAGCTTCCCTGGGTCCTAATTCTGTACAAAACACAGAGTTCCCTTGGGCCCATCACCCTTTTGGCCGCAAGTTGATCAACTCCATGTATGTTGACTTCTCCAGTGGTGTACGTTGATAGGTTGCAACAATTCCTAGTGCTTTGACTATTTTCTCAAATGTTTAGATAAAAGCCTAAAGATCAGGGATAAAAGATTAAAAAATTCTTGAACTTGTGTGAATTGATCCAACCTATATAACTGTACATCAGTCATAGATTCAAAATATCTGTCCATTTACCTATACATATATGAGTCTCTGGTGTCTCTGCCTAGGGAGTACTAAGACTAGGCTCTTACATGTGTTTATGCACCCACATATCTGCATATCAATGCCTGCATTCCCAAAATGATAATTATTGACAAGTGTATGTAATTGCAGAAAAAAAATGTGTTTATATATTGTCTGTGTAGTGTTTTTGTATACTTATTTCTGTGTAGAAGAAGACGACAAGTTATATGAAAATGTGCGGGCCAGGAACAGGTTATCAGATTTTTACCTAGGTTGATGGATACCCATGAAAGAAATGGCATGAGTCATACAGAAGTCTTATTTTTTAGTCTCTACTTAAAATATCCTACATTTATCTGTTTCAGACTTGACCATTACTTGGCTCTTCGTGATGTGCAAACAGCCACCATGCTAGCCTGTGTGTTTGGCACCAAGACAGAGCCTCAGAATGCTACATACTCACGTAAGAGTCGACCAGAGATGAACAATGTGAGTGTTGATATTATATTCATGTTCTTTGTATCCTCTGATGACTGTCAGTTCCAATTGTGTTTAGAAACACTAAGGTACTTCCAATATTGAAATTTATACGTCAATATTTATACTTGCCTATGGTAGGGACTAGAAGAATACTGCCATAATGTTTATTGTGTGTTGTTGTGAAAGGTGACTGAAAGGCTGAAGTGACAGACTGGAGACACTATTCTGTATTTATATTTCCCACAAGAGACAAGTCTTGTCTGGACTGCTTCTTTTCAGTGGAGATCTTTGTTTCATGTACTTATTGTCACAAAAAGATAAATTAAAAGATGATAGAAATAGATAAATAAAAACAAACTGATGAATAAAGATATACAATATTAATACACTCATAATTCTTAAAACATTTGTAATATATTACCTGTGTTTACTATACCTCTAGACATGGCCAGTACAGCAGCACATATAGTTCTTTCCTTTTGTGGAGGCCTTTGTTCCTGGAGGCTCCAATGTTCACCACAGCTTTGGCTTTCCTCTCTCTTCACTGACTATCCTGGTGAACTATCTACATAAGAACGTAATAAAATGAGGGAAGCTGCAAGAGGCTGTTAGACCTATTTGTGACAGTTCCTGTGTCAATTTCTCTGTCTAATTCCATCTATCATTCTCATCCATAAACTTGTCTAATCTTCTTTTAAAACTCTGCAATGTCTGAGCACTAACAATATGATTATTGAATCTGTTCATTCATCAATTACCATATTTGAAAACCAGTTCCTTTCTGTTTCTCTCTTAAACCTAAATTTATCGAATCTGTTCATTCATCAATTACCATATTTGAAAACCAGTTCCTTCCTATTTCTCTCTTAAACCTAAATTTATCTAGCTTGAAGCCATTATTTCTGGTTTTATCCTGATTATTGACCCTAAAAACCTTGCTATTGTCCCCTTTGTTGTAACCCCTATACTACTTCAATACTTCTATCAGGTCCCCTCTTAACGTACGTCTCTGTAGGGAGTGTAAATTCAGCCCCTTTAATCTTGCTCCATGCAGAATATTTCTCAACTCTTGTATCCCTTTCAACATTCTCCTTTGTACTGATTCTAGTAGATCCCTATCCTTCCTATAATGTGGGAACCAGAACTGCACTGCATAGTCTAAATGTGGTCTGACCAGCACCAAATATAGTTTTTATATAGTTTTGGGACTTCTGCTTTTAACACTCTTAAAAATGTAACCTAGTATCCTATTTGCTTTATTTCTAACCTAAATGCATTGTTTTCTCAGACCATCAGAACTAACTCTAACTTCTAAATCTTTTTCATATTCTGAACTTATCAGAGCCTCGTTTATTGTGTACCGATTTTGTGGATTACCTCTATCTACACTGAGTACTTTGCATTTTTTATTGGTAAACTGCATTTGCCATCTGTCTGTCCATTCATTCATCCTATCCAAGCCTGCCAGCAAGGCAATGGCATCAGAATCTGATCTGATTATTCTACCTATTTTTGTATCATCCACACATTTACAAATATCACTGCTAATTTCACTATCCAAATCATTGATATATATTGATAATAATCATGGCCCTAAAATTGATCCCTATGGCACCCCACTAATTACCTTACCCCATTTTATCCGTCCTAATATCTTTTCCTGTATACCCTAAACTTTTTAAGAGCCTCTGATGGGGTACCTTATCAAACGCTTTACTAAAATTTAGGTAAAGGATGTCATAACTCTCATCATTATCCATTGCCTCATACACTCTACCATAGAAACTCAACAACTTTGTAAGGCACAACGTTCCTTCTTTAAATCCATGTTGAGAGTGATTGATCAAATCATGTTTGTCTAGATGCTCTCTGATTTTCTATGCTATTATCAATTACATTTATTTTCCCTACAACTGAAGTTAAACTGACTGGTCTCTAATTAGATGGAAGCATTTTGTCCCCAGTATAACATTGGCCCCTCTCCATAATACTGGAATGTCACCTGAGTCTAGTGATATCCTAAAGACTGCTGCTAACGGTTCACTAATAATTTTTTTGCATTCCTTAAGTACTCTTGGATATATTTCATCGGGTCCTGGTGCTTTGAACTTTTTAGTCCATCTATCTCTTGTTCTATTATTTCTTTAGTTACAAGAATATCTGTAATTTTCTCACTCTCCTCTGCTCCAAAGATTTCCTCACTATCTGGTATAACCTGCATGTTTTTCTGAGTGAAAACAATTAAGAAATACTCATTTAATATTTTGCTAATCCCCTCCTGAGAACTAACCAGCTCTCCATTAGCTTTCTTTAATGTGCCTAATTCTTCCCTAGTCTTCATCTTATAAACGTGAAAAATCTCTTGGGATCCATCTTTGCTTGGCTGGCTACCTTAATCTCATAGTCGTTTTTAGGTTCCTTCGTTAATCTTTTGACAGCCCTTGCTAATTCATTATATTGTGTCCTTAAATCCTCTTTATCTGCCTTTAACCTCCAATAAGTACTTCTTTTCTATCCTATGTAGTGCCTTAGTTTATCTGTCATCCATTTAGGCTTATTTTTCTGTGATCTTGTTGTTTTATAAGGGTATTAGCTACCTGACTAGTATGTAATCTATCAGCAAAATAATTATATACTTCCACAACCCTTTCTCCTACCCCCACCTCACACAGCCTAGCCTGACCTGAGTCCTCCAAGGCACTTAACACCCTCTCATACCTCTGACCATCCTCTCTCTATGCTCTACTGCTATTTTCATATCAACTGTTCTTCTGATCTTGCTAACTATGAGCCTTCCCTGCTCTTCTAGTCTCGCTGCATAAGATTTCCTTTTCTCCCACTGCTATTACATCTACATCTCTAATGTAAGAGTTAAACAATATTCCCAATCATTCATTCCTTTCTCTGGTAAACTTTGGAATTCCTTACTTGCTTCTGTATTTTCATCTTCCCATGATTTGAATTCTTTAAAGAAGGAAGATTCAAGACACTTATCCTTTGGCTCTGTATGGAGAACAATTACTCAATAGGTTTTTTTTTTTTTACAGCTACTTATGTTGCCCCTGGCAGGTATCCCTTCTGTAAAAAGAAAAAAAACACTTGTGGCTTTGACATTATACTCTTAATTATCATTAAGCCTGCAATCATATTTACAGTACAGTACAAGTACAATGGATACAGTGCTTTATGTAACTTATTCGTTCTTGGATGTGTTATAATGTTACTCGTAACAAGTCCTTTTTGCTGTCTTTGATGTGGTGTTGTGTGTGACTGAACATTTGGTGTAGAGATTGTGCCTTATTTTGCCTCTCAGTAGCTAACTATGCATCTCAAATGGCTAATGAGTTCCATTGTGAGCTGTAGCAGTAAGGCTAAAGAAGCTATAGTGCCAATAACACTCACAAAAAAGGTAGAAATTATTAAGGTGCACAATAATGGTGAGCAAGTTACCTTCCCTGACACATTAACCATTAGTGAGTGTTATAGACCTCTGTCTGTTTAATAAATTTGAAATTATGTTACTTGTATGCTGTTTTGTCTTTCAGACTGCTTTATCAACAGTTATATAATATGTTTTTTGTTTTTGGTATCATACATTTTTGCTTGAAAATTTGCCTTTGACCAGGGCTATGGAACCTAATCCCCTATTTCCTATTAGTTGTGAATTTTGTTAAATGGGAATTTGCTATTTGAGCAATTGAAATGGAACCTAACTGCTGATATCAAGACCTCCCTATACTGAAGAAGACCAAATGAAAGACTGAAGAACAATGGACCATGTGAAAGGGAATGAATCAAGATGAGGCAGGAATTACAGAGTTATTTTGTGTGTCCCTGAGGTGTTGAAAGGCATAAAGGCATATGACTGAGAATTATGAGACATTGAGAAGGCAAGAATAATTGAATATATTTGAATTTTTATGTATGCATCTAAAAAGTAAGAAATAAAGTGTGAAGAGAGAAGATGGGGAAACTGAAGGATGATAAGAATAATTGTGTGAATGGTGAAGAAAAACAACAGAGAAAGGGCAATGCAAATTGGGAGGATGATAATGGTGGGCTGGATGGATGGTGGATGTGTATAAATGTAATGATTTCCACAAAGAGGTGATGGATATGCATTATGAATGTATACATGCTCTTGTGTGTGCTTATTTATTTTGTGGTCATTGTAGTATGTACATACTGTACATGCACATCTTTTGCAAGCTTTCTTGCTTTGTACATGATTTTCTTGATTCTTGAAGCTCAGGACAGTTGTATTAACGTCTGCACAAGTAACTTTTAATTACCAGCATTTTGTGGCTTGTTTAATACTCTTCAGAGCACCAACAGTATCTTGGATCTTGGCACCTACTTGAAAATGAAAGCTTCTGTCAAGTTAACTGTACACCAGGGATATGTAAAACAAAGTAATCATATCACCTTACGTATTTGTTCTTACATTCACTTCATTAGCATAGCCAATCACTCGTTTCATTTGTATATTACTGTAGTGAAAGTTGTTACAGTTGGTCATGATAAAAGTCTTTTCATGTAGCATTTTATTAGAAAATACCTAAGTAAATAAGCAAATGCATATTTAATTAGTATAATTCATTATTATTATTATTATTATTATTATTATTATTATTATTATTATTATTATCATCATCTTCATCATTATTATTATTATTAATATTATTATATCAGAGGAGCAATGGAAACTAATGGAAGAGGTGGATTTGGCCTGTGGATTGCCAATTGAACAAGAGTGCTCTGCGTATTACATGAGTAGTAAAGATGGTAGGCAAATCTCAGGTTGACCCAGGAGAATACTTTACTTCTCTATCATTTCAACTACAAGTCTTCCTGAGAGAGATACAGTACTACTCAAGACTACACAGTATATTTACAATTCCTTGTGGATATAGAACTAGAGGTAAAAAACTTAAAACTATAAAAAGAAAACAAGTACAATTGATCTGTCCGAAAGATTAATTTCTTTTTGTGCTTAATACATCTGGTAAGCCTGAAGTCTCAATAGTAAATGATGGAGTACGTTATGACTTATCACACACCACTTGCTCCCATCCTTTCATATTTATGTCTTCCCTTTGTTATTCTTCAACACTTTGTCTTACTTCAGCATGTACCTCATACTCTGCTTGAACAGTATTTTGAGCAATGAGGCCGAGGTGTGGTATGTAATGGGTTATATCATGTACTCTGTGTCTTGTCACTGGTATTTACCTTTACGAATCTCTCTTTTAGCACCTCTTGCTGGACCGTTTTTGGCGTAAGGTATGTTGCTGCATTCTGTCCTGATGCCCTGCTTCTTGACACTTACCATATTGATAATTGGGAATAATTCTTTGTCTCTTATTTACTAACTGTTGATAATACTTCTTGACTGCTCACCTCTGTTTACTCAGGTTTTATCTGTTTTATATGTCTGTTTGTGCTTTTGATTTTGATTTTATAATATATATATATATATATATATATATATATATATATATATATATATATATATATATATATATATATATATATATATATATATATATCAGGTATGGGCAAATTAGACTTGTGGCCTGCCAAAGGAATTCATGCTGCCTGCTAAATGTTAGTAAATTTTACAGGAAAATTACTCAGTAATGTGAAATAATATTGTGAGCATTTTGTTTTCTTCCCTCAGGTGTGCATGTATGTGTGGGAGACTGGCTCTTCCATTAAGAGTCTTTTATTTTGTCTTTAAAATATTAATGAATTTGGGTTGATATACTATGCAACTCTATCAAATTTGGATTTTTCATGTGGCCTTTGCATTATAAAAGTTTGTCCACTCCTAATATATATATATATATATATATATATATATATATATATATATATATATATATATATATATATATATATATATATATATATATATATCCTTGTTGAGTGTGTTGCTTCCATAACAAGGGAGAGTGTGTGAAGTGATCAGGAGTGTGCTAGTGTTCCTCTTTACTCAGAATGGACTGTGATGTGTAGTATGTTGGTGTATTTACCTATCGATCTAGTTAAGCCCAATTACCATTTACCTAGTCATAGTGTTATGTAGGGATTATTACCAGTAATAAAACCTGGTGTTGTCTTGTCATCATCATATCTGACGTTTACCATGCTGACCATTTTTTATTTTGTTTTGCTTTTATTGAACCACTTCAATCTCCAGTTCATTTAAATTATCAATGGACTTATTTGGGAAGCTGATTTTTCTTGACATTATTTAAATGTTTTATTTTATTTTATTCTATTTGTTTTATTCATGTGCTCATGCTTGTTTTTTCATCCCTAGGCCAAAGATTGTCTCATTCTTATTTGTTTGTTTTGAATAATACAATTATCATTCCCTAACATTACTCCTTCATGTGCTTAGTGGTGTGCTCATGCATCAGATGGAATTTTACCTAATCATGTTACAAAAATGTGCTAGCTGTGTGAAGATTTCTTGATACCATAGTAAAGTAACTCTAAGATTTATGAGATCAGTATTAGGACACTGGGACAGAGACAGGAATTTCACTGTTTTGGCAGAGTCCCATTGAGTCTATAGGAAGTTCTGATTTCTTGAAACAACTAGTGTAAGTATGGGATCTTCATCCAAGAAAAGATGATCGTTATTGGAAGTGACGATGCTTAGTGACTGAGGATGCTTGTGCTTGGTGGTGTCAAAAGTGGTGAGGATTATGGCTCATGATAGGGATGGTGTGGCTTTGGGTCTTTGGAGTTGAGCCACACTATGCTGGTTGAAGGAATCTTGTTTGAGAAGAGCTTACATTGACTCCTCTCAGCAGACTTGTCCAATTTAGCTCTACTGACCATCAGAATAACAGGAAGATAATTTTGTATTGATTTTGTAACAGCTGGTTTTCAAAGTCCCAAATGCAGTTACTAAATTTTTAATGTCTGTACTTTAGTTATTGTATAAAGTTGTGCCCTTGTAGCACAACAAGAAAGTTGTCTATATTTAGTTATTCCTTGATGTTGTTACATTAAGAAAGCTTTAGATGCATGGTAATAAATGTTTAGATGCTTTTCACAGTGAAATGCTAAGCAAAAAGCAAGATTGTCTTGTATTGTCACTCCCAGACAAATTTAACATTTGTTATATCACCTGCCAAGACAAGAATTATTCTCCCTTGTTCAGCTGTCGTGCTTTTTAGTTTTTAGTATATGATGAGACTTTCCTTTTGATCCTGATGTCAATCCTTACCTTGTTTTACTAATCAGAAGGAACAAGTTACACATTTTGTTCATATGAAATAATTATATATTAAGTAGTTTAAAACTAGTTTGATTTTATGATTTTATGTTCTCAAGTGTTGGGATGATCAAGGTTATATCCAGTTTTCTGCAGTTATTGGCATTATGAGCCTTGATCACCTTGGGTTACATACTGGGACATTTTGAGGCTAGCATCAGCAGTTATCCACCTGAAGAAGGAGTCAATAGGAAAACAAAAGAGTATGCAGTAGAGTGAGTGGGACTTGGCTTGCATAAACCTCATGAAAACTTAATGGATAATCTCTGCCCTCCTCAACAGTTAGAAACATTTATTATTGTGCTTAGCTTCACTTTCATAAGATATTTTGTACTTTTAAGCAAATCTACTTGACATTTTCTTTGGTGCTGCACTTGTGTGCAAGTACAACATTCAGATATAGGTTGTGCCCAGTAAATTTTTTTCAGCTCCCAAACAGTGAGTTGTTATATGTTGGCATATCAGATGAAAGTATTAATAACTGATGTGAATCAGATGTGTAGTATTTATAACATGCTTTTACTCTGACAGCAGTTGAGACAAGGCTTGTTTTAACCAATTTCACACATAACACAATTAACACTCATAAACAATATAAGCATACTAAATGTTGTCATGGGTCTGATACATTATGGGAAATGCAGAACTTCTTTCAATTCATTAATGAAATTGAAAGTACATCTTACACTTCTTTTTGTCTTTCAGATGGGAGGATCTCCTTATAACACCATTCATTGCCTCACTATGGAAGGGTGGGACACCTGTATGGTGAGACATAACAGGTAGGAATAACTTGCAAGGGAAGATGGTTATATGTATTTATCTTTTTATATTTGTTTAACTTTATTATACAGACATTTGATGAGACTGGTTACAATTATTGCAAAAAGAATTAATGTGTGAAGAGAGATCATAGTTTAAATTAGGAAGGAAAAATAGACTTCAAAGGATTGCAGGAAATGCCCATAGAAGACTCAAGAGATAGGTTGGATCCTAGTCAGATGCTTGTATTGCTTTTACTTAAAGCTAGTGTTGGAACAAGCCCTTGTAGTAACAGTGTGAATTAAGATGCAATTACCAAAATCAAAAGCCTCCTTCTATCATTGAGAGGTGTCAGATTTGTACATTCAGTACCATTTAGATTAATGAACAGTGGAAGATTTGGTGATTTTAAAAGTTACTTTATAAAAGGAGACCATCTCTATATTTTGAGACCAGTGTTTTTAGGAGATATTGAAATATGTAGGACAAAATGATAAATTGTAAATGCAGCACACAGTCTTGATTTATTTAACAGATCCAACTCGGAAGGATCATTGTCAGAGGCACCACGACCATCCCAGGAGCTTGACCTCCCTCCCTGGGAGGTCTCAGACCAACTCAACAAGAATTCTATCAAGTGAGTTCTCAACATGGAATAAGGGATGCCACTGTTTTGGGAATGCATAATGAATGTGTAAAAAGTATGATTTTATTACAAAAAAGAAAGAACTTTGAGATTATAGATAAAAAAGGCATAATAGTTCTAATATATTTTATATAGAGATTAATGAGTAAAATTTGAAATAGATTGATAGATAGATAGCTCTTCACCAAACATATCTCACATTTTCACATTAATGTCTCTTAACTATGCACTCAAAAATATCTTAAATAAATAAAAAGATAAAAGCCTTGTTTCTTCATCGACCACTCCACATTCTCTACAAGAATGAAAACATCATTTTTGAATCATGGGGAATTGCAATTTTTGAAATTTTGCCTTTGACTTGGTGTGACACAGCATGTGCATTGGGAAGTAAAAGATACTTATGTTGTAATGTGCTTTTCTTGCAGGTTCCTTGACTGTGACCACAACCAGCAGTTTGATGAGATGAAGAGAGCATATGCTGATCTGCTGTATCGCTGGTGTCTTCTTGAACAGCATGCCATGGTATTCAATTATTCTAAAGTTGTTTAAACTGATTCATACAATGCCTTGTTCCTTAAGGAGGTGTGGCTTAATGTATGTCATGACTTCTGGCCAATGATAATTATTCGCCTGTTAGAATCCCTTGAGTTGATATGTTACTGTTGGTAATAGTAAGGACACGAAGACTGCTTCATTAAGTAGAGCTTTCTGTACCTAGGAATCAGTCTTTTTTTTATTTTTTTTTATTTAAACAATCTGGGCTTTTCATGGGAATTTATAGGCTAAAGGAGACCACCTAATGGAGACCTCCAATCTGAAAGCCCACCCACTTGGGGACCGTTACCCGGAGTGGACGCCCAATCTGCACTCAGACCGTAGCCAGGATTCGAACCCATGCACTCGGGGATCCCAAGGCCCACAGAGCACAAGATACTAACTACCATTATTTACTCCATATATTCTTCACTTCTCTACTATACATGCTATCTTACTGTCTTCAACCTTTCTATTCATGTTTCTTTCCTTACATTTCTTGTCTCTGACCTCTGCTGTATATTCATTTCATTTTGTTGCATTTTCAGGTCCGCAAGTACATTCAAATGCCACCACCAGTCCACAAGGGTGTTGACTTTCAGACAGACTGTGTCCACTGTGGTCAGGCCACTAAGGGACCACAGTGTCTATACTGTCGCCGTTTCTCATTCAATTGTTCCATCTGTCATGTGGCTGTTAAAGGTGAGCTTGCATTAATAGTGTGTCAGCACATTACAATATCAGTCAAATATATCTGTGTGTGTGTGTGTGTGTGTGTGTGTGTGTATTTGTGTGTAAGTGTGCATGTATTTACCCAGTTTTAGGTTAGGTTAGGTTATACTTGTCTATTCCTTCCAATATCTTATAGTGCTACCAAATAATTTCTCCCCCTCCTTTCTTCCAGTGTAGTTAAGCCCATTCTCTTCAGTCTGTCTTCATAGCTACATATACCCTGGTAGGCTTGTGGGAATTTTACTGGTAGCTCTCTAGACTCTTTTTTATCTTTCTCATATCCCTTTTCAAACCTGACAACCATATTAATGCTGTGTAGTCCAATCTTGGAGATATCATTGTTATTATCAGTCTTTTTTATCATATCCTCATTGATAATGGTGAATGCCATCTTGATGTCTCTTAGCAGATTGTATGTTCCTCTAGTGTTTTTGATTACATTCCTCTCAAATGACTGTTTATTAGAAATGATTATTCCAAGATTGTTTTTTCTATCTTTTCAGTAATTTCTTCTTTTTCCCAAACAAACATATAGACAAATAGAATAACACAGTGAGGCTTGTTATGAGTCCATTTAGTATTAGGGCAATTTTTTGTATCTTATAGGTGCCAGCAACTTTTGTGTAGTGTGTGGTCATGGGGGCCATGCATGCCACATCCTGGACTGGTTTCGGGATCATTCTAAGTGTCCCACTGGCTGTGGCTGTGACTGCATCCAGGAGATGGATCACCTCTTCAAATAATCATCATAGGTATGCCCTCTAGTATTGTTATATTTTTTCTTTTGTTGCATATCTTATGTATATATGTATTCATTAGAGCCAGTAGACCTCCTTAGCTTAAAGCCTCAGTTTGAACAGAACAGTGACAACAAATTCTTTGGGCAAGCTGTTTACAATGTTCAACTTTATTTTTGTACTGTAAGTATTAAACAAATTTTACTCTTGTTGAAAAAGAAAGATAATCTTTGCACAGTTACTGTTGTTTGTCTATACTGCCATTAGCCAAAGTGACAATGTCACATATTTCAATGGATTGAATAGAAATTAAAATCTGGTTATTGAACTATGTATTTACTTTTGTGTTAAGAGCCTTGCCAAGACCAAGACAAACTGAAAGTGGGGATATGACAGGGGCAGGTAATTGTGTAGCTGTCAGATGCTGATTGCTGTGGGTGTGATTATTATTATTATTATTATTATTATTATTATTATTATTATTATTATTATTATTATTGTTATTACATTTTGTACAATGAACACTACTTGAGATCATTGTACTAGGCAAGCTTTAAAATAATGATTAAGACTTGTTAAGTTGAATGTCAGTTTTCATCTCTTGGAAAGAATATGATGCTTGGGTTCTAATTTTGATTTCAGAAATATGTACATTAAAGAATTGAAAACTTGTATACAGAAATTATATATTTTGACATTGTGCAATTTATGAATAGTCTTTCTATTTTTATTAATCTGAGCAAGAATTGCCAACTTAGTCATACGTAGCTTATTCACAGTGACTGTGATAATGTGATCAATATATATGGCACTCTTGTTTGTAATTATGCGTGAATAAAGCAAGCAAACCTGCAAGGACATCTATTTTTTTTCAAATTTATGGATGATTTATTCATCTGTTACATTATTTTGTGTAATGTATGCAGTCATTGCATTGTCTCACACAGTTAGCAAATGACAAATTGAATTTTTCTTGCGTCAGTAAAGAAAATATACAGACAACATTTATACAGTGGTTAAGTGTTGATTTCTTAAACATACATGGGACTGTTTACACTGTCACGTGACTTGATCAGCGTGCTCGCCTAAACATACATACATATGGTAACTCACCCTCTTCCTGACATGATAATTATCTGGCCGGTGTCCGCGATAATCTTTAGATAATATCATATTCTTTTTAACCGATGTCAAATTGTGCTTTGTTGTGTGAATTTTGCCTCTTTGTGTATCATTGTTGTGATGGTGATATGGTGTCATTTGGACGATGGTGTGTTGAGCTGAATGAATGAATGAATGAATGTCATGAACGTCTTCCCGTGAATATCATCATGCTATGAATGCCGTCACAGGAATATCATGACAAAATATTGATGTGAGAGGAGTCTGCACCGTTACAAACAAGGATATCTTGTAATCCTTGGTTCCAAAGCGCACACTTCACTTTAGGATCGATTCAACATGATCATCACTCGTCAAAATGCCAACTGTTATTAAGTAGCTCTTAGTATATTGGTGTGTTATCTGTACATTTTCGTCACTGACGCAACGAGGAATTCAATTCGTCAATGGCCATCTGTTTCCTGTAATGGTTTGAATGCGTACATTGCACACCAATAATGATATTTTTAATGTCACCACCATTCGTGTAGGCAGCGCCGGGGCGGTGGCGGAGGCCCACCAAGGGAGACCTACTAAGCCTGCCACGCAAAACTTATCTATATATACTATATAATATACCGTAGTATTTCTAGCAAAATAAAGCAAAGCATAGTTTGCGAGTATAGAATATTTTCGACTCAGAATTTCTTGAACTACTGAATCCTAAAGTATGCAGTACCTTAATTCATGGGACTCCCTGTATGCAGTTTGAATGTAATAATAGCTAATTTTCACAAGCTATATATTATATGTTGCAAAGTAATAAACACTTGTGTTTCACCCGCTTCTGAAAACACCACGAAGTGATTCTCAGTCAGTCAATCAGTCATGCCACATAACTGACTGACTGGCAAGTGGATCAAGTGTTGACACTGCAGAGGTTTCCTGCCAGAAATGGATACTTAATTTTAAAGTCATTTTTATCATTGTGCAACTTTTACACAATGCCTTTCTAATTTAGGTCAGTGTATTTGCAATGGAAAGTATCCAAGAAAGTAATTTATGTAGTATTTTTATTCAAATTAACCCAATTTCAGTGCATTAGAATATACAAATGTACACTTGTCTTTCTACAGATCATAGATTATGCTTTATTGTTGAATAAATAACGCATAAATCAAAACGTCTGTGGTAGAATACGAAGACTTAATCAAAATGCACCTTGGAATGAATTGCCAACCAAAAGCCATCACGTTATTTCTCTTCTTTACCTGAAAGATTCTAGATACACATATAATATATATATATATATATATATATATATATATATATATATATATATATATATATATATATATATATATCGCGGTATTTCACGTTGTGTGTAGTGATAAACATTTCCGAAACATTTAAGTTTTCCTGCACACATGAGAGAGAGAGAGAGAGAGAGAGAGAGAGAGAGAGAGAGAGAGAGAGAGAGAGAGAGAGAGAGAGAGAGAGAGAGAGAGAGAGAGAGAGGCTGGAAAGCTTATGTGAAGGACTTCTGACACACACACACACACACACACACACACACACACACACACACACACACACACATTCACGGCGATCGGAGATAACCCGCGTGCCGCCTCTTTCTCACAGCCAAGGGTGCTTCTGGCTGCTCCTTTGGCCCCGCGACCCTCCAGCCCCACGGGTCCGTCTTTTGTTTCATAACGGCTCTGGAAGTGTGTGGTCCTGCTGGTGGAACAATTGGGGCAGGGTTCCAGGGCACTCAGGGCGTCCGTCTCTGTGTGTGTTCCTATGGAGTAGCCGTGTCCTAAGATAACGCGTCGCCCCGCCCCACTCATCCACTGTACGCTCCCTTATCAACACTTACCGTTCAGCTTCTCTTTCACATTTTCTTTTCAATGCTTCTAACATTAA
Source organism: Callinectes sapidus (assembly GCA_020233015.1). Classification (NCBI taxonomy): domain Eukaryota; kingdom Metazoa; phylum Arthropoda; class Malacostraca; order Decapoda; family Portunidae; genus Callinectes; species Callinectes sapidus. The sequence goes on along the minus strand of CM035189.1, from coordinate 8,176,420 downwards.
ACCGGCTCTCGATACCTGAACGAGGTGTTATTTATTTATTATATATCTATTATTTATTTACTAGCTAATAGGATTCGTGGAGGCAAGACGTGACTTCCTTGCAGCTCTGTCGTCGTTTCTAAGAGAAGGTTTCTCCAAAACACTGTTAAGCTTCTACTATGTGTGGATAAGTGCCATTCCATTCCAGGAAAAGGTCACATATTCCCCCCTGGCCCTGTGGTCGTGGATGTAGAACAGTACGGTATGTTTCACTGAGCAATTCATCTCTCCATGCAGTGGTCAATTAACCATCTCGTTAATGGGACACCTACCTAGTCTTAGTGAACTACTCACTTCTTTATTCCCTGGAATGAACAGGCGTGTTTAGAACCACGGCCAAAATCCAGTGACAGACAGAGGTGCCTTTCCCCGGTCATACAAAGACGGTTAGGGGGAGGGGGAGTATTAGTCCCACCGACAGCAGGGGATTTGGCCTTCTTCACGGACGGGATCGATATAAGGGAAACAATGGAAGAAAGTGCTTCCGCTAATCGTAATGCTCTCGTATTGTTTCAGTTTGGTGACAAGGCGCCAAGGCCGGTAATAGCACCATCTGACAGGTTCAAATAATGCTATTAGTTATTGTCATCATTATTATTTAATGTCAAACGAACAATGGAAAACTATTAAGTTTAAAAAATCTGGTGTGCTCGGTCTATTCCATTCCATTTACTTTTTATACAAATTTCACGCACACACACACACACACACACACACACACACACACACACACACACACACACACACACACACACACACACACACACACACACACACACACACAGTAAAAGCCCGCCTCAGCCATGCACCTGCCTCTTTGATATGTTGGGTTGAGGAATGTATAGCAATACTTAACAGCCACGCGCTCTACCATCAAACACACACACACACACACACACACACACACACACACACACACACACACGGCATCACAAGACTACTAAATGACCAGCCGGGTGAGCGATAGACTGCATAGCCCCACTTACCGCCACCCTCCAAGTTACGTTGAAATGAAATATAGCCACCGAGACGAATCACAGAGCAGGAAGGGCGCCAATGAAGGATGGAGGGGAAGGAGGGAGGCGAAAGGAGTGGAACGATGCCAATTCTTATGACGTGAGGACCAGTGAGTGTTTTTATTATGGCAATTCAGCAAGTAAGTGGTGCCGCCCCTGTTGAGAGAGAGAGAGAGAGAGAGAGAGAGAGAGAGGGTGGGGGGGGGGGGGGAGTTGTAACGTAAAAAGATGCATGGATTCAGTATGGCATTAAGGTCGGTATTCAGAAAAGCAGAACATTTTGAAAGTCGTCATGTTTTCCCCTTCTGGACAACGACAGGAGCTGGTTACCACAATCACTTACGCTACAATTCAATACACATTCATCAAGTGGTCACGGGATCCAACACACAAAAGGATCAACATTAGAGGCAAATGGCTGGAAATTTTTTCGAAAATAAGCGGCACGAACCTTAGCAATCCATTCTGTAAATGCACTGTAAAGAAAATAATTCACTGCGAGACATAAGAGACGAAAAAGAAAATTCGAAGATGTCCTACTTTACAAGGGGAGCTTCAGGGTCCGTATTAACAGAGATCCTTAAATATGTAGCTTTTTCTTAGACTAATCTGTAGTTTTAAAACTCATCTTAACCTTCAGAAGTTGATTTAGTCTTAGCCATTATCTCATCAGCAGCTTCAAGTTTACTGCTGATGAGATAATGGCTAAATACAACACCAACAATTTCAGGAGGTTAAGATGGATTTTAAGATTAGAAATTTGTCCAAGAAAGAGCTACATACTTAAGAATCTCTGTTAATATGAGCCCAGGAGCCTAGTGTCGGAGATCAAGACGGTGCACTGTTTCCTTGTGTTAATCACCGATGACTTCCGTTGGTATTTCGATTCATCTCCTTTACCCAGGGAAAGCGTTCAGATCCTATAGTGACTGGTTTTGTAGTAGGACTGAGACCACTCACACGCCACACACACTGAGAGAGTAAAGGCACAACTCGAGTTACACCCTTTGCTATTGGTGAAAAGGAAGTATCCACTGAGAGGCTCGCTCATCATACCTCGCCGCTCCACACACTCAAATCGAAGCCTTCTAAATGTCATCAGGCCTTTTGCTTCTGATTAAGTGATGATGGTGAACGAATATATATATATGATGATATCATTCCTCAATCCTGTGTTAGGTTTCACTGAAGAGCTTGAACTATAACACACACACACACACACACACACACACACACACACACACACACACACACACACACACACACACACACACACACACTTCTAAAAAAGAATAACATCTTGTATCTACAGGAAATCCATAGTGAATCAAGGTGCTTACATGTCGGGCACAATTATATCAAAACAAGAGAGAGAGAGAGAGAGAGAGAGAGAGAGAGAGAGAGAGAGAGAGAGAGAGAGAGAGAAAAGTTACAGTGAGTGGTAAGATTCGTGACGTGTGGACAAAGTGAGCAGTCAAGCAGAAAATCCTCGTTGCCTGTCTCTCTCTCCTTAAGTCTTGGGCCGTGATTACCCAGCCTCGGTAGTGTCGCTGAAGACCACTGCGGTTTCTCAAACACTCAAGTTTCGAACGCAACACGTTCCGCTGTATCTGATTATAACCTCTCCGTTCGAACTTATATTATCTTTATCTTGGGGATTTGAATTTCATGACTCATTGAGGAGAATTAGATGGTGCGATATTTATCTATACACCGACTGATTTTGTTATACTGGTAGAGACGTTGCTGTCCCTGTTAAAAGTGTACTTAGTGAGATGCGAGGAAAGCAGCGTAAGTACAGATCACTTTTGTAAGCTTGAGGTTATCCTTTCATTCATTCAGTACCCTGCAACGACAAGCAAAATATTCATCATGATTCTTTCAATCCTTTATAGCAAAAGATCAGCTAGTAGTATTGTCCAATCTCTCTCTCTCTCTCTCTCTCTCTCTCTCTCTCTCTCTCTCT